>CM046949.1:3600000-4200000 GCA_025698515.1 Gossypium sturtianum
AATAATAAATTAGAAATAGCATAAATTTGCTTTTTAATTTTTCTTTTAGAAAATACGGGTAGACCTAAAATGTCATTAGTCTTGGACAAAATTTGAGGCTTATATTTCAGGTAGGGCCAAGCTATAGTAAATATAGATTGTGTTAATATCATACAATTGTCAAGGGTTTTGTACTGTTGTCGAAACCTACAAATATAAAATCCTACTAAAAAAAATACAAATATTAGTAGATATCAGTAACTAGGGTTGAATCCACAAAGATTAGTAATAATTTTATTCATTTACTAAAAACAAGTAAAATAAATATTAAGGGGGTTTTAAAAAATTAAAATTAAAACAATGTAAACAAATATCACAAAATAAAATATAACAAAATTAGTATAACGAGAATCCATTCAAAGTTAAAATCTCAATTTTGATTTATGTGTTTGATAATTTATGCAAAAATAACTTCGATATTCTTTAATAAATTAGTTATAGTTGTCAATGTTGCGCATAATAACCAATTTCTCCTTACTTTATTGATAACTAAGAGGAAGCTCATAAAGATTATTCCCCTTATTAATAAACAACCTTATAACTTAGCGCTTAGGATTTACCTTACCAGTAGCATTAAAAACTAGAAAGACCTAATTCTAACCAACAAACGCAAATTAGCGGGGTTCATTTAGATTAGATCGCATGTCCAAATAACATAAATTGCATACATAACTTATACCCAATTATGTTATTCGTCACAAGTATTAAAATTAATTAAATATTTACGAATTTAATTATTCTAATTGATAAGGTAAATATTCTACACAATTGAATACAATACAAATATTCAACAAATTTGAATATTTGTAATTAAAACAGAAAACATGCAAATACTAAAAAACAAAGAAAATGTGAAGAGCAATTAGATCTTACAAACTTTTAAAACCAAACTTCAGAGTTCATTTTACTAGAACAGAATTTAGAAATTCTTGGAGAAAATAAAACACAAAAATTAAAAAAAAAAATACTAAGGTGGTTAATCTAGATCTTAACCTAATAATGTCTATTTATATGGAGAAATCACATAATGGAGAAAATACAGAAGTGCCTTAATTAGACAAAGTATAATTTTTCTAGATTTATTGGTAAGTTTTCTCGTCAAACTTCCAAGCCATTTTTAGATACCTTCCTGATATTTTTAGGCTCAATCATGAAATAACTTAGGTTAATATTACAATTCCCTTTGAAACGGTATATTATGGAATCAAAATAGAGTTCTGTAGATCAAGTTATGGCCAAGATACTAAAGCAATGTAAGTTGAAAGTCCACTCCGTATAATGAGATACTATAAAATTAAAACAATGTAAACAAATATCACAAAATAAAATATAAGAAAATTAGTATAATGAGAATCCAGTCAAAGTTAAAATCTAAGTTTGATTTATGTGTTTGATAATTGATGCAAAAATAACTTCGGTGTTCTTTAATAAGTTAGTTATATAGTTGTCAATGTTGCGCATAATAACCAATTTCTCATTACTTTGTTGATAACTAAGAGGAAACTCGTAGAGATTATTCCCTTTATTAATAAACAACCTTATAACTTAGCGCTTAGTATTTAGCTTACCAATAGCATTAAGAACTAGAAAGACCTAATTCTAACCAACAAACGCAAATCAGCGGGGTTCATTTAGATTAGATCGCATGTCCAAATAACATAAATTGCATACGTAACTTATATCCAATTATGTTATTCGTCACAAGTATTACTAGAACAGAGTTTAGAAATTCTTGGAGAAAATAAAACACAAATTTTTTTTTAAAAAAAAAAATACTAAGATGGTTATCTCTATATCTTAACCTAATAATGTCTGTTTATAGGGAGAAATCACATAATGGAGAAAAAAAAGTGCCTTAATTCGACAGAATAATTTTTCTAGATTTATTGGCAAGTTTTCACGTCAAACTTCCAAGCCATTTTTAGATATCTTCCTGACATTTTTTAGGCTCAGTCATGAAATAAATTCGGTTATATATTACAATTCCCTTTGAAACGGTATATTATGGAATCAAAATGGAGTTCTATAGATCAAGTTATGGCCAAAATACTAAAGCTATGGCCGAAATACTAAAGCAATGTAAGTTGAAAGTCCACTCCGTAAAAACTTGTCAAAAATAAACTTTAATCTCCTTTTTCTCCAATTATTTCCCTAAATTCATAATAAATAAAATATAAGTCTAAATAATATAATTAATAACTTTGTTGAAAAATATGGAAAAGGCAATTGAACTTCTAAGGGAGTACCCACTCCCTAACCACTGAAGTTGCTTAATTTAGTTTCCATATTTGTATTGCTGTCAATTTATTGAATCATGTTTATGAAATGTGTTGATTATGTGAATGCTATCCAACCCATCAATGAAGATCATATCACATGGGGAAACCTTTTTTTGTGGTTTTACTTGTTGAATTCATAGAGGTGAATTTAGTAGTGAGGGTTCTAGTTTCTAAAGATACAAGTGAGGAAAATGTCATGAGTATGTGATAGATTTAGAATCACTGTGTAAGAGTTTGAAGATAATGGATAATTCTCATTGAGTTAGGCTCCACATGCGCAAGAAAACCGAACTGTGTAAACAAACTTTATGTCTCCTGCTTATTTTCTATTTCACGTAATGTTGACCGGCCTCGTTTAATAAAGCATTTTTTATTGTTAATTATCATCAAAACACATATCATTGTAGTTATCATCATGATATCATAGTCTATAATACAATTTCATATGAATATATCATCGTACCAATCATTTTAAAAAAATTTAAGTATAAAAGCCAAAAGAAATCAAAACATGAATGCATATTTTTCATTTAAGTCCCTTAGAACCCTAATATCCGAAATTTTCATATTTCACAACTCTCCTATTTGAATCTAATTCTAACTTTAGAACTATTATTTAGGAATTTCAAGTTAACTAAAACATATCTTTTGTCAAGACTTCTTATCATCTTTCACTAATCTCTTAGCTTTCATCAAGACCTGAGCACTCAAGTTGAAAATCTTAAATAATTCTAAGGCAAAACAAGCAAGAAACTAAAAACACTAAAGAAAGTTAGAGCAAATGGCGTCACTAAACAATCATAGAAAAACTTTTGGGGTTCAACTTTTTCAAATTAAAAAAAAATTTTCGTCGATCATGGCGTCAAATTTTGAGTTAGTTGTTGGTGGTGGTTTCTTCAACATTTTCTTTTCTTCATACTTTTATGTTGTTTTTAATTTCAGTTCACATTAGTGTAGTTTTATCCACAGTTCCATGATTTTTTTTGTTGACATTTTTTTATAGTTTTTGTTTTATTTAGTTTGTTTTCTCTAAAGGCAAATGTGTGTGTTTTTTTTTTCAGCTTTTAGTTATGTTCTGACATATATGGATGATTTGTCAATATAAGAGTAGAACCAGACTTATTAAGAACTGTTAAATGTTTTATCATGTTAAATCATAGTGATGGCGATAGATTTGAGACGATGAAGAGGAGGATAAGTCATCTGAGACTTGGCCTTTTGTGCGTTACTAATGTGGTGAGTCTCTTGAGGCTTTTTACAGTTTATCTTGATTGACCGGTGTTCATCGTCAGGTTGATTTGATGATGGCGAGGCTATAAGTAAATTTCAGCTAATTTGGTCAAGTTGACGCATCTTTAGCTTGTTTTTGAATCATTTCAACATTATAATTAATGTCAATTTATCTTTCTCGTTTTTTGAAATTATTTTACGGACATAACATTTGTGTATTAATTCGTAGTAATTTATTTATTTTGTATCATATCGTTGAAATCAAAATTTAAATTCCAGATACGGGGTTATAAAAAACATGAATAGAATAAATTAAACAAAACATAAATAGATTATGCGTATACCAAACGTCTCGAAATCAAATATGAACAAAAATATATTAAACGTTTTAAAAGACTTGAATTAAAACAAACTATAAATGATGGCGTGACTTTTAAAACTGGAGTTTTATTTACAACAGCAGATAGAATAATGAATACATTTATTGAATTAATTGTGGGAGATGACAACACTGGCTTTGGACTAAAAAGAATAATAATATGAGAAAGAGACAACTTTCCGAAGCAGAAAAGCTCTTGAGTCCAAGGAAAGGTGAGTTATTATTGGGTATAAAACGAGATAAAATTAGTAAAGACAAAGTGAAAGCAGTTGGGGCAAGTCAAGGAGGTTCATCTCTTCTAGTGCAGATTCCCAGATTAGTAAACACATCTCCAACACTATTGGTACTTGGTGGAAAAGGTGCAGGCATCCTGGAAGGTGGTGAATAAACTCCCCTCTCCACTTATACCATGCAAACATCCAATGAAACCCATTCATTGAAGGATGTTTGGTAGCAAAAACTCACAAAAGAAACCCATTCATTGAAAACAGTGGTGTAAGCCGAAAGCATCCATAAATTGTTGGGGACATCGAATATCTGTCATCAGTAGTGTGTGGAGATCTGCCCTCCTGTATGATGTATCTTTTCCATCTGCTTCCACTATAAAATATTACAACTATTTTGTTAACAAAACAATAATTTCTTGTTTAAGCCTTCAAATATACCATAATAGATACACAATCTTTTTAATATAACTATATGAGACTATCTGCATTTAGAGTTTGTTGCTCCATCAAAATCAACACAAAATTAGGGTCATACTTAATGTTAAGATTCGTAGAGATGGCGTATAGAATTCTTCTCGAGTTATCATGTCCAAATATCAATCCCAACAAAATATAATGAAAAGTTTCAATATTTATATATAGTAGTATAACAATTTCTCAATTGTTCGGTTAGAGATAAAGGTGAGTATTTAATCGATTTGAGTTAAAAAAAAGGTTTAAATTAGTCGAGTTAACAGATTTTTTTGTACAATTGTGATTCAAACTCTATTCTTGAATAATGTGAACACCGTCTAAGTTAATAAGCCAGAACTTGTGATTCAATTTATCATCTTAATTCCATTTGATTTTTTTTTTTAATTTGAGTCTATTTAAATAAATAAATTTGTTCAAGTCTTAATTTTTTAAAAAGGGTAAATTACCTAGTCGGTCACCCAACTTTTGGGGCGCTTTCATTTTAGTCACCCAAGCGTTAAATCTCCAATGGAGGTTAACGGTACACACCACGTCATGTTTGCACTTTTATTTTGGTCACCCAACTTTTAAGTCACTTTCATTTTGTGTCACCCAAAAAATATCTTTTTTAAGTATTGGTTGGGGTTAAAAAAAATCAAGGATTAAAGTAAAAAAGAGGTAAAAACTAAAATAATAATAATAAAATTATCAAATTGTACTTGTTTATCCCATTGATGAAAATAATTTTAAAATATCAAAATAAATTGTTGAAACTTTTTTTTACCCATTGGTAATGTCACCCGATTTGTTAGTATGATTTTGAATGTTAACATTTAAAAATTTATATTTCAAAACTCAAATTTAGAATTTTCATCAATGGGATAAACAAAGTACAATTTGACAATTTTTGTGTATTATTTTAGTTTCTATCGCTTTTTCACTTTAATCCTTGATTTTTTTTACCCCAATTAATACTTAAAAAAATATTTTTGGGTGACCAAAATAAAAGCGACCTAAAAATTGGGTGACTAAAATGAAAGTATAAACATGATTTGGTGTGTATAGTTAACTTCCGTTAGAGATTTAACGCTTGGGTGACTAAAATGAAAGCACCCTAAAATTTGGGCGACTAAATTGAAAGGATTTAATTTTGAGTGACAAAAATAAAAGCGTCCTAAAGTTGGGTGACTAAATTGCAAGAATTTAATTTTGGGTGACCAAAATAAAAGCGCCCTAAAAATTAGGTGACCAACTAGGTAATTTACCCTTAAAAAATTAAGCATATTGATGATTAAATTTCAAACTAAAAGCACATAAATTTGAGACGATATATATTAGAAAACTCTTTCAAAGCAAATTAAGAAAAGAAAAAAAACACCTCACTATGATGAATTTAATTTAGCAATTTATTTATTTAATCCTTAAATTTATCATATTGAAAAAAATATAAATTTTTTATAATTTAACCATTTTTATAATTTCTTGTAATTTTCATAAAATTTTGGATTTTTTAAAGTTTTGATATTATTTTTATTTTTTGTAATATTTTTCGACATGATCCATTGTAAGAGGCATAATGATTTTTTTAACCCTCTAATTTCATAAAAAAATTATTTTAGCTCACCATTTAATACACGTGGATTGCCACGTAAATGACACGTCAACATTTAATTAATTTATTAAAATATTAAAAAAATATTTTTATAATTTTTTAAATAATTTTCTAAATTTTTAAATTTAAAAAATAATTAAAAGTTGATGAGTCACCCATGTGACAATGCATGTGTATGCAAAGTCAATAAAATTAAAAAACCTTAGATTTTTCATTTACTTTTTAGATGATTTGATAAAAAATGTAAATTTAAAGATTAAAAAAGACGAAAAAATAAATAGAAAAGTAAAATGACTTTTTTTATAAAATTAGAGAGACAAATGAATAGCATTAAGGTTAGGATTTAAACTCTGGAATATTAATATTTAGGGTTTAAAGTTTAAATAAATATTTATGTTTATTATATAGTGTGTAAATTTTGGTATTTAATATTTATATTTAATTAAAGGGAAAACAAGAATTATGGGATGGTGACTAGTGAGAGGGTAGTGATACTCTTACTGTCTTACACCAATTTATTATTCCATTTATTTAATTATAAAAAAATAATTGAAAATTAATTTAAAAAATAACATAGAATAGAAAAAAATTATATTAAAGCAAATGGAATTTCAGTCAATGGCACCAAATGTGAAAAGCAAGTTTTAGCCCCAACATAAAAGTTGAACCGGGAAAACGGGTCACCATAACCAAAATTAAAGCACGTGATGGGCAGAGAGAGATATAGAAAACAGCAAATGTTTTTGGCACATCACACGTGGATCGCACTCTTTCCTTGTTGATATTTAGAGGTGAAGCTAGGATATATCCTTGAACTGGTTTTGAGTTACTTGACTTGAAAGATTACCAACAAATCCACACGTATTTTAATTGGTCTACTCTACACCAAATAAATAATAAAATTATAAAAAACGTTTACGGATATGTTTTCGTTTAGTTTAACCTACGCGTAACTCACGTGTCGGATTTCCTGTCCGCGTTTGACGTGGCAGTTTCCCACAGTGTGTTTTCATCCTCCCAATCAGAACTCGCCACGTAACCAATAAAAAACCAGAACACGCCCTCTTTAACTCGGCCCTTTGCTTCGATGTCTTCTACAAATTGAAATCCCAAATTAGGAGTCTTAAAATCTTCCATAAAATACCGATTTCCATTTCCTTTTTATCAAAAAGATGAAGTGGCGGCTGAGGTCTCCATTAAAGAGATTGCACGTGAAAGTGAAGCCATTGAAGCTTGAAGGGATAACTAGAAATGAGGAAGAAGATGATAAGAAAATCGTGTTGATTGAAATGGTGTGGAGAGGACCCAAGCCTAGTTTGGTTTCGTTTCATATATCGTCGTCTTCAAGGCATAAAAGGAATCGCAGCAGTGAGAAAATTTTAGGAAACGGGGAATCAATTGAATGGGACGATGATGAATTTGACAACTTGTGTGATTTCCCAGTTGTTTCCAAGGATCTTGGTTTCGGTTCCTGGGATGTTTTGTTCGATGTCTTGCTTGTAAGTAATTACTAAAACCCAGTTTTTTGGGGGGAAGGCTTTCGTTTTGGTATTGATTTCTTTTATAAATATAGGGAAAGAATTGCGAAGAAAAAAGTAAACTGGCGGTGGCGGGGAAAGTTTCTTTGGATTTGGCAAAGCTGGTTTCTGAAATGGAGTGTTCCGAGATTGAAAGAAAGCTTCCCATCACGTTGAACGTTAATGGTGTGGTCATCGAAGCTACTCTTTCCGTAAGTTCCACCGGTTTATCAAGATTCGAATTCGATACCTTAGAATTACCCAAATTAATTCTGCAATGTCTTCTCTCTGTTTTTCAAATATATATATTTTAGTACCATTTTCTTGTGAATTCCGCTTGACTTTATCTAAATTTCATTTCTGGTCTTTGTTAAGATTTTGGTGAGTTTTGCGGAGGTGAGAGACACGACAGGAGGTGCCCAAAACTCAGCCGAGTCAAACAAGGAAGATGGGTTCTTCAAGATGGTGAAGAGGTTAACCCGCCGGAAGGAGAAAAAGAATAACTGTCAACTGAATTCCTTTGACTCTGATGAGTCCCCGGTATCTGACTCGGATGGTATGAATGAGAATGAATCTACCACCACGAGTGAAAGCAGCAGCGGCGAGCTGAGTTTAGGACCTGAGTTGGAATCGTCCCGAAATTTGGAAACTCAGTTGGTACCGGCCCAGAACTACATGGTAAGGAT
The DNA here is from genome assembly GCA_025698515.1 of Gossypium sturtianum. NCBI lineage: Eukaryota > Viridiplantae > Streptophyta > Magnoliopsida > Malvales > Malvaceae > Gossypium > Gossypium sturtianum. The sequence goes on from CM046949.1 coordinate 3,608,423, forward strand.
GTTGTCGTGGAAGAAAAGACGATTAAGTTTTAGATCGTCCGCGAAGAAAACAGAGCTCTTGGGTTTTGACTTTGACCGGCACCCTCAAACCTGTTCTGTCGTTGACTCCCAGGTTCGTTTTGTCTTGTCTGATCAAATTTTATTTTATTGTTACCGCAAAATACAATGTTAAACAAGGAAAATATTTTTATTAACCAAAATGTGGATTTGTCCCATTCGAATAAATTATTAAAAAATAAAAAACAGAGAACCGATCTGACCGCAGACGAATACATGAAGTTTTATTATTTAGGTTAATTATATTGATTTTTAAAATTTAAAATGTTTTAGTTAATTTTTTAAAATATCAATATTATATTATAGAATTTTTTAAATTTGAGGTGTTAAGGAGTCTAGTATTCATTATTCACACTGCCAAACATTTCAACCTTGTGCAGAAGGGAGAATATTGGTGGGAAGTGAAAGAATTAGTGAGCAGAAATGGAGGAGCAAGGCTGAAAGCTCAAGTGTTCTTTGCTTCCTTTGACCAACGAAGCGAAAGAGCCGCTGGGGAGAGTGCCTGCACCGCTCTGGTCGCCGTCATCGCTCACCGGCTCCATTCAAACCATGCCTCCATGCCAACGAGACCTGAATTCGATAACCTCATAACACAAGGTTCCTCTGAATGGCGTAAGCTCTGCTCCAACACAGCTTACACCAATGCCTTCCCCGATAAACATTTCGATCTCGAGACCGTCCTAAAAGCCGATGTCAGGCCCGTCACCGTCTCCCATGAAAAATCATTCACGGGGTTTTTCAGCCCCGATAAATTCGAGTGCTTGAAAGGAGCAATGTCTTTCGATGAGATATGGAACGAAATAAAAAGCAGCGAAACAAACAATTGTCAGCCGAGGGTGTATATCATCAGCTGGAACGATCATTTCTTCGTGTTGAAGGTCGAATCGAAGGCATATTACATCATCGATACGTTGGGTGAGCGGCTATTCGAGGGGTGCAAACAGGCGTACATGTTGAAGTTCGATGATTCAAGTTTGATGTACGGGAAGAAGAAGAAGAAGGATGATGAGATGGTAATATGCAGCGGGAAAGAATGTTGCAGGGAATATATAAAAAGATTCCTAGCGGCCATAGCAGTTGAGGAGCTTGTGGAAGAAGAGAAAAAGGGCAGGGTCTCTACTTTCACTCTTCACCAGAGATTGCAAATTGATTTTCATTATAGCTCTTTTTCTTCTGCAACTTCTTCGTCTCACTTCGTTTTTTAAGGCAATGAAGGAGTTAAAGACTTCTTTTTTCCTCACTTGGCCTCCATATATTGTACAGTTTGTTTAGGTTTTAATATTTACACATTAACTTCATACATTTTTTTGAAAGGGAAAACTCCTTGGTCACATCATTGTATTACACCTTTTGTATGCCTTTAATTAATAATCTGTGAAATGTGATTTCTAAACCTAATTTTGACGGAGAAAGAAAGTGTTGCAAATAAATGAATAGAATGTACCAACATAAGATAAAGAGAAGGAATGAAGTAGATCTTGTAGTACTAAATACAACGACATGTAATGGTTTGTAAGGTGAAGCAAGACTTTGTGTGGTTAAGAATAAGGCTAAGCATTAGAGAGAATTTCCGAGAATTAGAATGTCCAAGTGTCAAAAGTCATTTTTAAAGTTGCGAAGGGTTTTTATTTATAGTGTCCAAGAATAAAAGTTACAAATTTAGGCATTAAATAAAAAATTCAAGTTGTGTAAAGACTGTATTTTCCCATTTTGCATGAAAATTTCTTTGATGAAAAAAATAAAATAAAGGTATATAATTAAATGTATGTCAAAACATGTTGCTTTTTCTCACATAAAGAGTCGTCTATGTTTTTCGGTAAAATGTGTTTTGAATATTTTCACCTAATGTACGTACTCCCCAACCAATTTACCACATGTCAAAATTGAGAAAGCTAAGTGTGATTTAGGAGTACCGATAAATGTTAGGTCATCTTCTATTTACTCATCCTTGAAGGTAGGTCCTTTGCATGAAACCGGTATAATTATTCAACTTGTTGATAGATTCGTGATTTATCTGTTAAAAGATGTTTTTGTACAAGTTTGTTAAGGTTAGCAATAAAGGGAGTAGAAAACGTATTCTGACTTCATTGATTAACCCAAACCAATACCTCGGTATTTAATACAAATACACTAACTAACTGTTCTAACTGAAAACTGTTAAAACTATTTACAACTTTAACTAACTAACAGTAACTAACAGTAACTGTAAAGTAGTTACTCATAACATGCCCCGTACTTGTCAACATTTTCTCCCTTCAGAACCCTCCTAATCAATGGCAACAACTCGAAGCTGATTTCGAAACTTGGTGAACAGCGGTACTGACAGTGGTTTTGTCCATATGTCCGCGATTTGATCTGAACCAGATACATGTCCTACTTGAAACAGCTCATCTGCAACCTTTTCTCTGACAAAGAACAAGTCCAACTCTATATGCTTGAATTTTGAATGCATAACAAGATTCCCTGCTACTGCAACCGCAGCTGAGCTATCACACCATATCAATGCTTTATTCTTAACTGGAACACATAACTCAGTCAATAAGGACTAGATCCACACCATTTCTGCAGTAACATGAGCAACACTCCTGTATTCTACTTTTGTTGTAGGCCTGGAGACTACTTGCTGCTTCTTGGAGCTCCAGGAAATTGGATTCCCTCCAAGAAACACACAAAATCCTGAGGTTGATCTGCGATCATCGACATCTGACCCCCAACTGGCATCGGAGTATCCCTCAAGCAAGAATTTTGAGGTTCAAGTGAATCTCAACCCATAGTTCAATGTCCCCTGTAAATACCTCAATATCCTTTTTACAGCTTTGAAATGCAAGTCCAAGGGTTTATGTATGAACTGACAAACCTTGTTCACTAAGTAAGCAATGTCTGGTCTAGTGATGACCATGTACTGCAAAGCTCCAACAATGCTTCTGTAACGATGCTCATCCTCAACAGGACTGCCTTCATCAACTGACAGCTGACATGTGGTGACCATTGGTGTTGGCAAGCCATATGATCTATCCATGGAGGCTCTTTGAAGTAGATCGAGAATGTATTTTTTCTGAGTAAGGAATACACCTTCTGAAGTGTAGTTGACTTCAATGCCAAGGAAGTAACTCAACTTCCCTAGGTCTTTCAGTGAAAACTGATCATTGAGTTGAGTAACAAAATGGTCTATAGCTTGAGAATCGTTCCCAGTTATGATAATATCATCAACGTAGACTAAAACATAAAGCAACTGCGATCCTGACCGAAGAATGAAGAGAGAATTATCAGCTTTGGACACTTCAAACTTTGTGGCTACCAGAAATTCTTTCAACTTGTGAAACCAAGCCCGAGGTGCTTGTTTAAGACCATACAAAGCTTTCCTTAGTTTACAGACTAGGTGTTCCCCATTTGGCCATTGTTGCTCGAACCCTGGTGGTTGCACCATGTAAATCTCCTCACTTAAGTCTCCATACAGAAAGGCATTATTAATGTCGACTTGTCTAAGGGGCCAGTTCAAAGACACAACCAATGTAAAAGCCCATTTTCGCCCGGGCCCATTTTTAACCAAAAACAAAATAAAAAATGTAATAGCCCAAATTTCAGTGATGTCAAAAATAATGGTTCGAGATCACCAAATCTGACAAATGAACTCGTAGACTATATTATTTAATATTTACGAGCCAATGTAGCTTTTAAAATATTTTTAAAATAGTAAATTGTGTTTTATAAAGATTTATTTGGTCAAGAAATCGAGAAAAAGAGGTATCGAGATCTCAGTGTTATAAACCGAGTCATAAATATTTTTATGAATATTTATGGAATGACAATAAGGTAGTATTAGAATTTCGTTAGAAAATTTTGACGTTTGGGTGGTTAATTAAATAAAAAGGACTAAATTGAAAAGTGTGTAAAAGTTGCTAGAAGGATTAAATAACTTAATTGTCAAATGAGGAAGGACCTAAAGTGAAAATAAGCCCAAAGGAGATATTTTGGGCGGCAATAGCTGAGAAAAATCAGGAAATGGGTGAAATAAGGGCAAATTTGGAAAATTGCCAAAATTAGTTAAATAAGTATGGGACCAAATTGGAATATCTAGAATTCTCTTCATTTCTCTTCATTTTCTTCAGCTGAAAAATAGCCATGGGAGAGAGTTCAAGCTGGTTTTCATACTCAAGCTTCATGTAAGTTTAATTCTTGCTTTCTTCTTGAAATTTCTATGTTTATAGACTTTTACAATTGGGTCCAACTTATTAATTCATTAGTTTTTGATTCTATGGCTAATTTTTAAAGTTGATGTGGATTAGTTCTGGAATAATATGATGAATAAATATTGAATTGAAGCTTTAATTTTGTTATATGATGATTTTATCAAGTGAAATTGATGGAAATTGGTTTTTGGACCTAATTGTGAAAGAGTTGAAATTAAGGCCTAGTGTTAAAATTCTGATTTTCAAAAGTTATGAAGTAATTTAAAATGACAGAGGAATGTATTAAATGAGAAAATTAGCTCAATTGAGGGATTAATTGAGCAAGGATTGAATTGTATGAAATGTGGAATTTGGGACAAAATAGAAATCAACATGTTACACTAAAGCAGTTTTGGACAGCAGCAGTTGTCTAACTTTGAAAAATCACCAAAAATGGTAGAAATTGAATTAGAAGTTTAGTGAGATATAGAATTAAATCTTGTTGAGTCTATTTTCATATAAAAGAAACAGAACAAGCAAAGGAAGTCTACATATTGAGATATTTAAATTTTGGTAAGACTGGTTTAGAATAACTTCGTGATCCCCTGTTCTTACTTTAGAAATTCACTAAAAATTTTAAAAAAATAATTATGAGTTATAATTTATATTTTTGTATTCCTTAATGAGTCTATTTTCATTAGAAATAATTTTAAACACTATATGAAAATCATACTATGAGATAATTGATTTTTAGTGAAGAGAGGTCAGAGCTGTCGGACAGTGTAACAGGGGAGAACTAAACTAATAAACTGTACTAATTGGCCACACCAAAAATTCTAGAAAAATTGTAGTAATAAGATATATGAGTCTAGTTTCAAATAAAATTAACGGATCTTAATTTGGAGTTTTTTAGCTCAAGATAAGAATAATTTAGTGACTATGACACAGATGGACAGCTTGAATATTCACATAAGTAAATAGTGAAAACTATAGATAATGTTACTTACAAGTGTGTTGTATAAGGATGTGGATGGAGAGGAGGAGGAGGAAAAATAATATATGAACGACTTGTGTATAAATTGATTACATGCTCGATTATAATTGATAAATGTTGAATTAGAAAAATTGAACTTGTGAGTTTATATGGCTAAATTTTAGTAATCATTTGTTAATTTTATGAACTTCATGATGTGTTATTTATATGTATTGATGATAAAATCGTGAATAATGTAAAAGCATGAAAATTGAATAAATGATCAACTTGAGCACTTCAGTTCAGTGACAAGATGAATTGACGGAAAATACCATGGTTGAACTATGGCAACAAGTGATAAGTGATAGCTTCCGGCTACACTTATTTGATCAGGACAAATGAAAGTGAAAAGTGGTAGCTCGGCTACCGATCGATGAAAGCGGTAGCTCGGCCACCGATCGGTGAAAAGTGGTAGCTCGGCTACCGATCAATGAAAAGTGGTAGCTCGGCCACACGATCGATGAATAGTGGTAGCTCCGGCTACGATCGATGAAAAGTGGTAGCTCGGCTACTTAATCGGTGAATAGTGGTAGCCGGCTACAAGTGATAAGTGGTTTCCGTAAGACCATATATCAGGATATGTCATTGATGTGATACGTGTTTAAGATGTAAGACCATAGCTAGGCTATGGCATTCTAGTGAAAAGTGATGAATTGTGGATAAGACCATGGGTGTCCATGGCAAAGTGTGAAAACGAGGTATGGTATTAACCATACCGAGTTGTAAAATGTGGCACTGAGCAATACCGTGTCGCTTGTCATGATCGACAACTTGTGTGAGCAGATTAATTCTATAAGGCGTTCACTAATCTTACAAAGTTTGGTAAGTGTTACACGGAATTATGTGATATAAGGAAATACGAGTTGATGAGACATGAACATAGAACTTGATTGATGAATGAGTTCATTTGTGATTATATATTTGTACACCCTTGAGTGTATTATCCGTATGAATTGATATTCCAAATGAGTTAATGAGAAAAGTTCTAATATGAAATAATCTGAAATTTGAAATGAAATATTATGAAACCGTACTTGAAATACATTGGTATATCTTGTATATGTTATTTGAATTCATAATGTGGAAAGGAAATGCATGTGGAAATTTGAGATGATGATATCGGTACATGGAATCTATTGGTGGATATGTACATCCAAATTTATATGATAGATTTTAGTGAACATTAAAATTGGACTCAATAAGTGATTTGTCAATTTAAATTGTGATTGGCAGGAAGAGTTAGTGAGTTGTGTGTCTATGAATTGTTACACGTATTTGTCTGAAATACGAGGAAATGGTGGTGCTTGATACATGGAAATATGAGATTGTGATACATCCGATAAAAATATGGAATATGTTTGATAAATGTATTTATTCATAATTATAAAACTGTACACCTCAAGTGTACTATTTGTGTAAAGATAATTATTTCAAATTATCTGTAAGTGTTCTGTACTCTTTGGTAATGCCTCGTACCCTGTTCCGGCGTCAAATACGGGTAAGGGGTGTTACAAAAAATAAAACCAAAACAGATTTTAAAAGCCAACCCAAATAATAAAACCCAATAGTGTCCGGTCCATTTACAGTAAATCCAAACAGTCCTTTAATAGTTTCTTTCTACAAGGCCCAAATAAGTCCAACAAACCTAACCACTGGCCCAAAACAACAACCCAAATGCCCAAAATGAAACAAAATCAGAAACCCTAGAGAATTCCAGAGGCTTCCAGCGCCGCACGCGTGCCTCCACGTGCGAGCCTTCACCAGCACACCTCCGTACTGCCTCCAGCGCAGCAGCGTCGTACAGCCTCCGTGCCCTAGCCACGTCCTTTCGTACCTACAAACGAACAGCAGAGAAATGACAGCACAAAGAAGAGCATTGTATTTTTCTTCTCTTTTTTTTTTGTTTCGGCTATATAAACAAAAGGCGATCAATATGTATTTTTTTACGTTCATTTGTGATTACGCACACTATTCTTACAAATCAATACGCAAGAAATACAAAAAAGGATCGAAAGGTGATCTTCTGAAAAATCTTTTTGGCTTTCGTGTTCTCTCTTATTTCTGTTGGCGCATTTTTTGTGTTTGTGTGTTGATATGTAAATAAAAAAAAGGGGAGAACTTTACCTTTGTAAAACGAACTTTACCTTCGTTGAAATCGAAGCAAGCGCGGTTGTCGAGGTCTAAAATATTGAAACACTCGGGTCTGGCTTCGCAAGGACCATTCAAATGGCCTGAGTCTGCTGCTAATCGGCCGACGGTCATGGCTTTAAGGGTCGGACGGGGCTTCAAAGGCGGCTGAGAGAGGTTTTGATTTTGATTGGAAAATAAAAGGGGATTTAGGGTTTCGTTTTGGGAAGGTTTAGATAAGGGTTTGATTTGTTTTAATTAGATTTTAAGTCTATTAAAGAAACGACGCCGTTTAGGCTCATGGTAATAGCCTTTAAACGACGTCGTATAAGCTGACCCGACTGGGCCCGATCTGGCACCTATTAGATCCGCGCGTTTTGGTCTTCGATGGGAAATTTGCGAGATCGGTCCCCCTTTTTCTGCGTCACTATTTGATTAGACCCCGGGGTGTTTTTTCTATTCGTCTTTTTAATTAGCCTCTGTAGTTTAAGCGCGTTTTCAATTTAGTCCGATTTAAACACTGTGTTTTAAGCTTCAGAAATATTTACCGATTTAGTCCCTTATAGTTTACGCGTATTTCAGTTCGATCCCCGCATATGCTAAAATGATTTTATTTATTATAAAATAGTCTTTTTAATTTTGTTTTGTTTCAATTAAGTACCTTTTGTTTTCATACACAATCCTCGTATTCTTATTAAGTTTAATTCATTCATTTATTTTGTTTTAAACTATTTTATTATATGCTAAAATATATATTCATATACTGTCCGTTTTAAATTATTTTTATATATATTATTTATTTTAACTTATTTTAATATAATGTTTATTAAAATTTGTTTTGCTATTTATTTAAAATAACTTTAGGCATTTTGCTTATTCTAAACTTTTATACATATTGTTTTTAAACTTTTTATTTTTCTTGTATATTAAACTATTTTATATACCTTATTTTAGATTTTATTCATTCAGTTTAAAATGTTTCAATATTATTTCACACTTTTATATATTTAAATATTTTATATAACATTGTTTTAAATTATTGAATATTATTGATTTTTTAAAGCTACTTCTTACATTACTTTAAATTTGTTTATTATTATTTTTAAATGTTTACATTCCATTTATGTTTAATTTGGTTTTGGTTCATTTCTTATGATTAGTTATATATTATCTTGCTCCATTTTCTTCAATTGCTAATGTCGAAATTGTGTTATATGATTATTGCTATTGCATGGATTATAATTTGTTAATTCATAGCCATTAATTATTTGTGATTCATCAATTTAATATTTGATGTTGGCTTTGTATATTAGTATTCCATTGCATACTATGAAAAATGTTGTGTTTAATGTCACTTTAATTTTAAAGATCATTTTTCTCATTATTTAAAGTTTTTCTGAAATAAGGCAATGCTCGTGTTTAGGGGTTTTGAGACAATTGTGCCCTAACTTACTGGGTTTCGATTTTCCTCGTTAAAACCTAGCAACCGAGTACCCTTTTTTCTCTTAAATCCAAATGAACAATATTTCAAATAAAAACTTATTCTCGGGAATTTGAGACATTGCGCCCTAACTTACTGGGTGTGATATTTTATCATCTCGAGATAAGAATTTCAGAACAACAAAGGCAATATTTCATATTCGGGAATTATGAGAAATAGTGCCTTAACTCACTGGGCTATGATTTTTCATTTGACCCAAATAATGGAGTATCCTTCTTAATTTTAAATGTACGAGTATTGAATGTCGAAAGATAAGCATATTTTCGAGGACACGAAATGTTGTATCCTAACTCACTGGGTATGATAATTTGTTCCTTCGAAATAAGCAGGTCTCGGCATCAGGCTTAATTTTTTTAAGTTTTCCCTAACAAAAAAGATCGTATTTTAAAATCTCTTCAAATTTTTGACGTCAGGACATTAATTAATCAATTTGGTACCAATTTTGGGCGTTGCGAGGGTGCTAATCCTTCCTCGTGCGTAACCGACTCCCGAACCTGCTTTCTTAGATTTCGTAGACAAAAATTATTGTTTTAATAAAAATGTTTTATTAAAATAATTCATCTCAAGGTAATCCGATCATACCTTGAATAAAGGATCGGTGGCGACTCCATTTCCATCCAGATTTTTAAAGTCGATCCTTTTTAAACTTTAAGATAAAAAATGGTTTCGACAACCAATGCAAGCAGGGGCGAAGCCATGACAATTTTTTAGGGGGGCCGGATGAAATTTTAATTTTTTATAGTTTATTTCTTTCTAATTTGAAAATGATTAAATCAAATTTTTATAATTTTAGGGGGGCCAAAGTGCAATTTTACCTTTACTAATTTAAAATTTTAAAAAAAATTCAAGGGCCTTTATAGCAATTTTACCTTTTAGGGGGGGTCGGGGCCCATACCAGCCCCCCTGGCTTCGCCCCTGAATGCAAGGACTACTCTTGTAACATCCTTAAATCGGGGTTCTGCAATTTGCTTGTGTGCATATGATGATATGTCTATTATGTTCATTTATTTATGTCCTGGGGTCTAGTGATAACTCTAAGTTAGGCCTGAGTTAGGGCTAAGAATTTTGTTTAGCATTTAAGAAGGAGCTAAGAGAGTTAGGGGTTAAAAGAATTTATTGGAGGTCTAAGACACAAGAATTTCATTTGGTAAAGTGGCAGGCAGGCGCCACTTAGAGCTTGGAGGAAGGTGACGCCACAGGGAGCTAGGAGGGCCTTGGTTCGAGCTGTAGGAATCCCCTTTGTGCCTTTATTTTTGACGCTACAAGCAAGGAGAGGTGTGCTCAGGTGGGACTCTTATGGATAGATGAGGATTGAGTCAACAAATTTGAATGGATGGAAGGGAGAAAAATGTGGAGTTTGACTCTTTCAAACCAATTTGAATGAGTGGATGGGAGAGCTTTGGGGTGTTGGCCGAATCATGGACTCTAGGGGGGAGGAAGTGTAGTCGGTTTGGGGAGCCTTTAGGTGGTGGCCGAATGTCTATGGTGGTTTAAAGGAGTGTTTCGGCTAGCTTAGAGGTCTTTTTCTTCTTTTTGCGTTTTGTGCTAAAAGCAGAACCTCGTGTGTTCTTTCTCTCTTTTCCCTTTTCGGCAAATTGGGCATTTGGCCGAACCAAATATTGCTATTCTGTTGTAAAAGCCGAAACTCACATAGCTATTTTTTCTTCTTCTCTTTTCGGTTCACTCTTTGTTAGTCTCTTCTTTGCCGAAATCACCTTGTTCTCTTCTTCTTCTTCTTCTTTTTGCTCAAAGCCGAAACCAACAACCTCACCCCCCATTTGGCATCTTTTCTTTTCTCTCTCAAAACCCCTTGTGCCGAAAGTTCTTTCATTCACCCTTTCCGAATCCCTTCTTCCCCATTGCATTATTCTTCTTCATCTTTCCATTGTTCAAAAAGCCGAAACCTTGTTGTTCTCTTCTTGGCCGAATACTCCTAGTGATTTTCCTTTCTCTTCTCACGTGATCTAGCCTTCATTCAAGTGCTGAAACCTATCTCTTCCATTTGGGTTAGTCGAATCTTTTGGTAAGTAGACTTTTTATTTTCCTTTTCTTCTTCGACACTGATTTGGTGAAGGTCGAATCTCTTTTGCCTTTCTCTTTTTATACTTTTCCAATCGTTATTAGTCGGGATTTTGAAACTTCATTCTTGTTTCATGTTGATAGCCGAAACCCCTAACATCACTTAGGGGTGCCGAATGTTGGTGCTTGGTAGCCGAACTTGTCATTAAGGTAAGGGGCGTCAACTCATGTGGTTTCGGGATTTGTTAATCATGGCCGAATGGCCTATGGATTCTAAGCGTTGTGTAAAACCGATTGTAGGGAGGAGTAAAGTCAAACGTAGTAAATCTCCGAGGTTGGTGGTCGACCTAGGTAAGGTCTTAAACGTTTCAGGATCTACTTCTTAATCGTTCAAAAGCCGAAGGCTAATTGTGTTCATGTGATAGTGTGTGGCCGATTGACAGGGGGACTCTTTGTGTGGCTTTGGGATTTGGTTGGTAACCAAATCGGCTTAAGGTGAGTGCTACATTTGGGCGACATATCCTTCGGGATTTCTAGTAGAGCCGAATGGGCTTTTGGGTTACTAACAAGTATTGGCCATTTGTAGGTGAGGGCATACGTTTCGGGATCGCGTAGTATCGCCTAGTTTCGAAATTTCGCATTAGATCTACATATAGTCAGGTGTGTAAACGCTTACACACTTTATTAGTATAATACTGCTTATTATGTTACTGTTATAACCATTGGCATTAGAGACTTTGCCCTGTGGGCATGAGCTTGGATTCCAGGTAAGTCCCCTGCTATGTGATCTTTGATATACATCATCATGGCTTGTTAAATGCTATGCTATGCCTTAATTGCACGATACATGATATTATGACACGTATGATATGAGCATGATGATGATGGGATTGATGAGATGAGGGGGATGATTTATCTGGACTGTCACCAGTGGTTTTGACCACAAGACGGGTTGGCCCCATCAGTTGATTTGTGACTACGGTCACCAGTGGTTTTGACCACACTATTGATATGATTTGTGACTACGGTCACCAGTGGTTTTGACCACCAGTGGTTTTGACCACACGGGGTAGATGAAGGAGATCGGATGGTTAGGTTATGGGGTTGCATGATTTGCATGTTTTATTAATGACTTGTGTAAGTGCCATTCTATCGGGTTGGGGATTTATACACTGAGTCTCGGTGACTCACCCCTTCCCTTATATTTTGCAGATGAGGCATAGATCGCGGAGACGGGGCCGGGGAGGACTCGAGGTGGCCATGCATCTAAATTTTGGGTTTATTTTTAGATTACTATTTCGGTTTTATCTGCTTACTTTAAATTTGGTTTTGGTTTTGTAATAAGGCCGCTAGCATTATTTTGGGTTTTTATTTATTTACTTGTTTATATTTTTAGTTATCTGATGTGTGTGGTTAACAAATTGATTTACTTAAATAACCGGTAAAAAGCAACGTTTTCAAAATTATACTAAATATCGAATTTTCAAACGCTACCATCGGGTAACATCATTCACAAAATGATTACAAAGGTAACTTAGATGATTTTCAAATTTAATTTTTCAACCAACTTCAAATGCAAATGGTTTTAAACTTGACTATGCTCAACTCACTCGGATTTTAAAAAGTATCTAAAGGTTTTCCAAAAACTATAAACAACAAATGGATTTCCAACAAAAAGAGATTCTCCGGGTTTTAAATCAACGCTAAAACGATTTCAACAGTACTCTACACGGGTTTCTTTTTAACTCATGTTTTCGGTAAAAATAAACTGTCAGATTGATTTAATTCAAAGTTGTTTTCGCTCTGTAACATGCCAGATTCGGTTGTGGTGTGTTGACCGGGTTTGGGGTGTTACAACTCTGATTGTAGTTGGCTTAACCACAGGGCTGAAAGTTTCCTGGAAGTCAATGCCAGCTTCCTGAAGGTAGCCATTAACAACTAATCTGCCCTTGTATCGTGCAATTGAGCCATCTGCATGTCTCTTGATTTTAAAGATCCACTTGCACCCAACAGCTCGACGACCTTTTGGTAAAGGCATAAGGTCCCAAGTATGATTAGCGAGCAAGGCACTGTATTCAGCTTGTGCAGTTGCTGTCCAAGCAGTACTCTGAAAAGCTTCTATTATAGACAAGGGATCCTTCTCAGTCAGGACAGAAGAAAACATTTTGGGCTTAAAAATGCCATTTTTTGAGCGAGTCTGCATGGGGTGGAGATTCACAACTGAAGGAGCTGCTGTGGGACACTTAGACTGAGCACAAGATGTAGGGACACAAGCTCCTGCTGGGGAGTCAGCAGAAGAGCTGGAAGAAGAGTGAGTATTGGGAGACTGAATAGAGGAAGGTGTCGCAGGAGAGACCCTGGCTGTCCTTGTAGAGGTGTGACCAGGAAAGTCATTAGCTACAACAAGAGGAAGTACTGATCTCTGATGAAGAACCCTTGCATAACCTATTTGTGACTGGGAACAGAAACCAACATCATGAAATGGAAATTGAGTCTCATCAAACCGAACATGTTGAGATAGAAAAACACGACCATCTTCAGCAAAGCACCTATAACCCTTTCGATTAGGACCACTACCAAGAAACACACACCTTTGAGATCGAAATTGTAGCTTGTACTGTTGGAATTGTCTTAGATCAAGAAAACAGGCACAGCCAAACACTCTTAGCAGGCCATAGTCAGGTTAAAGTTTGTGAAGTGTTTCATATGGACTAACTTGATGTAGGACAGGAGTAGGTAGTCTGTTGGTTAAATAAACTGCATATGCAAGGCATAAAACCAGAATTTTAAAGGCATAGCAGACTGAGCTAAGAGAGACAAGCCCATGTCAACTATCTACCTGTGTTTTCTTTTAGCAACCCCGTTCTGCTCTGAGGTGTAGGGACAAGTAACCCTGTGTTGGATACCAAGTTGAGAGAGTTCCTTTGACAAAGTACAATATTCTCCCCCATTCATTTTGAAGCATTTTGATGGATTGACTAAATTATACTTTAACCAGCTGATGGAAGTGAAGAGAACACTGAACTACCTTAGACTTGTTTTTGAGAAAATAGATCCAAGTGTATCTGCTATACATGTCTACAAACGAAATGTAATAAGAAAAACCATTCGAAGGCACATGTGCTGGTCCCCAGACATCAGTCACCATAAGCTCAAAAGGGAAAGAGTACATTGTATGTGAAGAATTAAAAGGTAGCTTGTGAGCCTTGCCTAACTGACAAGCTGTACATATATGAGGCAAACTACTTTGTTTGAAAGGAACACTACAAGACTTCAACACACGAGCAAGTGTGCTATTACAAGGATGGCCAAGTCTGTTGTGCCATAAGGAAGAGGAGGAAATCTGAGCACTGTTCAGCAGAGGTGAGCGAGGCTTCTGAGCAGGACTGACTTTGATGGGAGTAGATTTTGAAAATTGAAACCTGTAGAGACCCTCATGCATGTGGCCCTCTAGCAGAGTCATCCCTGTCTGAATGTCCTTCACAAAATACAAAAATAGGTGAATTCAAAATAAACACCATTATCTTTAGCAAACTGACCCACATATATCAGATTCTTGCAGACTGTAGGAACATGTAAAACATTCTGAAGGCGCAGGAGTCTGGAGCCAGCCAAGAAAGTAGATGAACCTACATTAACTATAGAGACAGACTCACAATTTCCCATAGTGACATGGCTTGTACCTGTGTAGGGAGAGACAGGCGTGAGATTAGACACTTCAGGTGTAATATGATTCGTTGCACCAAAATCAGGATTCCAGATCTGATCGGAGGTGAAGGGAGCAGGAGCTCGAGGAGGTGGCTGATGAGAAGATGCAGGTGGTGGAGAAAACGAACCACAACAATGAGCCATGGATGAGCATGCAGGTGGAGAAGAGGAAAAACCATTATTGTGGAACTGATGATAGTTGACTGAAGGGTTTTGACTAACACTAGAGAAATTATCATCAAACCTATGATAACAGGTTTGAACAATATGACCGATTTTCTCACATAATTGACACTAGGGCGAGAGTGTGACCAGCTCCTACCATTGCCATGAGCTCTTCCACGAGACCAGCCTCGGCCTAGCCCTCTTTGCCTTTGCTTAGGCTCCTGAGAATAAGCAGGTTTCAAATAGTCTGCATTGTCTTGACGTTGAGAGGCCAAATTTGCTTGCAAAGGAACATCTGTCAATAGGGCCAGTTGTCTTGCTTCACAGTCAAGAAGCATGTCAATGAGTAAGTCCAGAGATATTGGAGTTGCAGAAGCAAGTACACGGATAGACTCATATTCAACCGAAAGTCCAGCCAAGATGACACTCACTTGTTCTGTCTCAGTGACCAAACTACCAACTGCTGTTAAGCTATCGCTCAGAGCCTTTACCTTGGAAAAATATTCTTTGATGGTGAGGTTGGCCTTCTTGATCGAGTACAAAGCATGATGCATACTCGAAATCTTGAGACTAGATGTGGTACCAAATCTTCTTTCAATGGTGGTCCAGGTATCAAAGCTTGTCTTAACAGCTGTGAGATGAACCAAGACTTCATCAGTAACAGTCGACAGGAGCCAAGAAGCTAGAAATTTATCCTGCTTCTTATGAACAAGAAAGGTTGGATTATCAACGAGTTGACCCTCATTCCCTGCAAGAAAGGTAGGAGGGACAGAAACCGTGCCCAATACAAAACCTTCAAGACCATACCCTTCAGGATCAACAAAAGTTGATGCTTCCACAACAGATAATTATGCTCAGCAAGCTTGATCGTATCATGTTTGGCAAAATAATGAATTGTTTGTGAACCAACACTGCCAAGGTCCTGTGAATGGACTGCTTCCCTAGTATTGGAAGAGTGACGTGGTGTATCAACTACTGGTACTGCCTCCGTGGCCATGAAAAACGTACCAGACACTAGAAAGGAAGAAGAAGAAAAAAAAGAAAGAAAAAAAAATCGTTATGCCAAGAAAACTTTGGCTCTTGATACCATGTTAAGATTAGCAATAAAGGGAGTAGAAAACGTATTCTGACTTCATTGATTAACCCAAACCAATACCCCGGTATTTAATACAAATACACCAACTAACTGTTCTAACTGAAAACTGTTAAAACTATTGACAACTTTAACTAACTAACAGTAACTAACTGTAACTGTAAAGTAGTTACTCATAACAAAGTTGATGAATTAATTTTTCCTGGTGCTGAATCTCTTGGATAATAATTCACCCAACTTGACAAAGGTTTTATTGGGTGGACCATTCTTGAAAACATCTAAAACAAAAATTGATGTGCATGATGATGGTACACTTATTATAAATTTCGATGGAGATATAATACAATTTAATATTTTCGATGCTACGAAATTTCCTGATGATGTATAATGTGTATATGCTATTGATGTTATAGATGATTGAGTTCAAAGAATTTTTTGGTTTTTCTAATATTGATGCCCTTAAAAACCGCCATTTGTGAAAATCTGACTTCTCAAGTTTGCAGAAAGAGCTAGAGTTAGACCCAGAATTGCAATGAGTAGTGTTCGAGCTAGAGGCACTCCGACCACTAAGGTATAAAACGGGTTCGCTTGATTCAACTTCTCACACAAAACTTCCACTAAGGTATAAAACGGGTTCGCTTGATTCAACTTCTCACACAAAACTTCTTTCTTCTATTGCGCAGGCAGCAAAACTGGAATTGAAACTGTTGCCGAGTCATTTGAAATATATGTTTTTAGGAAATAACGAGACACTTCTAGTGATAGTTTCAAACAAACTCAGCCTCGTCGAGGAAGAAAAATTGATAAGGGTGCCAAGGGACCGCAAGGAATTTTTTACCATGGCATCCCCTATGTCATTATTTCTATTTATTTTGAGATAATTTGATAAACAACACAAATTTAAATATTAAAAAAGACGAAAAACTAAAATAACTTTTTTTCATAAATTTAAAAAGCCAAATAAATCATTATGTCAAAAAAATTCAAATTTGTTATTATTGACAAAGACTTAGATCTAGACTTCAATTCGAGTCCCTAATATGCAATTGCCATGTGTGGACCTCCCCACCTAGTGCTATTATCAAGTACAAGTTTTTTTGGTAGGTGGGTCAATTTTAGTTCGAAATATTCTGATTTTTAATCAATTTGTGCTTATTGATTGATCTCATATATGTTTTTTTAAATCTATTTGTGCTCATTGATCTTGTATATGTATTTATAAAATAAATATTTAAAAGATTATATCTAAATCTTCAACAAATTTACAGCATATAGGAAATCTCCGGTCCAAATTTTACCGTCCATTTTCGACCCTAAGTTATCAGTTGTACAAGCAGCAACATGTAAAGGACAACATTCTTTAGACATTGCGGATCAAGGGTCTGTCCCCTTAGTTCGTTGTTGATTGCCACATTTAGACTGAAACCTACTCAATTATTTACTCTCATTCTTGCAACATTTTAATTACTACGAAAACACTACAAAAGAAAAACAAAACAGCCGCACAAACTCACCAAGTTCAAGTCAATGGTCTAAAGGGGCCGAGTCTAGGATCCTGCACTTTTCACGCTTCCAGTTGAATGGCTGTAAGGAAGCTTCGGAGGACAAACAAAGTTGTCGATCCATTGTAGGATCATTAACTGTCTTTCTCTTTCTCATTGATACATCCACATACATATGTTCCCCTTCAACGCTCTGGTTGTTCGACTTTGAAGATGAGTTCAAGGGGTCATTTCTGTTCCTCCTATGAAAGGAAGGCAAACTTTTATCAATTACTGGCCGATCGTTTCCAACACTCAGGCAAGGTGTTGAAAGAGGGCCCAACCGCAACGATAGATCACAGGCACTTTTGTGGTGTGGGTTATTACAAGTATTTCTAGCATCTATTTGGTTCATCCCATTTGAAGACTCCACATCCAAAGAAAGGAGCTTATGAATGGCAACCATCTTAGCAGGCTCTACTGTATCAGAAATCATCTTATGGATGATCCCAAAACCATGCTGCAGTTCTTCGGTTTTAAGATCGTTACCATAGTAAAGAGGATAAACTGAATACTTTTGTAAGGGTAAGCATTTTTTATTAATAGGAAGAGAACCATTCTCAGATGCAATATGAAACTTGTTAGCAGTGAAATAACCGTTCCAGCCAGTGTGTTTCTCAGATTCAAAGCCAGAATAGCTAGCCAAGCAATGTCGGTTGGTCATGGGATTTCCTTGAGTGGTATTCTCTGTTTCTTGAGTACCTGGGTTAAGGTAACACCTTGGGCTACAATTTCGTTGGTTCCTCGAGGTTCTCCTCGCTGTGCAACCCAAATTGAGAGCAGCTAACCAACAAAAAAATGTACATATAAATCACAAGGTACATTTAAAGCCAGTGCTCTTCATAATCAAGACAGAAAATTCCCAGAAAGATCCCATTGCAAATATGCATACCTGGGTTCAAATTCAAAGAAAAGTGAAAGGGTACCTTCAATACAAGGTTGAAGAACCTTTCCAGTTTCAGTACTCTCATTTCGTCTAATGATTGTGTTAATGGCATCATTTGTTCGATCCCAGAGGGTTTTAAGGTCCATGTACTCAGCCTGTGAATACAAAATATGAGCTTCATATATCAATAGTGCCCAATGCATCTATATTACTAACAAAGTTAGAAAATATTTTGATCAAAGGTTTGGGTTTTTCATTACACACTTAATAAGCAATTACCCAATGTAGACAAACATTTTTTTTTACCTCAGAATTTGCTTTGGAATACATAATTTCTTCAGCTTTCAAGACAACAACAGGGAGCTTCTCTTGCCATTCCTTGTTCTTCTTAGTTGCTGAGCCATGAATCTCATTTACAACTCTAAAAACAAAATCAAACACATAAAAAGAGAGAGGGAAAAAAAAAGGACTGACAAACAAATAAACAGAGTAGAAATAGAAAACCTGAAAATTTCTTGAACAAGAGAACCTCTGATGGGTTGGTGTCTATCACTGTGCCAAGATTTTTTCTCAAAGACATAAGGCCTTGGACCTGGTCTGGGCATCTTCAATGATTCTTTGGTTTCTTCAAAGGGAAACAAAGGCAAGGCTGTGTAGAAACTTAAGGGTAAGCTTAAGCTTTTGGGGTTTTCCTTTCTGTCGCCCAAAAACAACAAAATGCATTACTGTACGAAGCAAAATGTAAGAAGTGAAAAAAAAAAAAAAGAGTGAGGAAAAAAGACTGGGGGGGGGTAACTGGTTCTTCCCTTTTTTATTTTGCTTTACAAATAATTTCAAAGAGGGTTAATTGATGAGTTTGGTGTCTCCCCCACTCATCCACATGCCTGCTTCCCCTACCCCCATCAGTCTCCCTCAAAATAGCTCACTACCTCTAATCCCATCCTTTTGCTTTATGTGACAATGATTATTAATAATAAAAGTTCTCCGGCATGGATTATTGTAGGCAGGTTTTTAAAATCAACTCAGGTATAAATTTTCAATTTGATTGGTGTTGGATTTAGTTTTAAGATAAACATTAAAAATAATTAAAAATTAAAAAAAAAAGCTAAATTTGATTTTGATCGATTTAATTGATTTCAAGTAATTCATTTAAAATTTGATAGAAACCAATCGATCAATTTTTAATTCAATAAGTCCAACCGACTAGTCTATCTAATTCCAACAAATATAATAATAAGAAATTTGATATATTTAAATAAGATTTTAGATTCTGATTTAATATTACAAAAGCTTTACCAAGTAATAAAAAAATTAATTTACTTTAAATAATATTTTAAATTCTAATTAGTAGTTATATAGCATGGTATGTGTGTGAAAATGACCCATTTAGAAGATATGTATGTTTTTTTTAAAATAACATTCAATAAACTAATAATAACATATAATAAAACAAACTAGTTTAAGCTAAATATGTTAATACAGTAATTAAAATATTGAATGTACTTTAATTGCTTTCTAATTCATATTGTCATTTTTCTACAATACGTCGTCACATTAAAAATATTATTTAACATGTGATCATGATAGTAAAAGAAAATTTCAACATTAATAATAGAGTTATAAAAAATTATTTAACAAGAATAAAATAATAAGATTTTATCAATTTTAAGTTAATAATGAGTTAACAATAATATTAATATTAAATTCCTATATTTCATAGTTCATGCTAAGATCCCTATAACCTAACCTAAGACTTTACCTAAAAAAAATTCAGTGGTTTTCAAACCACTGAGCTAAGATATTCATTGAAAATGGTAATATAACGAATCTTGGTAGTAGTTTCAAACTACTGAATTAAGTTTTAGCATTTTTTCTAATCTCAAATTAACGTGATGTGTAGTATACTTTTTATGTATTATTAATAAATAATAATGTTATCTTATTATTAAATAAATAATAAATGACTTGTAGATAAATAAATAAAAAGAATTTTGTTTCAATCATAATTTAAGAATTATTAAATTTTATATTTTATAAAAAAATATTCCAATTATAATTATTATATAGATCTGTTTACCTTTGTACGAATTTTTTTAAACAATAGTTGGATATCTTTATTAAAATAATATAACAACGTTTTACAAAAGAAAATAAAAAATAAAAACAATCAAATAAAATATAAACTCTAAGACTTAAAAATATATATCAAAAAAAAACATAGATTTCAGCCGTACTTAAACTTACTTTATTTAAAATTAAAATACCAAAAAATTAAACAACTTTTAAATTTATCTATGTTTATATTCATTACTAATTGCAAACGACAACAGAAGCATCCGATAATAAACAAATCGAAGATAAACACCGATGTATTCCAATCTTCGTTGTATCCCCACCATCACACCAGGCCCAGGCCTGATGCATTCCAAATTTGATGCAGTGTATAATGTAATCGTAATCTGTGCCGATTATTTATGGAGATTGTCAGATATGAATCAAGTATCTTCTGTTTTTGACGTTTGATGAAATTATTACAGAGTCGGAGTTGGTCAGATATTTGCTACGTGTCGTGTATATGGGAGATTAGACATAGTTGTAGGGGCTTTGTTTGTCGGTTTGTTTGAGCCCAACAAGTAGCTTCCTCTTTTCTCTTTAGGTCTCTCGCCTTGTCAAAATCTGCTAATGTCATGACTTCTGAACTGGACTTACTTTTATTGCTACTTTGATGCTTTTTCCTTCTTTTTTGTCTTCACACTTTTACTCATTTTTGCTTACGGGATTTGTGTAAGTAACGGTCGGTTTAAATAGGTGGTACTTTTATTTATTGTTAGTGTAAAAATAGTGGTGGCGGTGAAATTAGATACTGTAGCGATATTATAGCGTGAGATAAAAAGTAAGCTAAATGCACCGTACTACACTACACTTAATCGCCCATCCAAACACATTCTAAATTTCAAGGGGAATAAACCTTAAAAATTAAACACAAATCAAGGAATCTAGGTTGTTTGAGTAAAAAAAAAAAAAAAAACGCATTTAATTGAGTTTTCAATTACTTAAAAAAAGTAGTTAATTTTTTTCGTTAATAAAATTTATCAGTTAATTGATTTGACCGTTAATCTTATTAATATGACTGATGAAAATTATTATAAATTATTTTAAAAATTAAGAATAATTTAGACAATTTAATTTATAGTGATTCGATTCCAATTAATAACTATCTCGATACAACTTAATCAAATTATAACTTTACAATTCTTTGTATTGGATGGTTAACATGAGTTGAAACACTGACATTAGAAAACAATTGCAGGAGGGCCTTGGTATACCCGTTGTTGCCAATAAGGTGGGGTAAAATCTTGGAGGATATATTGGATCCGGTATTCTCCTATGTTAGAATTTCCAGCAATCTCTTTGCCTTTGGTCAAACTCCTTAACATCTTCATCATCTGATCCTTTGACTCTTCTCTTTGCTCTCTCATTTCCTGTTGAAATTGGGCTAATTGTTCTTGCAATTTCTTTTGTGCCCTTTCTCACTTCTTTATTTGGGTTGCGTGTTCGTTTTCTATAATTCTACTCTTTGTCGTATGTTATGTTGTGCTGATGATGAATCTGTTGATTCTAAAATCATAATTGTTGGTGAATCTCATCTCGACTAAAACTGATCATAAGTCGGGCCACTCGGCTCGGTCTGAAGGCCCGCCCAAAATGTGAAAGGGTTTGGGCAAAAATATAGGCCCGAAAAATGCATTTGGACAAAAAAATAAAGCCCGTTTAAAAAACGGATTGGGCTTCGAGTAAGATATTTTTCACCCGGGCCCGACCCGAATTCACTAAAAGACAAAAAAAATCTGCTCTCTTTTTTTTGTTTTTGAATGTTATTATTTTTTTTTTTGTTTTCCCTCTCTTTTGCTACAATTTTACTATTATGTTGCTATTATTTTATTATTATTGTTTTGATATTGTATAAAACTTATTTTATTGTTAATTTTGTTTTATTTTAGAGGCATTTGCTTGTTAAGTTGTATTTATCTTAGTGTTATTTAAGAATACATATTTTTTAAAATTTATTTTCAATTAATTGAGAAATATTTATTTTAATGTTTTTAGTATTTTTGATATATTATATATATTTAAAAATTATATAAAAATAATATAAAAAATTAATACGGGCGGGGCGAGTCGGGCCCAGATTTTAACTTTTTTATCCGATTCGGACTTGAGCATAATTTTAAGCCCATTTTTTGGGCCGGGCCCGAACCTAGTAAATGGGCCTGGATTTTTAATTGAGTTCGGCCTGACCCGATCCATGAACACCTCTAATCACGACCATTAACTAAAGATCAAAACGATGAAAAAAAGGCATGCCATGTTCACAAATGAACGTTGATGTATGGATAACCAAATAAATGCGTGAATGCATAGAAAGGGGTTGATTGAGAGCTAATCCCATTAAAAACAACTTTTATTAATTAAGACATTAATGAAAGCCTTTTATATTGGCAATTCAACACCCGCAATGTTTGTAACATGTATACGATGCATGCACAAAAAGAGAAAAGAAGGAAAGGAAAAAAATCAACTAAGGTAGTAGCCAACCATACATAATTATAAAATGTGAGGAAAATTTATCATGCGTACTTATTTTGGTGATCACTGAAATTCGTTATAACTCTAACAAGAACAGTTCAGTATATGTAGAAGGATAGTGGAGTTATCCTTACAAATGTCTACTCAACTAATAAAGATAATTTGAGGGAATATATTTTTCTTATATTTATGTGGAGTCTTGAATTTACTCAAAAAAGCCTTTGTTTTATACTCCCACTTAAACGGATGAAGCTCGGGCATAGAGCTGATGTTATGTCACTTGCAAGTACAATAAGTGAATAAAAACTCATAAATTGTTTACTAAAACAGTAGGAAAACACGAGTAAAAAACCTTTTTATTTTTTCTAAAACATGAAAAAAGTTGCAAATGATGCACGAATGAGAAAAAAGAAAAGAAGAAACAAATATTTTTTTAGAAAAAAATGAAAGATATCAGTTGAATCGGTAATTCAGAATCAAAAATAATACGTATTTAACTTTAGGCTCGATTCTTAAAACTATCCCTAATAGAGTTGCGAAGTTGTTAAAACCATTTTTTTAACCTAGGATTAGCTTGACGAAGAAATGAATTTTAATTTTTCAACATTTGGTTTTTATTAAAAAAATTGGAGTCACCACTAATGTTTCTATCTAGGTATGACTGGACACCTATAATCTTTTTAAAAGAAAAGTTTGCAAATTCTTTTTAAAAAGATTTGGTCTACATATTGAAAACCAGAGAAAATTCGAGTTCAGGAGTCGACTATGTGTGAAGAAGATATTAACACTCTCATAACTCTTAAAAATTGGTACCTCACTTTACACGTGTTACTTTTAAATTTTGAATATTACAAGTTCAAATATGATCCTATAAAAAATTTTAGTAGACATACATTTTATTAATTGAATGTATCATATTTAGGAACTCAAAAGTACTAAATTTATTTTATTTATTTTTAAAATTCACTTGGGTTTGAAAACAACATTTTAAGCTTAACAATAATAAACAAAATCGTATCCAGTAATTTTGACAACCATCATGCTAAATGTTGCCTTACTTTTGAATAAATTGAAGATCCTTAAGTAATATGAAATGCGCGCGAAACAAGATTGCAAGTTTGTCCAAGTCACAAATTTAACTTAGGGTTCTAGACGATTGAAAAGAAACTTGGATTTTAACATAATTTGAAACACAAACAAATCCAATTCAAATATAACAATTTAAAAGGGCAACAATTAAATCAAATAATAAAATATAGAAAAAAAATAAAGAATCCAAATTAAATATTAGAAACAATGAAATAAGAACATAACATAATAACAAAGAAACGGAATAAGATAGATGAAAAAAATAGAAAGTGGCGTGTAGAAGTCATAAGGAGTTTTGGGAACCAGATGAATCCACAACTCCTTTTAAACAGCTCTAATTTTCCCTCCAAGAAAAAGCTTGAAGATGATCTCCACAATCTAAAAAGATTGTTAAAACTTTTCAAAAAGAATTGTATTAACTTAGAAAGAGAAGTTGCTGAATGAATTTTGAATTGTATACAATGAATAAACCATTATACAAGTTAGCTAAGTACATTCAAATAGAACTTTTAAATATACTGAAACTCTAATTAAACTAACCAAGAATTAGTTTTAAACTAAATTTCTTGTTGACATAAAATTCCTATATAACTTAAAATACTTTAAAAAATTCAAACTTTGGAATAAATAAATGATGAAATAATAAGATCTAATAAATATAATATTTGACTCATATATAATAAATTAAGTCTAAAAATCGGGCCCAATATAATTTAAACTCGAATTAAAAATCCGAAACTCGTAATTTCTATAATAATCTTGTCAAGAAATTCTGCTCGCGTAGTCTTTACTAAAATGGTCATAACTTGAGCTATCGAACTTGAACTTGAGTGATTCAAGGTGAGTTCCGAAGCCAAAAGATAGATTTTCAAACAATACGAAGACATATTAACCCAAAAATTCATGGATCTCATCCAAAAAATAGTCGCAAGTCGATTGATTTTCCAAACTTGAAAATTAACAATTTTAATGAATGGAATTTAATAAATTTTACCATATCTATGCATGTGCTGTTAAAAAATATGCATGTATTATAACAAACACGAGTACACACAAAGGATAACACTACACTAGATACATTAGAATTCCAATAATCAACCCATATTCACAAAAATCATACATGCATGCATGCATGCATACATACATACTCACAAATTCATTAAGAAAACAACCACACTAATGTCCCTCTTGCTTTCAAACTTTGAGGCTTTACACGTAAACTTAGTTTTATGTTTGCTCTCCGTTCGTGTTCACCTACTCTAAAATTGTCTTTGTGTTCAGTCCCTACCGTATCCCTCTTGCTTCCCCCCGTTCCTTACTGTACACACATATATACAATAATAGAACTATGACACAATAATATACTAACTACCATGAAATTTGAACTTAATCGGAGCTTAGCTTGAACTTAATCTAAGTTTGACTTAGACAAAACATGGTTACCCGGCATAAAATTAAAAATTTATTTTTTCAACTATTATAAAAATGATCGTATTACACCGATTGAGTCTTAACTCGATTGATATGGAAATTGTATTACACACATATATAAAAATGATCGTATTAATCAACTACGAACGCAACAGAGAATGAAATGGGAAAAAATAATCGAAGACAACCAATGAGAAAGACAATACCCAGGAAGAATCTAACTAGACTTCACCTATTATTTTGAATCTGAATTAAACAATTTATTCACTTGTGTCTTGATCCGTAGAAATCCCTAAATTATGTGAATATCTCTTTCGAGGGTAAGAACAACTGACTCTAGGTTGATTAATTGAAATCTCTTTCTAATTAAAACCCATATCGTCACATTAACTCGATCTATGGATTCTCCTATTAGATTTGACTCTAATCTGATAGATTTATGTCGTCCTATTTTTAGGATCGAATGCAACTCCACTCAATTATGCTAGATCTACTCTTAAACATGGACTTTTGCTCCACTGAAATAAGCACATTAAACATGAATTAATATCCCAAAAATATTAAAATACGAAATAAACATACATAATTGAGAACAAGAATCAAGTATTTATAATGTAAATCAGAAATCAAATAATAAGATTCATCATAGGTTTCATCTTCCCTAGGTATCTAGGGAATTTAGTTCATAATCTGGAATGGAAACATCTCAAAATTAGGATAACAACTGTTGAAACCATTTTTTATATTTAAAAAAAACGGGGATCGACTTTTAAAATAACAAATGGAAATGGAGTCGCCACCGATCTTTTATTCGAGGTGTGATCGGGTCACCTTGAGATGGATTATTTTAATAAAACATTTTGATTTATTAAAACAATAATTTTGGTCTACGAAATCTAAGAGAACAGGTTCGAGAGTCGGTTACGTACGAGGAAGGATTAGCACCCTCGCAACACCCAAAATTGGTACCAAATTGATTAATTAATGTCCTAATGTCGAAAACTTGAAAAGATTTTAAAATACGAGATTCTTTCACCCATTTAAAGATACTCGAGTTTGAATATTAAGATTCTCTGGTTCCGAAGGAATAAAATATCACATCCAGCACGTTAGGATGCAACAATTTAAATCTTCGAATTCTAGATCATCCTAAAAAATTCTCAAAACTCATGCATTGAGATTTTGAAAGGGTATTTCGTTATTTGGGATCAAACGGAAAATCGAAAACCAGCACGTTAGGGCACGATTTCTCGAATTTCCAAAAACGAAATATTGCCTTGTTTGTAATTTAAGAAAATATGGATGAAATTTCGAAAGGATATTTAGTTATTTGGTCAAACGGAAAATCGAAACCCAGCACGTTAGGGCACGATCTCTCGGATTTCCAAACACGAAACATTGCCTCGTTTTAAAGTCGAGAAAACACGAATGAAATCTTAAAAGGGATATTCGGTTATTTGGTCAAACAAAAAACTGAAACCCAGCACGTTAGGGCACGATCTCTCGGATTTCCAAATACGAAACATTGCCTTATTTTAGAACCAAGAAAACACGAATGAAATTTTAAAAGTATATTCGGTTATTTGGTCAAACGAAAAACCGAAACCCAGCACGTTAGGGCACGATTCCTCGAGTTTCCAAACACTAAATATTACCTTATTTTGAAATAATTTCAAACACACAATATTAAAATTGACTAAAATGCATTTTATTAAATCACTAGATAATGAGAAACAAAAATATGGTATCGAGCATGAAATAATAATATGGCAACAATAGCATATCAAGGAACAACATCACATGAAAATACCAAGAAACCAAACTAATACACATGCGATGGCAATACACATATACTTCCCGAATATTAACAGTCAGAATCCATAAATTAAAGACAATTTCTGAAATAATATTAAACAAATTGGCATAATTCAGATGCGACAAATATATAATAAAATGAATAACATAAAAGATTCTAAAATAAAATATTAAGTAAGGAGAAAATCAAAGTAATATATATATAATAATATATGTTAATCTACATAAGTAGTATACATGAAAACAAAAAGACTAAATTTAATAATTTATACATGAAAATAATATATCAAGGTTGTTAAAATAAACAATATATATATTTATATAATAAAATAGGGAATAAAAAGGAAATAAGTTAAATAAATAAATAGATTTAAAGAAAAATATACCTATACATATAAATAGATAAAAATATATATACATATATATATAAAATAATGTGAAAACAATGATATATACATAGCATAAAAATAGTTTTAATATAAATTATAGGTATATATATAAAAGGAATATATGTATAAAAAAATTAATGAAAATAAACAACATATAATGAGGAATAAATAATATCTAGCACAATTTAAAATATATAATGTTTAATATTAATTCAAAAGGAAAATAATTACACAAATTAATGAGCAAATAATTGAATAAATTAATTAGAGGACTACACTGAAATCAAACTAAAAATTCAGGGCTAAATTACAATGAATTGAAATAAAAGGGCGAATAGGGACTAAAACATAACACGCGTGGAACTGCAAGGACTAGATGAGAAAATATTCCCCAGCCTTATGCGCAGCGTTTAATATAGGACTTAAATGAAACAAGACTGAAATTACAGGGGCCAAATTAAAAATAAAATAAAATTTAATTAAAACAAGCTTAAAAAGCGGAAGGGCCAAAACGGCAAATAGCCCAATTCCACAAAACACGCGGATTCTTCCCCTGGTCGGGTCAACACGCGGGTTGAAGTGGAAAAATGGCGTCGTTCTGTGTATAGAGGCTTAGCCAAAACGACACCGTTTTGGTACCGTTATAAAACTAAGAAAATCAGATTTTTTTTTTTATTTTGAGACCCTTTCTAAAAAAAAATTAAAAGAGGGCCTCTCTCTTTCCCTTTTCCGACCAGAAGATTCAGTGCGTCCTCGCCATGACTCATTGTGGGCGGTGGCCGGAGATGCAAAATCGGGCCCTTTTGACCCCCTTTTTAAAACCCCTCTTATTTTAAAAAAAACTTCTCAAATCCTATGTTTTCTAGAAATAAAAGAAAGAAAAAACGTAAATAGAAAGGAGGCTCTCATTGCCCTTTGAAACCCCGTCCGAACCCACATGGGTTTCGAGGCGTTTGGGCTCCAGCGATAATCGTCGATGGGAACTCCAACCGACTCAGGTATCTTTCTAATCTTTCTCCCTTTCGTTTTTTATGCGTCGTAAGAAAACGGAAATAATAAAAAGAAATTGATATTGAAAACGCAAAGGAAAAGAATCAACCTTGAAAAATTTTTTGTTTCTGATTTCTGTATTTCGTCAATGATATCCGTAAAATGTGAAGAGAGTTACAGTGGTTGATTTCGATCCTTTTAAAGGCCGAAATCGAAATAAAAATAAAAATGAAAATAAAATAAAAATACAATCTTTTTCATTCTGTATTTGCTATCGTTTCTGCTATTTTGCTTATTTGTTTGCAGGTGAAAACCGTCGTACGGAGGCGTATCGCTGACGTGGCAACGCGCGTGTGGTGCTCGATGGCGCGCGTGTGGGGGACGCGGTAGCCCGAATTTCTGGCTGGCATGGGGGTTGCGGCGCTGAAGCTTCCTAGGGTTTCTTTCTCTTTTTGATTTGTTTAGGTTTTGGGTTTAGGTTTAATATTGGGCTTGGGCAATTGGGTTGTTGTTTTGGGCTTGTAATAGAAGGACTATTTATTGGACTTTTGATAAATTGGTTTTTTAATATTTTTGTTTGGTTTTAATTTTGGTTAGTAATGGGCCCGGGCGAAAATGGGCTTTTACAACAACAAGACATAAAGAAAATCAATAAAACTTCGAAAGAAGTTAAAAAGAGATCTTCAATCTTGAAGGAGATCCGCTTCTGAGTTGGCTCCGATGGTGTTCTTTGAGTGATTTCTTCAATCTTCTCTGAGTGCCCCCGTAGGTTTTCTTCTAATTGGTATTTATAGACTTTAGAATGATCAAAAAACCTAAAAATTGAGTTTTTCCGCATATCTGGGAAGTAGGTTGCAAAATCGACACGGGCTGGCACATGGGCATGTGGCCTGCCCATGTGGCTCACACGGGTGTGTGGACAGCCCGTGCGAAAATGCCCAGGTCGTATGGATAATAAAAACAACTCTTTTTATCCGATTTTGGCTTGTTTTTCGCTCTTTTCACTCCCCTATGCTCACCTAAGTATAGAAACATGAATTTAAAGGATTATGAGCATCAAATTCACTAAATTACTTTTATGGCTTATCAAATATCCCCACACTTAACCGTTTGCTTGTCCTCAAGCAAAATCCTCAACTCATAATTAAAATTAATCTTTCTCAACTTATAATTCTCATCAATAATGTTTCGAAATAATTCACAAATAATCATACATTGATAATTCAACTAAAAGAGCACTAAAGATTCAAACAATCCAAGTCAAACATTTTTAAAGCATGAAAACATAGGTATTTCCCTTTATCTAAGTAATTACCTTTAATTCAAAATCGACAAGAATCGATATCCTCACTAAAAGTTCACTCAAATCACTCGAAGTGTTGGAGGTTCAAGAATAAGCACTCAATAGTCAAACAAGAAAAGTCATTACCATAGGCTTGCATGAAAATCAAATCTCCACCACTATAAAATGATATGATACACAAATCAAAAGGTCTTTAAGAGGTTGTAATGGGGCTTAGGTTAAGGGTGTGGAGAAAGGCCGAAAAAAATGGTTAAAATCGAGATCGAATTGATAAATTACCAAACTAGAAAAATAAACAAATACTGAATTAAAAACAATTACATCAATCGAAAACTATTCAAGATTAAAATCGAGCTTCTTCTCTAAACGCCCCAAATTTTAGGCCTAGAAGTTCTGGGTTTTTAGTGTAGCGATAGCGAGGGCCGAGGAGGTTGCATGATAAACTGTAATAGTAACATATTTTAATCCCACATTTAGCATGCTTTTGGATGATTTATCCCTTGAATTATGGAATTTGGTGCTCTTAATCCTTTAATTTCATGTTTTATACTCAAGAGAGCATAGAAGGATGAAAAGAACGAGAAACGGGCCAAAAACGGGCCAAATGGGCCAAAGTACGAAATCGACACGGC
The DNA here is from genome assembly GCA_025698515.1 of Gossypium sturtianum. Taxonomy (NCBI): domain Eukaryota; kingdom Viridiplantae; phylum Streptophyta; class Magnoliopsida; order Malvales; family Malvaceae; genus Gossypium; species Gossypium sturtianum. Next base: position 3,638,958 of record CM046949.1, read on the forward strand.
CTGGGGTTTCACCACACGGCCGTGCCTCCTTAGCAGGCTCGACCACGGCCTACAACTCGACTTACACGGGCGTGTGTCATGGGCGTGTCCCTGCCGTGGAAAAGAAGAATTTTATTCGGATTAGGGTACTTAGAGGTAAAGAAACACATTCCAAAAGCCTATATAAACACCCTAAAGGCCAACCTTTAGGGGGGCGTCCAGCTAGGCTAAGGAGCCAAGCCGGAGAGGTTAGAATCGTGGGATTTACTCGAAGAAAGCCAGTTGATTCATCTCAAGAAGCTGGAGTCATGCTCAAGACGGAAGATCTTCTCTTCAAATCCTTCAGGGGGTTTTAGGGTTTTTCTTATGCTTTGTTTAATCTTTTCTTCTGAGATGTATATTTTTATGATTATGAACTAAACCCTCAGATACCTGAGGGGGATGAAACCTAAGACGAATCTTGTTATTGTTTTCTGAACTATATGATAAATACTTGATTTGTTCTTAATTATGTGTTCTTAATTCTTGTTTTGATATTTCAGGATATTGATCCAAGTATTGATGTTCTTAGGCAGTGGAGCAAAAGTCCCTGTCTAAGAGTAGATTTAGCATAGTTAAGCGGAGTTGCTCGCGCGCCTAGAGATAGGGTGACGAAAATCTGCCGGATTAGGGTCAAACCTAATATGGGAGTCCATAGATCGAGTTAATGCAATTCTAAGGGTTTTAATTAGAAAGAGATTTCAATTAATCAACCTAGGGTTAGACGTTAGTAGCCTCGACGGAGGTATTAATATACATTAGGGACTCCTACGGATCGAGGTCAAGTGAATAAATAAATGCAGTTGAGTTAGATAACAAGTGGAGTCTAGGTGAATTCTTCCTTGGGTATTGTCTTAATCAATTGGTTTTTTTTCCCACAAGTATTTCCTCAATTCATTCTCTTTGTCTTAGCATCTTTAGCTTAGTAGTTAGTTAATTTTAGACTAAACAATAATTCACTTCAATTCTTAGGCTAAATAATAGAAAGAAAGTTAGTATTAGTACTTTTGGTTCCCTTGGGTTCGACAATCCGGTCTTGCCGCTAAACTATACTACTGTTCGATAGGTGCGCTTGCCTCAATCGTTGTCACAGTTAGTTTCTAGGCTAGATCATTCATTATATAAATTTTAAGACTCTGACATAACGATCAAGTTTTTGGCGCCGTTGCCGGGGAACTAAAATATTAAGAACGCTCAATTTTTATTACTTTAGCCATTTTTTTATTTTTTTATTTGCAATTTACTTTTATTTTATTTTTAACATTGCTAATATTCTTTCTTTTATTTGTTCCTTGCAGGTACCTCTAGTTTATGACTAGAAGGAACCCGACAGGACCCTTAATTTACGACAGTGATATTGAAGGAACCGTTCGCAGAAATCATAGAGAAATAAGACGAAGCTTAACTTACATAGAAGAAGAGCAAGAAGACGAGAACAATACTACTGAAGAGATGGCTGAGAATAATCCGCTACCTCCAGAGGTGGCCGAAAATCATGCTCCTCGAACTATGTATGATTATGCTAAACCTAATTTAAAAGGAACTGAGTCAAGTATTGTTAGACCTGCTATTGCTGCAAATAATTTCGAATTAAAACCTAACACTATACAAATGATACAACAGTTTGTTCAGTTTGATGGTTTACAGGATGAGGATCCTAACACACACTTAGCGAATTTTCTTGAATTCTGTGATACCTTCAAAATAAATGGTGTTTCTGATGCTGCCATCCGTCTTCGGTTGTTTCCCTTTTCTTTGAGGAATAAAGCCAAACTGTGGTTGAATTCTCTTCCACGAGGATCAATCACTACATGGGAGCAAATGACCGAAAATTTTTTATTAAAATATTTTTCGCCGGCTAAAACGGCTAAGTTAAGGAACGATATCTCTTCTTCTGTGCAGATGGATTTAGAGACACTTTATGACGCATGGGAGAGATACAAAGATCTATTGAGAAGGTGCCCATACTATGGATTACCCTTGTGGCTACAGGTCCAAACCTTTTACAATGGTGTAAACCCTTCAACCAGGCAGTTAATTGATTCAGCCGCCGGCAGAACCTTGAATAAAAAAACTCCTGAAGCGGCCTACGAGTTTATAGAAGAGATGTCACTGAACAACTATCAGTGGCAAGTCACAAGGACAATGCCAACAAAAACAGCTAGAGTTTTCAACCTCGACGCAGTAACCATGCTATCCAATCAGGTAGAACTCTTAAATAAAAAGATTGATGGTTTGTATAGTTCTTCACAGGTACATCCAGTGATGTAGTGTGATACGAATGGAGGGTCAAACGATACGGAACATCCACCCTACAACTCTGGTGTAGAAAGCGAGCAGATGAACTATATGGGTAACAATTTTAGATCTCAAAATAACCCCTATAGTAACAATTATAATCCAGGTTGGAGGAACCACCCTAATTTTTCATGGGGAGGTCAAGGAAATCAGAGACAGCAACCCCCTCCAAACTTCCAACAAATGACCCTACCACCAAAGAAAGAAGAACCTTGAGGAGATCTTGACAAAATTCATAGCGATTATCGAAACACGTTTCCAAAACATCGAAACAACAATTAAAAATCAACAAGAATCGATTCAAGAGATCAAGAATCAGGTACCAAGATCATGTCAGAACGACCACAAGGTAGATTGCCAAGCAACACTAAAACTAACCCAAAGGAGCAACTTCAAGCCATAACCGCTCATGATAGTAAAGGGTTAGATGAACCCAAATTAAGGCAAGAGGATGTGGTAGAGGAAGGTAAGGTCGAGGTAAGTCATGATAAATCAAAATCGGTAATCAAAGAGTACCAACCTCGCATACCATATCCCGAAGCAATGAAGAAAGATAACACAGAGGAACAGTTCGGTAAGTTTCTTAAACTTTTAAAGAAATTACATATTAACTTACCATTTCTCGAAACTCTTTCGCAGATGCCAGATTTAAAGAAATTTTTAAAAGAACTCCTGACAAACAAACGGAGGTTAGATGAGGCATCGCATGTGGAGCTAAACGCAATGTGCTCAGCAATTTTACAAAATAAACTACCATGAAAATTAAAAGATCCAGGGAGTTTTACAATTCCATGTTTAATTGGTAGTTTATCTATTGATAACGCTTTAGCTGATTTAGGGGCAAGCATAAATGTTATGCCTTATAAAATGTTTAAACAACTAGGTCTAGGGAAACCCAAACAAACTAGGATGAGCATTCAATTAGCTGATAAGACTATTCGAATTCCTAGGGGTATAATTGAAGATGTTCTCGTAAAGATTGATAAATTCGTATTCTTCGTATTCCCAGTAGACTTTGTAGTTTTAGACATGGATGAGGACAATAGTATCCCCTTAATTTTAGGAAGACCCTTTTTAGCAATTGCCAGAACTAAAATTGATGTTGGTACAGGAGAACTCATACTCCGTGTAGGTGAAGAATCAATCAGTCTTCAGGCTCTCGACTCAACCAGGACATCAAGTGATAGAGGTGAGAAAGTAAATTCAATTGATAACTAATTAGTTAAACATTCTTTTCAGGAAGCACCACGGAACAACACAACTGAGCCAGATCCTATATCTCATGCCAACAAAGAAATAACCCATGAGGAACGAAGGCTTCAGATCGATGAACTAGATGAGTGGAAGACGCATTTTAAGGAAAAACTAGGGATACGCGAGGCAGAACCAAAGCCACTTTATGGGACAGACAAATTCAAAATTGGAGATCAGGTATTGTTAGATAAAGCGGACCCTCGAATATCTCCTCCTGACCCGAATACAAATAAAGAAATCCCTTTTAGGGTAATCAATGTCTTCCCATACGGAACAATCGAGGTAAGTAATCCTACATTTGGCACATTTAAAATAAATACTACTCGACTTGAACTACATACTGATAATAGGACAGATAGCATGAGGAAGGATGTTCAACTCTTCAAACCACCCTGATTATACGAATGAGAAGTAAGTCTAGCTTAAGACTTTAAACGAGCGCTTCTCGGGAGGCAACCCGAGCACTAACCCTAATAATTAAGTTTAGTTTTATTTCTTTTCTTTTATTTATATTTAGGCACAAATTTCCATACCACACGGCCTTGCACATGGCCGTGTAGATACTACGGACTTCCGTACTGACATAGCAGAGGTAGTACGAGCCAATGACGAAAGATTCCCAGATCACGGACGACTATAAATTGCCACGACCGTGCGATATGGCCGTGGCCGACACTAAGGAAAGTCACACGGGCTCTGACTAAACACCACGGCCGTGCGATACAGCCGTGGTCGACACTGTTTTATCAAACATGGGCGTGGTGACCACGAATCGGGCGTGGAAGAAACGAACGAAGCACAACACGGCCGTGCGATATGGCCGTGTGACCCAACACGCCCATGGTACACGGGCGTGTGGATGTACCAGACATCAAAACTCTATTTAAACCACCCCCCTCTTCTCAACTACTCCCCATTCCCCTTCTTCCATACATTTTTAGACCCCCCTTCCATATTCTCATTCCTTGGCCATTTTCCAAACTCTAGATGTACACCATATCCATGTCAAAGAAGCGAAAGGATCCTAGCACAGTCTCCCTCTGCGAGACCGACCTACATAAGTTCATGCCGGCCGCTTCATTAACTCGACAAGCCGAAGACATTTGAGGCCATTTAGTTTTTATTTTTCTTTTCTCTTCTCCTTTATTTTCCTTATCTTAAATTCTCTTCCACTAAATTTAGTGTATCTTATTTTAGTTTCTTGTTTTTAGGTTCTTCAGGCTGCTTGGGAATGACACACCACGGCCTTAGAAATTACACCTACCTCGCCAACCATCTAACGATAAGGACTTTTCAGTCCATTAATCTTTTCTTTTAATTTTATTTTACTTTCTATTTTCTTTCTCTTTATCTTTCTTGTCTTTAAATACATTATTAGTTTATTTTAAATATGACTTACTATTTCCTGGCTATTTCTTCACGGGCTACCCAATTTCTTCATCTAGCACAGTAATAGTGGGCAGCCACCATACCACCACTAGAGACGCCTCCTCCAACTTATCTTTCACCTCCGAATCAAGTTTTCACACCTCCAACTCAAGGAATCCATCCAAAATTTAGGAAGTTTCATCTCTCCCTATCTTTTATGAATTCCTCTCTATCTTTGTACATTGAGGGCAATGTACATCTTAAGTGTGGGGGGTGAATCTTAAAAGTGCCTAACTTTTTGCATTATTCTCAAATTACTGAATTATGTCTTATTCTTAAGTAAAATTTCTCATATCACTATTAGAATAAAATTCCTCTGATTTATGATTTTGATCGATATGTTTTGGATTAAGTCATTGACAATTGTGCAGTGATGATTTAAACTTTAGGAGACTAGAGAATCAAGCATGATAAGCCCATTTTTCAGAAGTAAAAATTTTGTTAGGTTGTCTACCCGAATCTAATTATTACTTTGAAGTTTGAAATTTACAAGGTTGATATCAAAAAGCCCATAATTTTTGTGAGATTTTGAGCCTTTTAGAGCATACATTCCTTTTCGTGCTCACTTTATTGATTATGAGTGTGTCAACATTGATCTGTTATTCTAGAACTTGCTTCGATTATACATGTCGAGACCACACCTTTGATTTGATATACTAAGATGATAAAGGCACTTAGGTTTTTAACCCCTTACCTCCACTAAAAACCTACCATCATAATTAACCCCTAGTGAACCCCTTTAATCCTAACAACCCATTTTATTGACTCACCCACTAATATTAACCCAAAACCCTTTGTATTTGTTATCACCATTTCTCTTGACTACCCCTATATCGAGATTTTATTTGATCGATTACTTAACTATTTTCTTTATTCCAATTATTAAATTCTATCTTATTATTATTGTACTTGTTTTGTTCTTAAAAAAAATCAAGGCATATTTATTATTAGTTCTGTGATTAAGTGAGCTTAAAACAATTTAAATTCACATCTTTAGAAGAAGCTCGTGTTATTAGTATTAGTATTATAAGTTCCCAATTGATATAATTATTTATATTCAGTTCGTTGTTTCTAGTAAGGTAATTTGTAAATTCAGTCTCGATTCTAACCCTCTAATTCAAGCCTTTATCCACACCTTTAACTCAAGCCCCGTTACAACCCTTTTAAAGACCTTTTGATTTGTGTATCATCTCATAGTATAGTGGTGGAGATTTGATTTTCATGCAAGCCTATGGGATTAACTTTTCATGTTTGACTTCTGAGTGCTTATTTTTTAACCTTAAACACTTTGAGTGCTTTGAGTGAATCTTTAGTGAGGATGTCAATTTTTGTCGATTTTGAATCAGAGGTAATTATTTAGAGGAGGGGAAACACCTATGTTTTCATGCTACAAAAATATATGACTTAGATTATTTGAATCTTTAGGACTCTTTGAGTTGAATTATCCATGTATAAATTATCTATGAATTATGATGAGACACTATTGATGAATATCATGAATTGAGGAAGTTCATTTTAATTGTGAGTTGAGAATTTTGCTTGAGGACAAGCAAAAGCTTAAGTGTGGGGGTATTTGATAAACCGTAATAGTAACATATTTTAATCCCACATTTAGCATGCTTTTGGATGATTTATCCATTGAATTATAGAATTTGGTGCTCTTAATCCTTTAATTTCATGTTTTATACTCAGGAGAGCATAGGAGGATAAAAAGAATGAGAAACGGGCCGAAAACAGACCAAATGGGCCAAAGTACGAAATCGACACGGCCTGGGGTTTCACCACACGGCCGTGCCTCCTTAGCAGGCTCGACCACGGCCTACAACTCGACTTACACAGGCGTGTGCCATGGGCGTGTCCCTGCCGTGGAAAAGAAGAATTTTATTCGGATTAGGGTACTTAGAGGCAAAAAAACACATTCCAAAAGCCTATATAAACACCCTAAAGGCCAACCTTTAGGGGGGCGTCCAGCTAGGCCAAGGAGCCAAGTCGGAGAGGTCAGAATCGTGGGATTTACTCGAAGAAAGCCAGATGATTCATCTCAAGAAGCCAGAGTTATACTCAAGACGGAAGATCTTCTCTTCAAATCCTTCAGGGGGTTTTAGGGTTTTTCTTATGTTTTGTTTTATCTTTTCTTCTGAGATGTATATTTTTATGATTATGAGGGGGATGAAACCTAAGACGGATCTTGTTATTGTTTTATGAACTATATGATAAATACCTGATTTGTTCTTAATTATGTGTTCTTAATTCTTATTTTGATATTTTAGGATATTGATCCAAGTATTGATGTGCTTAGGCAGTGGAGCAAAAGTCCCTGTCTAAGAGTATATCTACCATAGTTAAGCGGAGTTGCTCGCGCGCCTAGAGATAGGGTGACAAAAATCTACCGAATTAGGGTCAAACCTAATATGGGAGTCCATAGATCGAGTTAATGCAATTCTAAGGGTTTTAATTAGAAAGAGATTTCAATTAATCAACCTAGGGTTAGACGTTAGTAGCCTCGACGGAGGTATTAATATACATTAGGGACTCCTACGGATCAGGTCAAGTGAATAAATCGTCTGGTTCAGAGTTAGATAACAAGTGGAGTCTAGGTGGATTCTTCCTTGGGTATTGTCTTAATCAATTGGTTTTTTTTCCCACAAGTATTTCCCCAATTCATTCTCTTCGTCTTAGCATCTTTAGCTTAGTAGTTTGTTAATTTTAGATTAAACAATAATTCACTTCAATTCTTAGGCTAAATAATAGAAAGAAAGTTAGTATTAGTACTTTTGGTTCCCTTGGGTTCGACAATCTGGTCTTGCCGCTAAACTATACTACTGTTCGATAGGTGCGCTTGCCTCAATCGTTGTCACAGTTAGTTTCTAGGCTAGATCATTCATTATATAAATTTTAAGACTCTGACATAACGATCATTGCACCCATAAGTTCAGTTGTGCAATTTAGTGACAAGAATGGGCATGCTGGTCTAGTGGTGGTGTGAGTGTTAGCATACCTTGAGGTTCTGGGTTCGAGTAGCTGGATGCGCAATTGTGGAGAGTCTTTTATTTTGTTCTGTTTTAGTATTAATTATAAATGTTTATTTATGATATTACTTATTATTATAGTTTTTCCTCTTATTTGTGGATTGTTATTTTAGGTTTTGTTTTTATTCCTGTTAACTCTTTTTTCACGTTTTCCCCCTCTTTTCGTTCTTCCTTCCTCTCTTGGTTCCTTTACTTTTTATTTTTTTTCAAACAGTTTCGGCTTGTGAATTCGGGAAGTCGCTCCTCTGTCGATCTGTCCAATGTCGAATCAGGTGTGGGATTCTAATCTAGTTACTATTTCCATTCTTAAATTGCTTGCTATCTTGTGTTGCGAATCCCTTTCGTTCGACTTTTCATAACTATACTGTAACCCCGTCGTTTTTGAATTTTTAGATGTTAAAAGTGAAGGGAAAATGTTGTTTTCTGATATATGTTGATCGGGCAAGGGTTAGAGACTGTTACTGTAGCTTAAACGGGGTTTTTGGGGTTGTTTCTGAGAGGTTTCGTGTCCTCCCCGATGGCCACACGGGCGTGTGCCGAGGCACACGACCGTGTGGATTTGGGAATTAGGGTTTTCGGGCCATATTGGGTGCCACACGGTCGTGTGACCGATTTGTGGATTTTTTTCGACTTCTACACGACCAGGTCCCTCGGGCACACGGGCATGTGAGATTGGGAATAGAGTATTAGGGTTTTGGGGTCACATGGCCTGGCTACATGGCCGTGTGACTAATTTGGGAATTTAAAGATTCCACACGTGCGTGTGTTATGGGACACACGACCGTGTCTGATGGCCACACGGGCGTGTGACACCTTCACACTATCGTGTCTGCCCTGTACTTGATTTTATCGAAATTGGACAGTGAGTTACACGGCCTATTTACACGGCTGTACCCCTGCATCACACGGGCATGTGCCTCTATCACACGGGTGTTTGGATCCCCACACGGCCTGGATGGCTCCACACGGCTGGAGCACACGGGCGTGTGGCCCTAACTCGCCAGATTCTAAATTTAAGTCGATTTGATTGTAAGCTCAAATCAACGCGTTCTAAACCTTGACTAAGCTTTACTGGGGGTAACTATGACTCTGATCTGAGTTGATATGTGAGTGATGTGTGATTAGTTGTGTGATAAGCTCGATGCTGAATTTGAGTGTACGAGTGTACACATTCTTGAAACTGATCGACTGATTGTGAATGATCATGCTGTAGAGGATCGCTTTTGAATGATCGCTCAAATCGTATTCGATTTGGTGTAATTGCATTCATACATCTGCATACATACATTTGCATATAAAGTATTTTGGGTTGGGATTCTGAAGAGAAGAGAGATTTACGATCTGATCTGGCGGTCTTACTGCAACTCATCGGTATAACGGATTACCGCATTGCACTGTACCGCATGTACGTTAGCTACGCTACGTACCATTATCTGATCTGGCAGTTCCTACTGCACGTCTGTACCATGGTTTAACGTATTGCACAGTACAGCTTATACGCTAGCTTTGCTGCGTAATTTACAATTTGACAGTCTATCTACATTCTGATAGCCCAATTCCCAGAGGGTCGAGGGCGGTCCCAATTCCCTGAGGGTCGAGGACAATGCTAATGATCATCGTTGTCGGGCAACCCGGGATGACATCATGTGGAGTATAAGGTTGGATGGGCTTTTTGAGGTCCTACTCGGAGTGTAGGGATGGGTGGGTTGATTAAATCCCCACAGTAAGTGTAGAGTTGGACAGAGATGGTGTGTTGGCTGGACGGGTGGGTTATTTTATAACTCATTTGCACTCATATGCATCTGATTGACACTGTGACTGAACGTGATACGGTGGTTGAATTTGATTAGATGTTTGACTGAAATATTTGGATGTTTGATTGATTGAAATGTCTGATTGTATTGTTCGATCGAAAGGCACTCGTGCTTAAGGGAACCTTGTGTGATGGGCTAAGGCCCAAACTGACTCTGATACTGAAAAGGGCTTAGGCCTAGGTTTTAACTACTGAGAATTACTGCTACTGTGTCGTGTCCCATTAGGCCATATGACTGTAGAGTTACATATGGTGTACGTTTGGTTTGGGGTGAATTCGCTTACTTGTCCTCTGTCTGTAAATATGTTCTAGTTCTGAATTGCTTCTAGTCCTCTGTTTAGCCGCTTCAGTAGTTTATTGGTTTGATCTCACACCGAGCTCGTGTAGCTCACCCCCTCTTCTGTTTCCCCTTTTCGTGCGATTACGGATTACGGATTCTGGACTCGACTCTGACGCGGAGGTCTCGGACAGTTTTGTGAACTGCAATTGAGCAGTTTGTGTTTTCTAGTTTTTACATTTGGTTTTGAACTGTAAAGATTTATAATACTGTGGTACCATTACTATTTTAAACCTTGTTCGTACACTATGATTTGTTTACAGTTGCGAACGGTATTTTTAAACGAATAAACATTTTGGTTTATTTTGAGATAAATATTTTTAGAAATGGAATTTGAACGACTGGTTTTTGTTAAATTTTTCCTACGATCACTTCGGTGACCAATGTAGCATTTCGAATTCGGTCTAGACTTCTAGGCCGGGTTTGGGGGTGTTACACTTCTCAAAATATGAATTTAACTGTTCAAGCTCAATCAACATAGAACTAAATAATAATCAATATTTTTTTCGATTTTCTTTTTCTTTTTCTTTTTCTTTTCGATTTTTTAACAATTTTTTAACAATAATAAATAATTCAGCAAATCAAACAAAAGAGCATAGTTAGGTAACTAACCAAATCAAATCTCGACAAAAAGGGAATCAATAAAACAGGAAAAATCTTCAACAAACAAAAAAATTAGTTATGGGTTAAAATTAATGGGTAAATTAAGAAACAGTGTGTTAGGCTCAATGGGGTTCACTAAGGATTATTTAAAAAGGTAGGCTTTTTATGGGATAAGTGGGTTAAAACCTAAGTGCCTTTATCATCTCAGTATATCAAATCAAATGTGTGATCTCGACATGTATAATCGACACAAGTTCTAGAATAACAAATCAAATTGACACACTCATAACCAATAATAAAATGAGCAAGAAAAATATATGCTCTAAAGGCTCAAAATCTCAAAAAAAATTATGATTTTTGATGTCAAACTTGTAAATTTAAAACTTCAAGGTAACACCTCAATTCAGGGAAACAACCTAAAAAAAAAAAATTATTCTGAAAATAAACTTATCATGCTTGATTCTCTCATGTCTTAAAGTTTAAAACAACTAATGCATAAATATCTATGAATTTAATCCAAAACACATCAACAAAAATCACAAATCGATAAAAATTCATTTTAATAGAAGTATGAGAAAATTACTTATATACAAGACACAATTCAGGAATTTTCTAATAATTATATAGATAACCGCCCCACACTTAAGATGTACTTTGTCCTCAATGTACAAACATAGATAATCATAGTATAAACAGAATATCATAAGAGCAGTAGAAAACTGAAACTGCCTTGAATATTGGATGAAATCCCCAGAATAGTGAAAAGCAGAATTGTAGACAAATCTAAATATAGTGCATGATTCCGAGTAACTAATAAGAAAATAAACACAAATAGTGAAGATTAAGAGGTTATAACTCGATTAGAAACAACCATAAAAATATATTTCAAAAATAATAATAATTAAAATAAGTTTAAGAAAATAAATAATAAAAGAAAATAAAGCAACTAAAATAAAATTAAAAAGAAAGATAAATAAAATAAAAAAATAAAAAAATAATAAATTCAATGATACAAATAAACTTATAGGTAATTGTAGTAATAATAGTAAAAAAATACTAAAAATAATAATAATAGCAGAAAAATTAAAATAAATTTAAAATCTAAGTATAAGAATTATAAATAAATAAAATAAAAAATAGGAAAATAAAAATAAATAATATAACAAATAATAATAAATAAAATAAAAAGGGTAGCTTGGTTGGGGAAGAAGAAAATGACAAATTGAGAAAGTAATTTAGTATTTTCAGCCCGTGTGTAATTAAAAATTAACCCAGTTTTCATATGGCCATGGACACGCTCGTGTGTCCAAGTCGTGTGGTACACACGGCCATGTGCCAGGCCATGTGTGTTTTCATTCGCTTCTCCCACGCCTATGTGAGATCCCACACGGACGTGTGGCTTGGCCGTGTCTCTTACACGACCGTGTCTCCTGCCCGTGTAACTCTCTGATTTTGAAAAAATTAGCTCCAGGTTTCACATGGCCTAGGGCATGCCCGTGTGGCCAGGCCGTGTAACTCACTGTCGATTACCCCATTTCACACACAGTCTACGACACGTCCATGTGTCCAGGCCGTGTGTTCTCACACACCCGTGTGTCCAGGCCGTGTGGATCAACAACACAATTTTTTTAAAAAAAAAATTAAAATTTTAAAATTAATTAGTTTTAAAAATAACATGAAATAAAATTAAAAGAATTAGCATTGTTAACACTCGGGATGTCTCCCGAGAAGCGCTTATTTAAAGTCTAAGCTCGACTTACCTCGCATTCGCAAGGTCACGGTGGTTCGTGGGGTTGAAACTCCTCTTTCTCGTTATCATTTCTATTATTATCATAAGGTTTAAGTCGAGTACTATTTACCTTAAATGTGTCAAATTCAGAATAAGTTACCTCGACTGTATCGTATGTGGTAAACCATAATTTACACATATTTTAACCCCATACTTAGCTTACTTTTGGATGAATTTTGATTGGATTTGATGAAATCGATGCTCCTAATCTCTTAATTTCATGTTTTATACTCAAGAGAGCTTAGGAAGTCGAAAAGGACGAGAAACGAGCCAAAAAGGGGCAAAATGGGCCTACCTAGGAAATCAACACGGCCTGGACCATTGGCCACGGTCGTGTGTCACGAGTAGGATCAACCACGGCCTGGACTATCAACCACGGGCAAATCACACGGCCGTGTGTGGCGAGCGGAATCGGCCACGGCCGAAGGAGTCCACCACGGGCGTGTCACACGGGCGTGTCCCTGCCGAAATCAAGATGAATTCTATTCGGAATAGGATACTTGTGGGCTAAGTAAGGCATCTCAAAGCCTATATAAACACCCTAGGGGGCAACCTAAAAGAGAGCTCGACAGGACGTCAAATAGACGCCGAGTAGAAGGAGAAAATACTCCAAGACAACCGTCGGGAACAGCTTAGGAGAAGGATCTCCATCAAGACTGAAGATCTCCCATCAAGTTCTTTAGGAGTTTTTTGGGTTTTCTTATATTTTGTTGTTTTTCCTCTTTTCATGATGTTTCCCTCTTTTAGTATGAACTAAATCCCTTAAATATCTAAGGGGATGAAACCTAAGACAAATCTTATTATTTGATTTATGAGATAAATACTTGTGCTTATTCTTAATTGTGAGTTCTTATTCTTGTCTGATAATTCAGGTTATTGATTCAAGTCGTATGTGCTTATTCAGTGGAGCAAAAGTCCCTGTTTAAGAGTAGATCAACACAATTAAGTGGAGTTGATTGCAACCCTAGAAATAAGGCGACGAAAATCTGCCAGATTAGGGTCAAACCTAATAAGGGAATCCATAGATCGAGTTAATACGACAATAGAGGTTTTAATTAGAAAGAGATTTCAATTAATCAACCTAGAGTCAGTTGTTAGTAGCCTCAAAAGAGGTATTAATATAATTTAGGGATTTCTACGGATTAAGCCAAGTGAATAAATCGCATGAATCAAAAGTAATAAGTGAAGTCTAGGTGGATTCTTCCTTAGGTATTGCCTATCTCATATAAGTTGTCCAAAAGTATTTTCCCAATTTGTTCTCTGTCGCGTTCATAGTTAGTTAAATTAGTTAGTAAATTTTAGATTAAAAATAAATCCCCTTAATTATTAGGCTAGATAATAAAAAGATAGTTAATACTAGTACTCTTGGTCCTTGAGGATACGATATTCCGGACTCACCACAGCTATACTACTGTTCGATAGGTGCGCTTACCTTTGTCGAAATAATAGTTAGTTTCGAGGTCCATCAGTATGGGAAGACATTCAGTATCGTAAAGGGATTTGATCTGTTTACATCAAGCTCCGAAGTGGCAATTCGAGGATCCGTTTTATCTAGAAGTACCTTGTCTCCAACCTTAAATTATTTCATTCCATCCACATGCTTATCATGGTGTCTCCTTAACTCTTCATCATGATTTTTTGGTTTCTCCTTAACATGTGTTCGCCATTCATCTAGTTCATCGATTTGCAATATTTGTTCATCATGAGTCGTTCTGTTTTTGTCGCATGGACTGGAACGTGGCTTCGTCACATTTTTCCGAGGGGTTTCCTGCAAAGAAGTTTGAGCCACATGGTTACTCATATTAACAGAACTTGTAAAATCATCTCGATCATTAGATGTCTTAACAGAATCACGAGCTTGGAGAGTAATCGTTTCGTCACCTACACGAAGTACTAACTTACCTGTACCAACATCAATAATAGTTCTAGCAATTGCTAAAAAGGGTCTTCCTAAAATTAAAGGTACTTCATTACCCTCATCCATGTCTAAAACAACAAAATCAACTAGGAATATGAATTTATCAATTTTTACAAGAACATCTTCAATAATACCTCTAGGAAATCTAATGGTTCTATCTGCTAATTGAATACTCATCCTAGTTTGTTTGGGTTTCCCAAGATCTAATTTTTTAAACATTTTATAGGGCATGACATTAATACTCGCCCCTAAATCAGCCAAAGCATTATTAATATTCAAACTACCAATTAAATAAAGAATAATAAAACTCTCTAGATCTTTCAATTTATTGGGTAATTTATTTTGCAAAATGGCTGAGCAAACTGTATTTAGCTCCACATGCGACGAATCATCTAACTTCCTCTTGTTTGCCAAAAGCTCCTTTAAAAATTTAACGGAATTGGGCATTTGTGAAAGAGCTTCAATAAACGGTAAGTTAATATGTAATTTTTTTAGAAGTTTAAGAAGTTTACCAAATTATTCGTTCGTGTGGTCTTTCTTCGTCGCGTTAGGATATGACACTCGAGGTTTATATTCCTTACCGACCGGTTGTTGCTCATTCTGGCTTACCTCAACCTTACCGTTACTTACCACACTTTCTTGCCTCGGTTCTGATTCAGATTCAACCAACCCTTCTTCATCTTGAATAGTAATTGCATAAAGTTGATCCCTTGGGTTAGTTTTGGTATTGTTGGACAAACTACCTTGTGGTCTTTCCGAAAACAGTTTCGCAAGCTGACCAATTTGGTTCTCGAGTTATTGAATTGACGCTTGCTGATTTTTAAGTGCTGCTTCAGTGTTTTGAAAGCGAGTTTTTGATACCGAGATAAGTTTCGTCAACATCTCCTCGAGATTCAGCTTTTTCTCTAGCTGGTAAGGTTATTGTTGAAAGCCTGGAGGGGGTTGTGCTATCTGATTTCCTTGACCACCCCAAGAGAAATTGGGATGGTTCCTCCAACCTGCATTATAGGTATTACTATAAAGGTTATTCTAAGGCCTAGAATTATTACCCATATAGTTGATTTGTTCATTCTCTGTGCTAGGAGTGTAGGGTAAATATTCTGGATTATTCATTCCTCCTCCATTCGTATCGCATTGCATCACTGAATGTACATGCGTAGAATCATATAAACCATCAATTTTTTTATTTAAAAGTTCTACTTGATTCGATAACATGGTGACGGTATCTAGGTTAAAAACACTGACTGCTTTCATCAGCTTCGTCCTTATGACTTGCCACTGATAATTATTCAGTGCCATCTCCTCTATAAATTCATAAGCCGCTTCAGGTGTTTTATTGTTCAGAGTACCACCGGCTGCTGCATCGATTAACTACTTGGTTGAGGGATTCAAACCGTTGTAGAAGGTTTGAACATGTAGCCATAGAGGTAACCCATGGTGAGGGCACCGTCTCAATAAGTCACTATACCTCTCTCATACATCATATAGGGTTTCTAAGTCAATCTAAACGAAGGAAGAGATATCATTCCTTAACTTAGCTGTCTTAGCCGGTGGGAAATACTTCAGCAGGAATTTCTCGATCATTTGATCCCATGTAGTGATAGAATCTTATGGTAAAGAATTCAACCACTACTTAGCTTTGTTCCTCAACAACAAGGGAAACAACCGTAGGCGAATGGCGTCATTAGAAACGCCATTTATCTTGAAAGTGTCACAGACTTCCAGAAAATTAGCCAAATGAGTATTTGGATCTTCATCTTGCAAACCATCGAACTGAACAAATTGTTGTAGCATCTTAATAGTGTTCGGCTTCAGTTCGAAATTATATGCAGCAATAGTGGGTCTCACAATACTCGATTCAACCCCAGTTAGAGTGGGCTTGGCATAATCGTACATAGTACGAGGAGCAGGATCAGGATTTGCAGCAACTGCAGGAGGTAGCTGATTATTCTGATTATCACCCATCTCCTCAATAATAATAATAACATCCTCTTGCTCGTCTACTATACTTTGTTGACTCTGCCTTGCTTCTCTACGATTTCTGCGAGCTATACTTTCAATCTCACTGTCAAATAATAATGGTCTCGACGGGTTTCTTCTATTCATAAACTAAAGGAACCTGCGAGAAGCAAATAAAATAAAAATTAGAAAACAAAAATTAAACTAAAAATAGAAATAAAATACAATAAAAATAAATGGCTAAATTAATAAAAATCAAGTGTTCCTAATATTTTAGTCCCCGGCAACGGCGCCAAAAATTTGATGGTCACTAAACTAACTATAATAACGATAAAGGCAAGCGCACCTATCGAACAATAGTATAGCTATGGTGAGTAGGGAATATCGTATCCACGAAGACTAAAAGTACTAGTAATTACCGTTTTTTTATTATTTAGCCAATAAATTGAAGTGATTGTTTTTAATGTAATTTAACTACGAACGCAACAGAGAATGAAATGGGAAAAAATAACCGAAGACAATCAATGGGAAAGACAACACCCAGGAATAATCTACCTAGACTTCACCTATTATTTTGAATCTGAATTAAACGATTTATTCACTTGTGTCTTGATCCGTAGAAATTCCTAAATTATGTTAATATCTCTTTCAAGAGTAAGAACAACTAACTCTAGGTTGATTAATTGAAATCTCTTTCTAATTAAAACCCCTATCGTCACATTAACTCGATCTATGGATTCTCCAATTAGATTTGACTCTAATCCGATAGATTTATGTTGTCCTATTTCTAGGATTGAATGCAACTCCACCCAATTATGCTAGATCTACTCTTAAACATGAACTTTTGCTCTACTGAAATAAGCACATTAAACATGAATTAATATCCCAAAAATATTAAAGCACAAAATAAGCATACATAATTGAGAACAAGAATCAAGTACTTATCATGTAAATCAGAAATCAAATTATAAGATTCATCATAGGTTTCATCTTCCCTAGGTATCTAGGGAATTTAATTCATAATCTGGAATGGAAACATCTCAAAATTAGAATAACAACAAGATATAAAGAAATTCAATAAAACTTCGAAAGAAGTTAAAAGGAGATCTTCAATCTTGAAGGAGATCCGCTTCTGAGTTGGCTCCGATGGTGTTCTTCGAGTGATTTCTTCAATCTTCTCTAAGTGCCCCCTTAGGTCTTCTTCTAATTGGTATTTATAGACTTTAGAATGCTCAAAAAGCCTAAAAATTGGGTTTTTCCGCGTATTTGGGAAGTAGGTTGCGAAATAGACACGAGCTGGCACATGGGCATGTGGCCTGCCCTTGTGGCTTACACGGGCGTGTGGCCAGCCCGTGTGGAAATGCCTAGGCCGTGTGGATACTAAAAACAGCTCTTTTTGTCCGATTTTGGCTTGTTTTTCGCTCTTTTCACTCCCCTATGCTCACCTAAGTATAAAAACATGAATTTAAAGGATTAGGAGCATCAAATTTATTAATTTACATAATAAATCATCAAAAAACGCATCAAGAATGAGATTAAAAATATGTTACTTTTATGACTTATCAAACGCATTATGCTCCTATTAAATGATTGAAGAAGAGTTCTGGATAGTTCTAAGCATTGTATCAAAAAGAGTAAATATGATCAAAAGTTATAATAAAATTGTTCAAAAAAAAAAGACCGTATTGCTGTTGTTTTTAGTATATATATAAAAAAAAATTGTGCTCATTTTAAAAGTATTGGTATAAAAATGGACTCCGCATAATAATACAAGGACCTATACCGTACTTTTACCTAATGTTTTAAATTTTTAAAAAAAAGGGACACTTAAAATTTCGAAGGAAGACCATTTGAAAATGGCTGATGAACAGTGGAGGGTTTTTTTTTAGTACCATTATAATTGAAAGAGGAATGATTAACAGAATACCTTGGACGGTTTTATTTGCTTTCACATTATGGCAAATTTGGCTGACACGCAACAACAAAGTATTCACAGGAAAGGAGCCTTATGGAGGATTGATTAACCAAGCTATGTTTAAAGCTGTTGAGTACTTTGCAGCTTCAACATCTATTAAATCCCTTCCTTTTCAAGTGTTGTGGGTGTTAGATGACACCCACCACCCCAAGGGTGGCTCAAGCTAAGTTCTGATGGATCGGCATTGTCAAATCCGGGAAAGGCAGGAGCAGGGGCAGTGATCAGAGACATCAATGAGGAATGGGTGGCGGGGTTTTATAGACACATCCCTTGGGCTACGAGTGTTGAAGCCCAGTTGTAGCCACTCAAGGATGGCTTCTGTTTAGCTAAATCAGTTAACATAAACAATATTATTTTTGAGCTTGACGCCACTGCAGCTATTGTTTTTGTTAAGAATCTTTAATCTTTGAGTGCAGGAACCTTTTATCTCAGTTTGAGCACCATGTTATCCAGCACACGTTTAGGGAGAGTAATCGTTGTGCTCGCTAGAATGGGAAGCAGGATACTTTGATAATTTAATCCCAATATTGCGAGCTGATGCCGCAGGGGAATTGTTATATCGTGATACTTTGATAATTTAATCGTATTTTGCATGCTTTGCTGATAATTAAAAAAAAAAAGAGAGGAAAATTCCAGGGTTTGAATCTTAATCCTTAAAATGGCAAAGAAGAAACCTTAACCACCCTTGTGTTATTGGCCGATGAATAGTGTTCTTTACATGAATAGAATTGTCCTTCTGATCTAACAAAACTAGCCTCTGTTGTAGAATGGCTTGAATAACTACTTTTGACCATAAATCCAACCTAACCTCAAAATTTATTAAAGCTTTTCATTAAAAAATATTGGTAGCCAGCCCAACATCATGAGAGGTGGTGGGACAGCTCAACCGCCTTAACACCCCACCCCCAAAGGACCCACACCACATATAGGCACAGCTGATGCTGAGCTTGGCCTTTCAATACCGGATTAAGACAGGTATATTAGTAAATAAATAGATGATCCAATTATTCCACTAGTGGTACCAATCTGTATTGACTTCTAATTTGCTTTTTTATCCAACTTTGCCTTCAAATTTCGTGCATGAAACGTACATAATGGCCAACCAAAATGAGGAAACACCACCTTATAAAAGTTATTTATTTATTTTTTGGGGGGTAAGCTGGTTCATTTCTTAATTAGAAAAAAAAAGGATCAGGTCTTCAAGATGGCTCTATTTTGGATCATGTGGACGAGAATAGGAAATGAAAAAAGAAAGTGGGTCATGATCCAGGGGGAGGTTTAGCCATTTAGGACAGAATCCATGGACTTGGTTCATTTTGCGGCTGTTCTCAACCGAACCCACCACCAAACAAGAAGACAACAGAATTCTTTTTCAAAGCTGTTAACATCATGATTCTTTGCCTTGGGAGGTTTAATTCTCGACATTGACCACCACTTTCAGTTTCGGGTTCTGATTCTTCTCGGTGTTAAACCAGGAACCAGGAAGTTTTTACACACTAAAAAGAATGTTCTGTGTCAATGGGGCCGAAGGCATTGGCATCCAATGCTCCAAGAAATCCTCAAGCTGCTACGCCAGCAAATCTCAGTAACCAGGTAGAATCTACTATATATGGCAGTTTAGTGACAATTCTCTAGGCCTTTCACCGCTTTGCAGTCAGTTACCACCGGATTATTACCACAAGTATAAATCTCATATCAATATGAATTTCCATTCAATTAATCAGTATGTACATGTCCAAAAAAAAAGGTCTTATCTAAATTAGATAATAGAAACATTGAACTAGAAGGGACCTATATGGTGAACTATATCCATCAATCAACATTTCTACCAGCATAGCTTATATGAAACATCAAAGCTGAGCAGTTGAAGAGATTCGCACCCAACCTGCAAAGCATTCGTCAACTTCGACTCGAGAGTCTCACGGTTTTGACCCATAAAAAGTGCTTCTTATGGGACAAAACCATAAGAGATCAAAGCAATAAACACTTTTTAAGTATGGGTACGAGAATCTATGCGGAGCCAACAAATACAAGAAGTGATTGCATATCAAATCAACAAATCAGGCATTCTGGTTGATAGGGTTAAATATTGGTCCAAAGCAACATAACGTAGTTCTTTCTAAGCAACATAATTACAAAGGGGCCATAAGGAGGTGCATCTATTAACATTGCAAGAAACCGAAACCTAACTCCTTGAACCGCTTCACCAACTAAATTGAAACTAATAGGAGACCTAACAGTGTGAGATGTTAAAAGTTGACAAGAAAATCTACAAATTATGATAAATGTATAATTTTTTGGATAATCAATCACAATTTAATCACTGCAGAGCCAATTCAATGGATGTTAAGGAGAGAGCCACACAATGAAAATAAGAATGTAAATAAAATTCTAATATTACAAAAGCACAAAGAGACATCACAACCAGATCATGAACCTCCCAGCACAAAAAAAAAAATCCACAGAATGAGCAAGTCTTTCGTGAACATATTTCAGAACATCATATCATCTCAAAGGAAACGATAAAAAGGGAAAGAAAACTAGAAAAGGACAATACAGAAGGTAAGCAAAGAAAAGTTATCTATTTTATATGTGGAAAAATCAATATGGAGTATAATAATACCCGGCTGGTGGCCCCATCCCATTCACTGGGGGCATTCCGTAAGGCATCACTGGCATAGGTCCAGGTCCATAGTATCCAGGGTTATTAATTTTGGCCAAACTAGCTTGACCTTGCATTCCATCCCTTGCATATTGCTGCCATACCTGCTGCTCCTGGACAAGCAGAGTTTGTTTCTTATCCATGTCAGCCATTTGTACATAGGAAGGAGGAGGAATGCTCAAAGATGCGGCAAACGGGTCCTGATTGACATTCTGAACTGTTCCATCTGGTGCTGGAAGAGCTAAAACTTGTGTTGTGGTCTTCCCTGGGCCTGGCAATGCCACGCTACTTGCACTCCCCCCACTTAACTGTGCAGTGCTAACATGCTGCCTTACCATTCCTTGATCATACATGCCATTCAACAGCAATGGATCTAGACCACCCCCCAAAGCTGCCTTTTGCCTTGACAAGTTACTAGCGGTCTCAACCAAAGCCAACTCCCAGTCTTCCTTCCCTGGCTCAGCAGCTGGGGTTTGCCAAGCAGATGTCACTTCAGGTCCATTTGATGGGAAAGCTTCCCATGATCCATTACCATTATTAGCCGGAGGACCATTAAATAAAGCCAAAGCCAATTTGTTCCCCTGATCATCAGCTGAGACAGTATCATCCCTCAAATTCACTAAATCCTCTTGAGGCTCTGGGGGTTTAACAGGCTCAGGCTCTGGTGGTGGCGGTGGAGTATAGTTTTCCGGAGCAGGTAGTGCCTTTATTTCATTCATATCTGGTGCAGGCTCTTCCTCTTTAGGTGGAGGAGGGAGCTCTTTCCTCTCTGGACTCTTTGGCCTCTTAGCTCTATCCCTCACAAACTCCTCCAATGTCTCCAGCAACTTACTAGTGATCCTTTGCACCTCGGGATACTCCGACGATCTAGCCACACCCGTATCCTTACACCAGTTATAAAATGCAATCAACTCATCTATCTGCTTCGCTGCACTTGCATATGCATCAAATGCCTTGACACAATCTGGGTACTCCATATCGAAAAACTTATCAAGCAGCACAGCCAAAACCTCGCAAATATCTGCATATAATTGAAAACTCTCTTTCACAACAGGATATAAAGCAATCAAGATCATCCTACAATTCTTTGCCAATCCTGTAGGCCGACATGACAAGAACCGATCTAACAACCTCTGCAAGTGACCCATCTTCCCAAAAATCCTCTCTGGTGTCATTTCCCTCAATGGCGTCACTGCTTTCTTCTCCTCTCTTCCATCTCTCCCATCTCTCCCCACTGCCTCACTCATATCACCATAAGACCTCGTTCTCCTTGTCATCCCATAATTTCCATATCCATTATCACCTCTGATATCCCCATAATCATATTCGTATGGCCTCGGTGGTGGTGATCGGAAATTATCTCGCCCACCATATCTATCATCGGCACTTCCATGACTACTTCCCCCAGCGCCACTGCCTCCACTGCTTTTCCTGTCGAAAAGCATCAATTCAAGTCTTTGATCCAAATACATAGCATAGGTTCTTATAAAGGCGGAGTGATCCCATGAACTTGAGTGAGCCTCATCTCTAAAATCCGACATATTCAACAACCTCGTACCTCTCCTCGTAGCATACAAGATCTCTTCTTGAAACACCGGATCTCCCTCATTCAACAGCCTATGAACAAGCACCAGTGCTTTGAGCGCCACGATCCAGTTACGAGTCTTCCCGAGCCGTTTGGACACCGCCGACACGCACGCGTGAACGTACCCGCGCGAGTACGAGGTCAAATTCAGGATCTCCCGTATGTACTTCTCGTCGGCAGGGTCGTCGTCGTGGCTCGTCGCTTTCACAATCGCCACCTCGAGGTCCGGCGCCATGTTGCTAGCCACCTTCGCTAGTCCTATGCTGGTTTGGTCCTTAACGGCCCCGATCGCTTTTTGAATCGTGCTCGGCATCTCGACCGTCTGATTTCAAACCAAAATCTCCTCCTTTTGTTTTTGTTTGGAAATTATGTAACGGTAATTTCACTTTAAAATTTAAATGTTCCAACTCCAAAGTAGAAATCTAACAAAATTTAATAAACTAACTCTAATTAAGATCAATTGAACCATTAATGAACTCCAACTATAAACAAGGACAAAGCTTTCAAAAAAGAACAGAGAGGAAGAATTGTTGTTTTAGCTTACCTCCTAGATTAACGGCGTACGGCGGCGGCGAAAGAGGCGGTCAATCGCAGCGGTGCCGGTTGATTCTTTCTCTTCGTGTAAGAAAAAGAGTGGAGGAAAGGACGGAGGATGTGGAGGAGAAATAAAGAGCTAGATTCAAATAATGGATTGGGGTACGGAGACGTGGAGATATCAAGGCCGTTGGATGTAAGAGATCTGGTGAGAAGTAGCTGTTTTCAGCGGAGGTGTCGGAGGGGCGTGTGATTATTGTCCGAAAAAATGAAAAACAATGTAATGTCTCTCATGTGTGTTGGAGTAAAAAAAGAGAGATACAGATTGGGTTTCGATTAGCTGCTTTGCGACTATTATTTAACTTTTGCAATCACCGACATAATTGCAAAATGAAATTTATATACTTTCTTTATTAAATTTTTAATATAGTTTTTGTTATACCCATTAGTGTTAGGATAGTGGCAAGTCATGAAGATGTCTGAATAGTAAATCTGTCACTAGCAACAAGTTTATTTTTTTGGGATAATTATTCACACAATAAATGACTTAATTTTTTTGAGATCATGAAGTTGTTGGTCACTAAATATTTTATTGATTCAATTGTTTTATTTTATTAGAGTTATAATGAATGATAAGATTTATCTTGTCACAGATATTCTCATCATATCAAATATATCTCTCTCATGTATTCTACTATAATAATTAGATAACAAATCTAACATGTTAACGTCCAAGAACCATAAAAAAAGATTAACTCTTCGAGCGTACTAAAGTTATATTCTACCAACACTCTTTCAATAATTTTGATAAACTAAAAATATAAACATATGAAATACGTATACAGTGCAGTATATGCAGACAAAATTTATGTCATCCACGTGCAGAGCATGTGTAGTAAGACTAACAGTATTTAAATTATTTTTTTTAAAAAACAGTAATTTTTTTTAAAAAGAAGAAGAAGAAAGTTTCCAAAAACATAAATCCATAGCCAGCTTAAATAAATTATTATTATTATTTTCAAAACCAGTTGTTTACTATAAAACTTTTTTTCCACTTATGTTTTGTTGTATTATTAAATTGAGATTTGCATGAAAAAAGTTTGAGCGTAGGCTATTTTTAGTTAATGAAGAGAGTGATATTATATTCCACAGTTTAGCTGCCCGACTTTCGTTGAATCTAAATCCCAAAATTGCTGAGTTATCCAAATTTTGGGTCAACCAAATTTTACACCTAATATTCAATCACTAATAATGAACTAATCAACTTTTTTCCTTTTATGGTCAAAACTAGGATGTAAACTCTTTCAAATATAGAGGATCAAAATTTTCTTATTTCAAAGATTGAATGGAGCCAGTAATTTAATGAAAATTTTAAGGTTCCGTCTTAATTTTATATATTTTCAGACTTTACAACATTTTAAGTTTAATTATCCCTTTTTATATACTTTTAATTAGTTTTTTTTACAACAATTTATGATATTTTGTAAAAAAAAAAAAAATTGGACAAATTGGGTTGGGGTCATGTATTTTTTTTTCTTTTTCAAAGTCATGTTCGAGTGTTAAATTTAAAAAGAAAATAATTGGATTAGAGAGAATTTTTTTGTTGATAAAAAACATGAACTAGATTAACCACAAATTCTTAAGTAATAAAATAAAGTACGGAAGATTCATACGCATTAATAAAAAAAAAAAAAAATTATCTCTGAAAACTCATTACAACACATCTAAGCAAAGTATGTTTGAAGGAACATTCAAATGGAACCTACTCTTCAAATTTGTCAGAGCATCAAAACTCCGATTACCTTTGCAGAAGGTATGTTTAATTTTAATAGTTCGAATCCTACAATCATTAACCAAGGTAACAAGAAAGGAATTAGTTGTTAAAAGATTAAAAATAAAACTAATAACCACAATTGCATCAACTTCAATTTTCAAGCTTAGAAGTATTTATCAATGGAGAGTTTTAAACTCTCTCTCACCACCCACAATCCCGCTTCAGGATGTGTCAAAAGCAACCATTGATCAGTTGGGAATTCTAGAGAAATCGATGGCACTGTTATGCAAAAACCAAAAGAAGAAGAAGAAGAAGAAAGAAAAAAGGCTTATATAATATATACATGAGAATAAAACTTTGTAATAAAGAAAGTAGATGCTTAACTTACCCATTACATAGTGCTCATATTAAAAAATATTTTTTAATGAGACACAATGGCTAAACAATTCAACAAAATGCTTTCTTAATGTGATGGCCAGTTGTTAATTAAGTATTAGTTTAATAGATATCGACATTATTATCAGTGCAGGAGAATAGAGATTCGATTGCGCTGAAGCGCATTATCCCTTTATTTAAAGGTTGGAAAGGGACTATAAGTAATTTTAGGCATTATATCAAAAAAATTATTCTTCTCCATTTTTTTTTGTAATATATTCAAGGAGAAAAGTATATAAACCCTGAATGAGGTTTTAAAAAATTCTCCCCTTTATAATTCAAAATATTCATTTATTCTTGTGAGATTTGATGAAAAATATATCAACCTTTTAGGATTTATTTATTAAATAAATTTTAAATAAATCATTTTATTTATTTTTTATCTTTAATTTTTATATTCAATAAATTTTAATTAAAAATAGTAATGATTTAAATAGTTATAAAAATAATTTAATTATTATTAAATTAAATTATAACTTACGTTATATTCTAATATAATTATACATAAAATATAATGTATTTTTCAATTATTATACATAAGGTTTTTTATTATTATTTGGAAGTTACAAGTATAATCATAATTGTAATTATTAAGAATACATCGGATAACCATAACTAAGATTAACACGATTAGAATGAAATAATAAATAGAATATATCCAAACCTAAACCAGAATAAATGTATAGAGGACCTACACATGGTGATACATAAACTATAGAGCACATAATACTGAGTTTGACTCGAATATGATACCTAAGTTTGACACTTTTTTCTAATGTAGTACTTGTGTTATTTTTTGGTCCAATATGGTATTTTTATTTAACAAAGGTTATACATTTTGGTACTTGAACATAACAGTATTAACATTTTAGTGTTTAATTTGGGTTTTAGAGTAAATTTGATGAAAAATCTACTCTAAACCAAAATTAAATAAATTCATAATTAATACTAAATTTATTTTATTAACAAAATCATAAAAAATTCAAACCTAATAATATTAGCAATTAACTTTCTTCAAATCAATTGTAAAACCCGAATTAAACGTTAAAAAAGTTAACATCATTACCTTTGGGTCCAAAAATATATAACTTTTGTCAAATACAAGTATCAAATTAGATAATAAAAAAATACATGTACCACATTAGAAAAACTATCAAACTCGAATACCAAATGATATATTAAACCATTTATTTTTTTAAAATTGTTAGTAACAACAATTATATTTTGTTCATGTTTTCTCTTTTTTACTTTTTATTTATTTTTAATAATTATTTATGAAAATGAGTAATTATTTGATACATTGTTATAGTTTTTTAGACTCTACAAACGAATTGAAGTTGTGACAAGTGTCACATTTATTTATATAATTATTTTTTATTTTTTTATCTACATCTTATAATACACATGTCAAATCTTTAACTTACTTTTAGAGTTTAAAGAACTCTACTGATGATGCATCAAATAATTTTTTTATGAAAATACATATTAAATATTTAAAATTTATTTTTTTATTTAACTACATATATTAACTTCAATATATACTTGAAATTTCATTATTTTTTTAATTAGAAATGGATAAAATAAATAAAAAAAATACATAAATACTAAGAATTTATTAGATTTTGTTCAAACGAGGATAAATTCAAATTGTCAGCAAAAGCTTGTTTGTGTGAGGGCTTAGAGGAAAACAAGAAGCATGTTATGCAATAAAATTAAAGAACAAAAATTAGAAAAAAAATATATATATAGGAAGTGGAGGACAGAAGTTTCTAGTTAATGCTCTTTAAAAAGTAAAAGGAATTTAAAGGGAAAACACTAGTTTTAAAGTGAAATGACCTGACGATGGAGGAGGGTGAAATTCCTATATCGCAATGAAAAGCTCATTCGCGGTGATATTACACTCGTATAATGACTTAAATTTTTTTTTTTAAAATCAAAGTATTTATTTGCTGTTATAATTAATTTTTGGGTAAATTACATCAACAGTCATCTAATTTTGGGATATTATGTAGGAGAGATAAATCCTATATTAATCATGTTCCACTACACTAATTGCGGCATACCCAACATCAGTCTATAACAATCATTTACAGAAAATGTTTGATTGTGTGAAAACATACGACTCACGGTATTGGAACAATGATGATCTCAAGTCTAAGGACAAAAACAATTATCACTATGAGAAATGCTACGACTATTATATAATAATTCAAGAGAAGTTTTGTGAACCACCCTATGCAACAACTACCTAAATTTCAACATTCTTTCACATCCTTTGTGCCACTGTTTAGTTTGCAACTGCAACACACTCCACCTTTTAGATCATATTATTCAACCAAGCCACCTAGATTGATCCTGCCTTGATAAAATCTTTCTAAGGCTTTTAAGCACAGACTTTATTCCAAATCTTTATGTCCTTTACTCCTAATCCACCTTCAACTTTAGGAATTCCAACTAACTCTAGCAGCTCCCTTTGCTTGCCCCTCACCTCTTTTCCATAAAACACATTGCAGATTTGGGTGACTTTCTGAATAAATTTTGCTCATAAAATGAAAACCACGCACCAAAAGTTTTGAAGACTAAAGATGACCAATTGAATAAGTTGTAATCTACCTGAAAATGAAAGAAACTTAGTAGTCCAACTTCGAATCCTCTGAGTGACTTTCTCAACCAATGGACCACATTCACCAACCCTTGAGCACCTAGTAACTAATGGAACTCCAAGATATCTCACAAGCAACACTCTTATCTTCATGGCAGTTCTATCTATAATACAGGAAAGTTCTTCTAGACCAATCCTCGAATTTCACATTTTTCAGAGTTCATTTGAAGTCTTGACATCTTATAGAAGAAGTACAGTGCATTCTTAACAACTTCATTTGCATCCAAAGAGCTTTTCCCAAAGACCAAAAAGTCATCAAGGAATCAGAGATGAGTGATGTAAGTACCCATTTTGGCCCGGCCTATAAAAACCAGAATATAAAAATCAAAAAATAAAAATAAAGTGTCCCTGCAGTCTATTTACAAACCCAAAAATTAAAAGCCAAAACCCCTAGCCCAAAAACCCAACAGCAGATACCCAACGGAACCCAAAACATGAGTGGCCCAAAAAGGCCCAAAGCTTTAACAGTTTCAGACCTAAGGTTTAAGAGGAAACCCTAGGCGCCGCAGCCCCTTTTCCTCGCAAGACCGATCGTCACGCCGCAAGCAGGGGCTATCCCAACCGTCACGCCGCAATATCTGGAGCCCAATCGTCGC
This sequence comes from Gossypium sturtianum, assembly GCA_025698515.1. NCBI lineage: Eukaryota > Viridiplantae > Streptophyta > Magnoliopsida > Malvales > Malvaceae > Gossypium > Gossypium sturtianum. Next base: position 3,667,627 of record CM046949.1, read on the forward strand.
AGCTGGAGCCCGATCGTCGCACCTTCGCAGCCAACAGAATCCCCTCGATAGCGCCGCAATCTTCGCGCCCGGTCATCACCGCGAAGTTGTCGTCATCAACCTGCGAAAAAGGGAACAAATCGCAGCAGGAAAGGAAAGAAGCATATATGAAAAATATAGTTTCCTTCTTTATTTCGTTTTTTGGGCTATAAAACCCCTTGTAAAACCTGTAATAGGGGACACACAGATAGAAATAGAATACAAAAAAATATATTTGAATCCAGAGAAATAAAATACAAAGTTTTTCACAAAGTACAGAGGTAATTTTCTTTACGCATTCTTTTATTTTTTTATTTATGTATGTACATTTTTACATAAAAAAAATAACACAAAAAAACGGAAGGGAGCATTTACCTTTCGAAGACGCCGAAGATCGAGGTTTCCGGCCTCCGGCCGCCGTCCACGGAGGCGCGTGTGTGGCGCGTGGCGGCGGCCCAAGGAATCGACAGTAAGAACTCAGGCGAAGGCTCGAGAGAGAGTTTTTGGATTTTTTTTAAGGGGCAGAGTGTAAATGAAATTTTTTTGGCCCAAAGTGAGTTTTATATCAATAATAAAACGGCGCAGTTTTTGCCTAAACCAATAGGCATTAAAACGACGTCGTTTAAATGGCCAACCCGCACACTGACCCGACTCTACTATGGGATCCGCACGTTTTCACTGAATGGTGTAATTGCCATTTCAGTCCTTCCGCAAATTTTATCATTTTAATTTCGTTCAAATTAACTTTTCATTTATTTTAAATTAACCTTAAACTTTTTATTTTGTTTCAATTTAGCCCCGGGCTATTTTAAAGGTAAAAATCGGAACGATGCCGTTTTGAAGAAAAGGCTTAATTGTCACTTTGGCCCTTGCATTTTAACGCGCGTTTATTTCAACCCTTTTTATTTATTTTAATTGCTATTTAACCCCTGTTTCTTTTATTTTAATTTTATTTTCATCCTTTTTATTTTATTTTATTATTTTATATTATAATTAATAGTTTTATCACATTAAAATTTTCTATATTATTTCCTTTATTATTTGTATACTAATACATTAATAGTATAAATTTATATATATTTTTTTCTATGTAATATCTATATATATTAAACTATTTTTTTATTTTCATTATATTATTATTTTATGTTAATATTATATGTTTTCAAAATCTTTATATTACATACTATTATATTATATCATATATATTATTTATATTATACTTTTGAAAATATCTTTATTCAAAATTATTATATATATTATTATGCATTATCTTTTATGTGTATTAAATTATATATTTTTTTATAATATTTATTTAGTATTTTTTTTAATTGTTTTATATATTGCTTTATATATTTGTACATGCAATGCCCTTTTAACTATTTATTATTTTATGATTAGCTTAGTGTAGTTATTTTAGTCGTATCCTATATTGTCTATATTAAATATTAATATATATTAATTGCTTTTAATATTTATGTATAAATGCAATGTTGTCACATGAATTATTGTTTAAAATAAAAAATAAATTTTTACAAAATTAACATTTTATTGAAAGGTTTTTAAAGTAATGCAATATTTTGGTATTTAGAAATTCGGGAAAGAATGCCCAATCGTGCTGGGTGTTGATTTTCCGTTTGGCTAAATAACTAAATATCCTTTTAACAAGTTTTATAAATTATGAGATAATCTTAGTTACGAGGGTTTTAAGATATCATGTCCAATCGTGCTGGATGTAATATTTATAATCTTTCGGATCGAAGAACTCTCACATTTTAAATCAAATTGATCAAAGTTTTTTAAATCATATTTTTAAATACTTTCAAGTTTCAACATTTGGACATGATTTTATCGATTAGGTACCAATTTTTGGGCGTTATGAGGGTGCTAACCCTTCCTCATACGTAACCGACTCCCGAACCTATATTTTGGTTTTTCGTAGACCAAAATTTTATAAGGTAACCCAATCACACCTAAGTAAAAAGGGATTGGTGGCGACTCCCATTTTCGTTTTTTAAAGTCAATCCCCATTTTTTAAAACTCAATTTTAAAATAGTTTCGACAAGTGAGACCAATTCTTTTACACTTAGGATGATAAATGAAAACTTCCCCAATCTCCAGCTTTGTTGAGAAGTCCTGACAGAATATTCATAGGGGGACAAAGGGTCCCATGTCTCACTCCTTTTGCTCTAGAAATAAACCTCATTAACAACAATAAAGAATCTAGGCTTGGTAATACAAGCCCTTATCCAACCAATAAGCAACACAGGGAACATGATTTTGGGTCGATATGAACCCAACTTAAATCAAATCTGAATAAAAAAATCCGAAATAGATTTCAACCTATACACACTATACCTGGGGAGTGTTTTATAAGAAAAATCTACAAAGCAAAGCAAAGGGTGATTCGGCTATCACTATGTTACACCACGATTGTTTATTATTTTACAGTAAACCAAAATTTGAACCCTACTTCAATAAAGTTGTGAAAAAATATCCTGACCCTATAGGCAATTTTATCAGAAAAGACTTTTTGGCTGGTCCATTATTGGACAAAACAAAGATGGTCCTACTTTTATTCACCAACATCCGGACACCAAGAAAGAAACAAAAACAATGAAAAACAGTATTAATGCGAAAGCCACTAGAAACCCCAACTTTTTATTCATAAAATTACACAATAGTGGGGCTAAGCAAGCGAAAGATAGCGATTACATAATTTAATATATGATCCCACGTTGAGATACCCACATCAAGCAAAATGCCTTTACGTTATAGTTTTCAACCGTCCAGATATGTATACGGACATGGTCCATTTATGTATACAATGGAACTATTTTAATGGTTTCCTTGGTGAGTCTGTGAAAATTCTCATATGACGCTGTGGATCCTTCTTCCACCATAAGTAGAATACGGAAGACAGTATCACAACGCCGACGACAGCTCCGATTACTATTCCGGCTATTCGTCCAACATGTTTGCGGCTCGAAGAGGCATCCGCAGCTTCAGATACTGCAAAAAAATTTATTAGTATGCAGCAAAATTGAATGATTATGAAGGGGAAAACAAAAAAAATTAACCTTGAGATGCATGGATTGCTGATACTAAGGGACCATATGTGCTTTGATATGGAATACAGCAAGTGCCTTTTCCTGCCCAGAAGAAGTGAATTTCCATGATCGTGTTGGTCACATTTGCCTCAAATGTTTTTACCAAGGCTTTTTTGGATCCACCAGCCTCTTTTTGGATATTAAAATCTTCAAGAACTTTCTCACCCTTAAAACAAATTTATCAAGTAATCAATAATCTGCAACTTGAAAATGCTAAAGATAGAGCTTTCTTCCTTTTTTATTTTTATTTTTTGCCAACATACCTGAATGTAAACATCAAATAAGCGTCTCCCAAGACCTTTCCAGGACGAAGAGTCCTCCATTTCTATCTCTGCAAAATGAAGCTCAACACTGTATTTTCCATTCTTTAGATCAAGGCCATAGTACCTCAAGGAACTAGGTGAGATCCTTGAGGTCTTATACAGCTCTGATTCTAAAGTTTCTGTTATCTGAGAATCTGTCATTGCTACATATCTATTTCCCTTTGGGTTCGAAATGAAATTTCCAGCATTGCTTACTGCCCATTGTTCGTCCGTGCTTGTATACAATGCGGCAGCTCCGAGTGCTTCCGAGTCGTCGTCAAATTCAATTCCAGATGCAGACTTTTGAGCAGTGCCTCCACACTTGATAGAAAATGAAGCTGCACATGTTGGTTGATTCTCATTATTCAATGCTGAAGAATGATAAAAGAACATAAAGGAGAAGATGGAAGGCTACACTCACTGGATGAGCCCTTGTTTTTGCACTTGGTTTTGCCTTGTTTGCCTTGGATGCAGTTCAACATCCCAGAAACCTTACTGTATTCATCACCATTGACATAAATTTGCCAAAGCTAGTTAAAATATCATAAGAAATCATTAAATGCAACTCCAAATTTGCATGGAATTATTTGCTTACTTGTCCTGTAATCCATTTGCATTGATAGAAGTTCCAACAACATTGCTGAATATGAGCAACAGGAGAACATCAATGAGCATTTGGCTAGCACTAGGGGTGTCCCATATGGTTGAAATGGAAGGATGAAACTTACATTGATTTCGTCTTAGCGAATTGTGTTGGTAAATTTCCGGAAAGGGGATTGAATGAAACATCCCTGCAATGAAAAACAATCACTCAGTGTCATGAGAATTAAGCTTAAGGTCATGCGAAGCAACTTGAAAATCGTTGACATAACTCGAAACCACACTTACAGTGCAATGAGCTCTGGAGTTATCATGTCTTCAGGCAACTCCCCACTCAAGTTGTTGTTTCCAAGATACCTGCAATATATGTATAATCAGATGAATTGATGCTGCACCTGTATTGCTCATTATTCCCCCAAGTCACTTAAGGATCGAGATCTTCATGTTTCTACGCATAAGATCATTCAAATTTAAGGACATGAAGCTTTTAGATGACTTACAAGAACTGTAATGAAGAGAATCCCCGGAAAGAGGTAGGTATTTGGCCTGTCAACTTGTTGAAACTAAGGTCCCTGAGATCAAGATTTTGTCCAGATAAATATGAATGTCAAGTAATGACTGAACAATTAAATCTCTTTCAGTGCATAGCTGAACTAAATAAGGCTTACAGGTATTTCAAGTTGGTGAATTTGCCAATACGTTCTGGAATTTGTCCCGACAGTCGACAATTTCTCAAAGATCTGCATTTAACATTGCAAGTGACATTAATATATGACAGCAATTACAACAGCTGAAAAAACAGAAAGACTCTTACAGTGTGGACAAACTTGTTTGGCTATCCAAAAAATCAAGAGATGAAGCTTCCCCTATTAGATCACCAATTCTCCTATACATTAAAAATATGAATCAAACATACAATGAATCATATAGTTAAAATGAATTCTATAAAAAAGAATGGGAAATCACTGCAAGAAAGGCAATCAAATAGGCCTTACAGATCTTCCAATTTCGTTAGAGCCGAAAAGCTGCTCGGGATCGGACCTTCAAGAGATGTTCCTTGAAGTCGCCTGTCAATGAAAAAAACTATAAAAAACCTATTGTCTACTGTGATTTCTGAAGATAGAATCATATAGTTAAAATGAAAGCCATATTCTTACATGTCTCTGAATTCTGTGAAGGTACCAAAATATTCAGGCAGTTTCCCGGTTAAACGATTATCAGAAGCCCAGCTGACATGTCAACATAAAAACATAAGCTTTCCAACAAATTCCTTTTGTATTTCTACTATGAGGAAGATATATTTTAAAGACTGCTTCCAATAATCAATAACTAAGTACAGAATCTGAAGGGATTTCAAATTTGCAAACTCTTCAGGTATTGCTCCACTCACTCCACTGCTATCAATATACCTAAAAGCAAATAGAAACATGATAAGTTAATGATAGCTCTTAAAACTGGGGGTAGATTTTAAGTTGTTATATCAATGCTTAATTCAGTTTTCACTTATGTGCAAGTGAGACTCAGAGCCGAGTCCGAGTAACATAGACATAGCATGCACAAGCATTCAAGAGATATTGTCAAACAGATCAAATTTTAGGCTACTTACAGCTGTTGCAACGATGTCAAATTTCCAAGCTCTTTGGGTAATGGTCCAAAGAAGTTGTTTGAGCTAAAACTCCTGTAACACAAAAATACAAAAAAAAAAAAAAGTAACAATGAACTTGGTTAAATTGGTTAATTTTAAAACAAACCAAAAATATGAAAAATATTCAAGAAATTGCAGATAGATATGAACTTAACAGGGAATTCAATTGGGTTAAATTGCCAAGCTCTGGGGGCACTGCACCTGTTAGATTGTTTATGCCTAAGCTTCTGTTGAATTGTTCAAACAAAAGGATGTTAGTGATAAATCAAGTTCCTTTACACAAAAACAGATTTGGATCATAAAAATGCATTAGTCCATTATATCCATGAGCTCATCAGTAAACTTCAAATTAGCAAGTTATGACAGTTACAGGTATTGCATCTTCGATAGTTGTCCGATTTCAGCCGGAATGGAACCGTTTAACACATTCTGACCGAGGTTCCTGTATCAAAGGTAAGATATCAGATTAATGAATTTCAAACAAAGGCTAAAAAAAAGGGGACCAAAGTTCAAAAATGTTTAGTCTCATACAAGTCCATCAGCTCCTTCAGCTCAAATAGTTCTTTGGGAATCTCACCCTTGATATCCAAAGCATAAATCTTCCTGCAAATGTTTAAAACCAGTTCAGGTTAATAAAACTAAAACAGAAGTGAAATGGTGAATAAAAAAATTATCCATGGTGGTGCTGACAAATGAGTGATGTGACAAATATTGCTGGAGCAGTCACAAGCAACACGAGGATTTGAATCCTCAGAGGTCCATGATGCATTTTGGTTGCAAGGGCCAATGGTTAGATTTATCTTACTTCCCAAGTTCCAGTAATTTATGAGCGTTCTAAGGGCAGCCACTGAGAAAGATAAAAGCATATAAGAAGATTCAGATTTTTCCATAAACATTGGCAAACTCCAAACACTGACATGCAAGTTAGACTGCCAAGTACCAGTTGAAATATAATCATAACATCTATAAAAAGTAATGGTTTTTGCTTATAAACCTTCATTTGGATCAGTGTTTTGTTGTGCAGAAACAAGCTGAAACAAACCAAGGATCAGCAAAGTAAAGCTAAGGAGCCCCATATCAGAATAGCTATAGAAAACATGAAAGAACTAAGGTGTATATATATATATATATACACACTATTTTAAAGTGGGGTTGTCCCACGTCCAAGCTTTGGGTTTTTTTCTTTGTGTGCCTCGGATTTTCTATAATCTGATATTTAACTTTCAACTCATATCAGATTGGTTTTCGGTTAGGTTTTTAAAAATAAATACAGAAGGGGAAGGCCGGCCATACAATATTTACAAGTGAAAGAATCAGCAAAAAGGGAGAAAAGGATGGATAACTAAGTTTGATAAAGTTGTGTAAGACAAGGACAAAGAAGACTAGGCAGAGCCATGAGTTCAGGAGGCTTTTTTTGACTCCCTTGATTAAAAAGTATTACTGTATTATAGGAAGACGAAGACCAGAACAGCGTCAATCGAAAAATCTTGTAGATATGTTTCCATGGAAAAAAGCTAATGCTTGTATTTTACCGCTTGTTTTATGTTCTTTGACGTTAACATAATAACTAACCTTTTCTTTATTACTTTCGACTTAGACTTTGGGTCGGTTGAATAAGATTGAGGTAATGAGATTAATTAGTGCAACAATCAAATTAAATACTATAATAATGAGACCAAAATTTAATCTAAAATATGTGTTTAGGTTTAAATATAGTAGTGAGATCAATATTATAATGCCGATTCAAGATATTAAAAATACATATTTAAAATAAATTATTAAAAATATATTTAAATCACATGCACTAAAGCTCTTTTGCCATCTAAATAATCTTAAAACTAATGGTAGTGACGGGGTTAGTTATTGTAACGATAAAATTAATGATAAAATATGTGTTCGGGTTTAAAAATAACGATGAGTCTAAAGATAATGATAAGCTAATAAAAAAGATTGTATTGGTGAAATTAAGTGTTATAAGGTGAAATTTTAAAAAATGGTGAAATGTGTTTAAATTCAAATATAACTATATCGACAAGTCTAAAGATAATGATAAATTAATGAAAAATAAAATTATCATTAATCACGTCAAATTAAAAATTGTACAAAATTAAAATTTAAATCCTAGGACTTAATGTTTGACCATTGTATACATTAATTTAATTTTAATGTTTTATCCATTGTATACAAGCTTATCTAATAATCTTCGAGCTAGTGCAATCGGTTGTTTATAATTTTAAGAATAGTCCAAGTTTCTTCGATAGTAGTACATTTAGAGATTCAACTGAATTTCTTAGAATCAATACAATAGAAGATTGCATTAAAATCCTTGGAGTTTGCATTCACCAATTTTTTTTCCTTACCGGTCTAAGTAAGTTTGGAGTTCGCTTACACTAGACACATCTTGGAGGTTCCTAGTTAGTTAGATTTGAGCGTGAAGCTTTTTCATTCATAGATTTTATAAAAACCTTCGTCCTAACTTTTCATTAGGTATAGTTTGTATCATCCAACATAGAAGGCAAGAAACCATAAACCTTCTATCTCGAATGCAAACCAACAACAGGATCTCCACTTAGTGTGTCAAATGGCTTGCTTTCATACCAATTAAAAGTTCATTGGTTTTGCTTGTCATATATTGGTTCGGTTACAATTGGGCGAAGTTACCACTAGATAAAAAAAAAAAAATAGAGGACACCAAAAGTTGTTTGGACAGTTTGAAATCTTCTTACATTTATAGGATCTTTTTTAGAGAGTAATCCATTATAAAATCAAAAAGTACAAGCTGTGATTTAAGTTGTTTGGACAGTTTGAAATCTTCTTACATTTGTAGGATCTTTTTTAGAGAGTAATCCATTATAAAATCAAAAAGTACAAGCTGTGTTACAATAGTTTTTTAGTCGTTCCTTAAGTTATAATTACCGTTGCATCTAGTAGTTGTAACCGGCACTAACATCATCATATGCTTTTATGTTGCATTAATATTCAAAGCTTTCAATTAAGTTGCGATTTTGATGGAAGCTTATTTTATTACTACAAGAATAGTTTTAGGATTTTTTTTTTCATTTTTTACAATTCCTTTCAAAATTGAATTTTTATTATTTTCGTTCATTCTAAATTACACTTTTTAATTGTTTAATATTCAAAAAAAAATATTTGTTATCAACGATATGCTACACAATGAAAAAAATTATAGTGTTGCACGGTCAATTATTAAGCTAATATGGACTCTACCACAATGACTTCAATTTATTTTCTTTTGGTTAAATTGCTTTAGGCTTATGATGGTCGATAGTTCAAGCTGATATTAGCGAATGGATTTTGAGTATTATTGACAGCTCACAGCGGTTTTCGACCATTTCGGATCGGGATCTATTATTCGGGTTTATATGTTGGGGACTTTGGAAGGACCGGTGTAGGCGTATCTTCGATCCTGGTCGTGCTAATAAGGAAGTGATATTGAACTGGAGCCACCAGCAATGTTCTCATCTCCTTCCAGCAATGAATAGAAACGTTGTTGGTGTTTGAACAATAAGCAAACAAGCTTAACTGAAACTTGAGCAGCAAGGCTCGATACTTGCTGAAGAAACAAAACAGAAATTTAAACAAAAAAACAAAAGCAAAGCTAAGAAAGATAGAGCATATAGAAGAAAAACTAATAAGATTTCATTCAAAAATGAATAATGGCATAATGCCAATACATAAACCAAGCTTTCAGCTTGTCAAAATCAGTATGGTAACCTAACCAATACCTACTACCACTTAACATTTTGAAACTTGAAAAGATTAACTTGTACACATGAACAAAGCTGAATTAATCAGCTCAATCACTATCAAAATCACATAAAATATCAACCTAACATAGTTCAAAATGAACTAAACTACATTACATTAACTAAAGATTACAAAATGGACAAAACAACACTAGCTGCACGTGCATTAACAACTTCTGCATGGCTCGGGCTGCATGGCATGTCTCTTGGCTGCCTTTGGTGCTGCATGCTAACCAACCTTCAACACTCCTCCTTGGTTAGCATGTTGCAAATTCCCATCTCTGCTCTTAAGTGTTGAAACCTTGAAACATTAAGGGCATTTGTTAAAATGTCAGCTAATTGCTCTTCAGAACTGCAACGAACCAGTTTTACTTCATGAGCTTGCTCTATTTCCCTAACAGCATGGAGTTTAATGTTTCAAGGTTTCAACACTTAAGAGCAGAGATGGGAATTTGCAACATGCTAACCAAGGAGGAGTGTTGAAGGTTGGTCAGCATGCAGCACCAAAGGCAGCCAAGAGACATGCCATGCAGCCCGAGCCATGCAGAAGCTGTTAATGCACGTGCAGCTAGTGTTGTTTTGAGTTTGTTCAAGCTCCCATCAGCATTGTGCTTGGCTCGATAGACCCATTTCACCCCAATGATCTTCCTGTTGACAGGTTTCTGAACTAATTCCCAAGTCTGGTTCTTCTCAATCATGTTGATTTCATCAAGCATGGCTTGTTTCCAGCCTTGCTGAGCTTCAGCCTCTTCAAAGCACATTGGCTCTACTATAGCTACTTGAGCTCTTTCATAAATCTCAGCCAATGGTCTAGTGCCCCTGACTGGTTCATCATCTATGTCCATTTCAGGTCCATTTTGATCAGCTTCAACTTGATCTGATGCAAGATCTTCAGAGACTGCCTCTGGTTCATTCTTTTCCCAATTCCAGCTTCCTTTTTCATTAAACACCATGTCTCTGCTCACTAGAACTTTATCTGTTGAGGGATCCAAAATTCTATAGCCCTTTTTTATTGTGCTATAGCCTACCAGTATGCCTGCTTGAGCTTTCTTATCCAGCTTGCATCTTTTCACAGCTGGGACTTGTGCATAACATATGCAACCAAAAGTCCTAAGATGAGCCAGTGATGGCTTGAATCCAAACCAAGCTTCAAATGGGGTCTTTTGAGCTAATGCCTTGGTTGGAAGCCTATTTTGAAGATAGATAGCAGTGTTTACTGCCTCAGCCCACAAATTTTTGGGCAAATTCTTCTCAAACATGAGACACCTGGCCATATCCATCAAGCTTCTGTTCTTTTTTTCACTCACACCATTCTGTTGAGGTGTATAGATGTTGGTAAGCTGGTAAGCTGGTGTTTGATGCTAGCTTCATCACAAAAGGCTTGAAATTGAGCTGAGGTATACTCAGTTCCATTGTCTGACCTTAAAGTCTTGAGCTTGCAACCTGTTTCAGTCTCTGCACCAGCCTTGAACTTCTAAAACACTGAAGCCACTTCTGATTTGTGCTTCAAGAAGTAAATCCAGCAAAATCTCGAGTGATCATCAATGAACAGAATGAAATACCTGCTCCCATTCAATGACTGAGTCTTCATTGGGCCATAAACATTAGTATGCACAAGCTCAAGTCTTTCTGAAGCTCTTCAGGCTTTGTTTGAAGGAAAAGGTTGCCTGGCCTGCTTCCCCATTTGTCATACCTCACAAACCTCATCCTTTTCAACTGTTTTGATGAAGTTCTCAACTAAATCTCCTTTGGATAGCAGGTCCATTGATCTGTAATTGGCATGACCAAGTCTTTGATGCCAAAGCTTGGATTCATTTAGAGAGACTGTATAAGCTGAGTCTGTGTTGTTAGTCCAGTCAACAACAAAGCTTTTATCAGCCATAATGACTGACATGAGTTTGGATCCATGTGGATCAGTGATTTGGCACTCCTTGCCTTTGAACACAACTGTGTAGCCTTTGTCTAGCAACTGAGCTATGCTGAGCAGATTTCTGTCAATCTCAGGCACTAGCAACACATTTGAAACAAGCTTGTTGCCTATGGGAGTGTTTATCAACACATCACCTTTACCTTCTGCCATGATAAAGTGACCATTACCAACTTTAACTTTTGTTTTGAAGCTTCTGTCAATTGACTTGAAAATGGCAGCATCTGGTGTCATGTGATTGGTACAGCCACTGTCTAAGAGCCATCCATTGATAGCCTTTTCTTTTGCAGCTGAACATGAGACTGTAAAAACTTGTTCCTCATTATCACTGCCTTCTTCAGCTACTCGAGCTTCAACTTTTGGCTGTTGATGTTGAGTTTGCCTTGGTTTGCTTTTGTTTTTGCAAACCTTTTCTACATGGCCCATTTTCTTGCAGTATTGGTACTGCACATCTGGCCTAAACCAGCAGTTTACCTCTGGATGACCAGGTCTTTTGCAATGCCTACAAGGTTGATCCCTTCTTCTAGCAGCATCTGACTTAGGCTTGTCTCTCCAAGCCTTTTTGCCTTTGAAGGCAGTGGTGCTCGAGGCAGGTTTGGTTTTGGCTTGGAAGGCACCTTCTTGGTGCTCCTCCAGTCTGCTAGCTCTCATTTGTTCCTGTGCATAGAGAGCATTGATCAGCTCTGTTAATGAGATGCTGGCCAAGTCCCTTGAGTCTTCGAGGGAAGATATTTTTGCCCCATACCTCTCAGGTAAGGTAGATATCACTTTCTCCACTATTCTAGCTTCACTAAATTGCTCTCCAAGAAGCCTTATGCTGTTTACCACATCCATGATCCTGTCTGAATACTGCTTGACAATTTTTTCCTCTTTCATCTTCAAATTCTCGAAATCCATTCTCAAATTCAGTAGCTGTTGCTGCCTTGTTCTCTCAGTTCCTTGGAACTCCTCTTTCAACTTGTCCCAGGCCTGCTTTGGTGTCTCACAGGCCATGATCCTTGTGAAGATCACATCTGACACACAGTTTTGTATGCAAGACATGGCCTTGTGCCTCTTTGTTCTTTCATCAAAGATGTCACTCGATCCGAGCCCCTTTGTTGGGTTGGCTCTAAGAGGTGCTGGCTCGACATCTGAGTTGACCACCTCCCATAGATCAAATGCCTGCAGGTAGGTCTTCATTTTGACCACCCAAATGTGAAAGCCCTCTCCATTGAAGACTGGTGGTACAGCTGGTGAAAAGCCTGATGAAGCCATGGTTTTAAGTGTTGAACTATAACAGGTCCACTAAGATTACAGCTCTAGATACCAATTGTTGGTGTTTGAACAATAAGCAAACAAGCTTAACTGAAACTTGAGCAGCAAGGCTCGATACTTACTGAAGAAACAAAGCAGAAATTCAAACAAAAAAAAAATAGAAGCAAAGCTAAGAAAGATGGAGCATATGGAAGAAAAACTAATAAGATTTCATTCAAAAATGAATAATGGCATAATGCCAATACATAAACCAAGCTTTCAGCTTGTCAAAATCAGTATGGTAACCTAACCAATACCTACTACCACTTAACATTTTGAAACTTGAAAAGATTAACTTGTACACATGAACAAAGCTGAATTAATCAGCTCAATCACTATCAAAATCACATAAAATATCAACCTAACATAGTTCAAAATGAACTAAACTACATTACATTAACTAAAGATTACAAAATGGACAAAACAACACTAGCTGCACGTGCATTAACAGCTTCTGCATGGCTCGGGCTGCATGGCATGTCTCTTGGCTGCCTTTGGTGCTGCATGCTGACCAACCTTCAACAAACGTGTCTGCTGTTGGAAATAACAGCAGAATTCCAACGTGGGTCTGCTGGTCCCCTCCTCCAGTTGATAGGCTTTGAGGCGATCGGACAGTATGGCGGCTGCTGGAGGTGTTCTTCAAACGTATTGGCATATGCTCTGCGATGGAAGCGGAATTGTGGGGTGTTTTTGAAGGTATCCAAAGAGCTTGGGCGTTGAATATTAGACAGCTGATTTGAGAGACTGATAATCTATGGGTGGCCAATATGTTGGGCAAAGAGAGTATGGGTTTGCTCAAGCAGATTCGAAAATGGTTAACCAAGTCGTGGGAGGTGACTGTTAAACATTGCTATCGTGAGTGTAATGAAGTCGTAGATATGATGTCGAAACTGGCATATGATGGACTGTTAAGAGTTCGGTTTTTGCAAGTACCACTAGATGGAGTGCTTACTCGTTTACAAAGTGATTCGTTACAAACCTCTAAATTGCGATTGTGTGTGTGTGTTTTTTTTTGGGGGGGTAATAGTCTAGCTTTTGCACCTACAAATAAAATAATAATAATTTTATTTTAATGCAATTATTCACATAAAATTTAATTTTAATTATATATATAAAAGTTTAGTTTTCATCTAATTATACAAATTAAATAAAATAGAAAACGAAAAATATTAATTATAACTTATGCAAATTTTTATTCTTGTTTTTTGAAACAAAATATTTAGATTATGATTAATCTTAACTTTGTGGATTTATTCAAACCCATCAATGAAGATCAATCCAGTTAGAAAAACACATCTTGAGGATTGAATCAGATCTTACAAATCAAATCTCTTGGATCAAAGATGCTGGATCGAAATAAACTTTGTAGACTTATCTCCAACAATTCAATTTTACATTGGTCTTTATTATTATACTATATTTATGCAATTTTAACTACTTAGAATAAGGGATTGAATTGTAATTGATCTCTAATATATTGAGAGTACTTATTTGCTCATTGATGAACGTTTTTGTTAGGACACATTTGAGTGAATAAATAAGTTTTGTTTATTGCCTAAATTATTAACGAGATAATTTAAAAATGAAAGATCTAGTTTTTAGATATAAAAGTGAGATTGTTATATTGAGATGTGATAGAAATGAATCACTTATTGTAATGGGATTAAAAATAACGCATTATTCTCACTGAACTAGACTCTACGCATGAACTACACTTAAAAAAGGCCCCGGATTTGCATTTGGGCCCAATTAATTGTTTCTAAAAGTTGATAAGATCAGAGGAAAGACGTGGAATATTCAAACGAATTGGGCCTAATTGGTGACTAGGTCCCTGTTCGAGTTCCTGATTCAGTGACTCAGCCATCGTACTTGTCGTTGCCGTGCTACGAAGGTTGGCTCTCCTCACTCTTAACTACCATCGCTTGAAGTCGTCGTCTTCCAAAACTCACAAAAAAAAAAAAAAGTAAAAAAAAATACGAGAACGAAAGAGAAAAGAAATGTCGATGATGGCGACGAATTCCTTCAAGAACCCGATTCTTCCGGTTTCGGATCCGCCGATAGACAAAGAAGAAGAAAAAGAAAGGCTTCTCAAAAGAGGAGATGAGAGGATTTTCAAAGGATCCGCCATGACCAAAAGAGGAGCCTACGCCGCCATCTATTACATGTCTTGCGCTGGTTCGTTCCCTTTTCCCTCTTCTTTGTTTCATTTTTTTTCTTTTTATAATTTTCAGTTATCTGATCGCTTTTTTAATGGTTAAATTGTTTTTTTTTTGTTGCAGTGCTTTTGATACTGTTCAATAAAGCAGCTTTATCTTCTTATGGTTTCCCCTGTGCCAATGTAATTACACTCTTTCAGGTAAAAATAAAATAATTCATTTCAATTATATTATATTATTCGTTTATGTTTTTTGCATAATTGTTTTGGAATTATCTTGTATCCTTTCTTCGGTAGATGATAAGTTCGTGTACCTTTCTCTATGCACTGAGACGGTGGAAGATGATATCTTTCGCAAACAATGAATCTTTAACCATTTCTGATAGCAGCACGAGTTTGGTTCCCTTGAAGACTTTGATTCATACCCTTCCTCTTGCAGGAACTTATTTGCTTTACATGGTATTATTATGTTTCGACCCATTGGATAATTGTTTGCTTTTTTTTTTCTTTTTTTTTTTAATATTTGGCTGATAAAAAAATTATGGGTTCTTTCTCTTTCTCCTTGAAAGCTAGTCACTGTTGAGTCTATTCGTGGAGTAAATGTTCCCATGTACACTACTCTTAGGCGAACCACTGTTGTTTTTACGATGATTGTGGAGTTTCTCCTCGCAGGACAGAAGTATACATCATCTATAGTTGGAAGGTAACTGCTGCTTCGATCCCTTTCTTGCTGTTGCTTCTCTAGGAAATGTTATCTTGTTGAAAGTAAGAAAATCTAGGGAAGATGATTAGTTATGTCTGTAGCTCAGGTTGTTCTGAAATTTATTTAGAGCATCTTACATTGTGTTTGACTGAGTTGCTGCTAGAATATGATTTTGAAACATAAGTTTTGTTTGGTTGTTTTTCATTGATGAGAATGCTAATACAAAATTTTAAGCTGACCGATAAAAGGGCTTATCATAGTTTTGATGTGCTCCCATTGGAGTTGGACTCAAGCCCAATCTTTGGCTTTTCAGTTCCATTTCTTCTATGGTCATTGCAGATATTAGTAAAATGTGCTCCCATCTGTAAGATCGTGGCTGTGATAGGGAATTCTTCCTTCTACTATTACTTGACATAACTTCTAGTTATACAAATTTTCTATTGTGAGAGTTCAACTAAGTGGTTTTTAAAACCTTAGGTGCATAAAAAATTTACTTTTTAATGGGAAATATTGAAAGACCTTTTGCTTGAATAGCCATGTTTCTGATTTCTTCCTTTAACTGAAAAAATTTAAAGATCTTATCAGTGTTGGATTGATTGTTGTTGGTGCATTTGTTGCGGGAGCTCGTGACTTGTCATTTGACTTTTATGGATACGCTGTTGTTTTCTTGGCCAACATCTCTACAGCTATATATCTTGCAACCATAGCCCGAATTGGTAGCATTCTCTCCATTTTCTTTCTTTCTTTTAACTACATTTCCCCTTCTCTGTTTTGGCATAATTATTGTGTGCTTGCCTATTTTTCTCTTTTTCAGGGAAATCTAGTGGGCTTAATAGCTTTGGGCTTATGTGGTGTAACGGTAACTTATAACTCCAGCTTGACCTACATTTTCTTTTATTCCATGGTCACATAACTTTTGGTCTCAGTTAAGAGCTATTTTATGATTAACTGATTTGTTTTATAATAGGTATAATATGTGGACCGATTTTGTTAGTGTGGACTTTTCTTCATGGTGATTTGAAGACTACAATGAATTTCCCTCACCTCTTTTCACCTGGTTTTTTGGTATGTTTTGCTCTCTCAAGCTAGCTGCTGTATCAATATGAATATTTATTTTTATATTTGGGGATTGCCTGTTTGTTGGTAATTGAACTCTTTTATAAACGACAGTTGCATATATTAATGCATAGTCCACAATGATTTGCTTTATAACCATTCTCTTTTCAATCATTTGAAGGATTATTGACATTTGATATGTTTATGCCTTGTATTAGTCTCTTGAAGTTCAGAAAACTTGAAACACTGTCCAGTTTACCTCTTGTTGCAGTGCCTTTTGGCTTCACTTCAAATAACTCAATATGGTTCTTACAATGGTGATACATTTTCCCCCTTCTTTCTGGACAGGCTGTATTGATTCTTTCGTGTATGCTAGCTTTCTTCTTGAATTACACTATATTCTTGAACACAACTCTCAATTCGGCAGTTACACAAACCATTTGTGGGAATCTGAAGGTATGCTTTCGCTCGTCTCCAATCATGATTCATGCATTCTCCTCCCTACAATCTGGCAGTCATGTATAATGATCTGCAATTTCATTCTCACTGTTGCTAATTGTGTTTAATTGAGGAATCGTCAGAATGAAGTTCCACCAAATGTTGGCCCCCCAAAAAGTTCCAAGCACTGAACTCCTTTAAATGCATTATTTATTAAAAGTTTTAAGCTGTCTGACTTCGCATTTGATTTGACCATTAGGGTATAATGATGCATTTCTCATCTCCATGTATAAATGAACTTTCTAGATATCTTGCTTGGCCTCATTTACTGCCATGCAGCACATACAAGTACATATTTTCCTTTGTTAGAAAAAAAAAAGGCGCATATTTCCAAATTTGTTCTCTGGTTTGCTAATTAATTTGTGGTTGTAGGATCTTTTTACCATTGGACTTGGCTGGATGCTTTTTGGTGGGCTTCCCTTTGATATTGTAAGTGCACTACCTTATTGTTACTGCTAGTTAGCATTTGGCATAAATGTAAATTTGTCTCTCTCCTTTTAAGTTGCACTTTGTAAAGGAACTCTATTTTTTTTTGTTACAGCTGAATGTTATCGGGCAATTGCTGGGGTTTGTTGGTTCTGGTTTGTATGCCTACTACAAGCTTGTGGGGAAATAACTGACTTCAGGCTAACAAAAATGTCTAGTTATAGTTTGCTGATTTCTGCTTTACCTTTGTTCGATCAAAGTGCTTATGAGCTGTTGGAAGTAAGATAGCCTTCTTAAAAGAATGGAGATTTATCCAAAGTTTTGACATCCCTTGCGGTTAGAGCCAACGTAGCTGATGACTCTGCAGTCTGATCATCTCATCATTTTTTGTCTTCCCTTTTTCCCTCCCTCGGGGTCACAAGAGTACTAAATTTGGTGAAACTTTGTAATGGCGAAGAGTTAGGATAGTTTACAACTATTCCTACTGTATATCTCTTTTCGGGATCATTTTTCTTACTTCCTTTCTTTCTTGTTCTTTTTGTCAAATTCTTGTAGTTGGGATTTCCATGTTTTTTCTTCAAATGGAAAGGAAAATGTTAAAGTTCCCCTATTTCATTTCGTTTTATATTTGAACTGATTATATGCCAGGAGCTTTGCGATTCTATTTACACCTGAAAGGCTGCAACTATAGATGGATATGTAGTTTTATAACTGGAATATTCAAATGTTCTTTTTTAGATTGCATATTGATCTCTTTCAAGGGTTACGAACCTTCAACTAGTTTGATATTGTTCTTGGTCAGGGTTCTGTTTTTCTACTTCGTAGAAATTCATGATGGTTCATAGAGTGGGGTGCCTGGTAGTGCTTAAATAGGTGGAATCATGTCCCAATTGAAGAGTTTGCGCATGGTTGGATTTGACCTCATGGCTTATGGCAAGTGGTGGCATCTTCCCTTAAAGTCATGACTTATATGCCATGGTACTCTTCAACTGTCGTGTTTTCACCTAATCAAACACTCCGTTAACTCGCCAAAACTCTCGGCAATGTAAGGAGACAATGTGTAATGTAACCCTCAGCCTGTGAACTTGTAGGGCTCTTGGCAGAGCGAGTCACATCGACAATCACATTTTCTTTCTGAGTAATTCTCTGGTTTTTCTCGGCATCCAAATGGCCTAACAGGTGAACTGAAGAAGCATTTATACCAAATATATGTATATTATAAAAGGAAAAAAAATGGGGGCGTGTGTAATAAATGAGAACCTGACCCTTGAGATTCTCAACTGCCAATCTCCTCTCAGTTCCATTTGGCCCCTGAAAAGCCTTCCAAATATAGCAAATATAGGAAGTAACGAGAAACGCCCATTCCCTCCTTCTCTCTCTGAATCTCCAACGACACACAAAGGTCGTCCCATGTCGCCAAAGAATCAAAGTTTCTCTCCCTAAAATGGGTTGAGCCTTTGACATCTGGTGTGTTCAGGGACCCCACCCGATATATTCTCGTGGTCCTTTTCTATATCTTCTTATAGTTGTTTTGCTTTGTTTTCTGTTTTTGTTTCTTCTGTTTTCTTCATGACATATTGACAGCATGTCGGGACTCGAAGTGGAGGAAATTTCGACCTCAACAGCTTCTTTGGAGAGGCTTCCAGGGAAGTCAACCTCATCATCCCCTGCGGTTGCCGCTGATGGTTCAACTCACGAAACTTTCTCTTATTCTAAGCTTCCTGAAGAGACCCTCAATCTCTCCATTCGCAAATTGGATGGCTCTTCCTTTGGTACTTTTTTCTCTCCTTTCTTTTCCCATCTCTAATGCTATAATTACATTTCACTTTTTTTTGTATTCCATTAACATCTGTTTTCCTTGCAGTTATTGAAGTTTTAAAGTCGGCTACCATTGCAGATCTCAAGCTGGGGGTCCAGAATGTCTTTTGTCATATGCCAGACGAAGGTCCTGACAAGATTTCATGGTAACTTCACTTATTTCATTGTCTGAAAATCCCTTCCCTATTCAAGTTTGGCTTCTCATGCATGCAAATTGGTTCTAGGCCAGATTCTTAACGTAGTATCATAGCCAATTCGTTTTGTTGTTATTGCATGTTACCCTGCCCGCACGTGATGTCTAATATTCAATACTATACCTATGGGCCAATTGATCTGTGTTATTGACATTGTCTTGCTTTTTTGTGATATGAATTCATATGAATCTGCACAATACATCATGGAGGGGACGTGTTTGGGGACACTTTTGCTTGTCTTATGGTGATGTGAAGTTGATCACAGACGCTGATCTTATCGAAAAGTATGGCATCAAGGATGATGATCAGGTTTGTCCCATGTTTCCTCTGCTCTTACAACATTGTTTGATATCATATTTTTGTCCCACAATTAAATGTGTTAATCTCTATTCGTTTTTTCCTCTTCAGCTTCATTTTACTAGGCATATCTCGACAAAGGTTCAAAAAGTTAAACAGACTGTTCCTCAAGATCATTCATACACGTAAGGCTCTTTACATCAGTAAAAGTATTGCTATTTGTATTAGGATATCATCCATAGTGCTATAATCCTGTCATCGTATTCGAAATATGCAGGCCATTATCAAGCTCTGTGGAGGGTGAACTTAATAACGAAGAAGGATACAAGGATAGTGAGACACAAGAAGGCAAGTGTGAACGCTTACGGTCCACATGTTCAAAGCTTCCATCCCTTAAAAGAGCAGGAACTTTCAAAAACCGAGGTTGCCGTAGTATGTGTGCTTTCTTGTGAAAAGTTCAATGAAAAATCTTTACAGCTTTAGGGTAATGGCATATTCAATTCGGTTCGGTTCAACTCGATTAGATTTAACATTTATATAGGCTTTTCCTGCTCTTTTAGTTCTCAACATGCTGTCACATCTTACTGAAAAATTGAATACAAATTTAGTTAGCATCATCAACATCTAGTATTTTGATTTAGGGTAGGATTTGTAACTTCGATTTTCATTTAAATTTCCAATATTTTTGAGTCCTTTGAATCTTTGGTGTACCCAACTATGATGGAACAAAGAACCCCAAATTTTCTATTGGGTCGATGAAAAAGTACCATTTGACCCATTATCTGATCCAAAGCCCACTTTCCCCACACCACTTGACCCAGTCATTCAGTCCACCATAACCTCATCAATTTGTGTGGCAAAGAATGAGATAACCTTCTGCAAAACTTCATGCTCACCATCTCCACAAAAAATTGAAAAAAAAAAAAAAAAAAAAAAAAAAACCTTTTTTCCTTTCAATTTGCACAACACAATCTCACATCGTATCGACATCTAAAACTCAAAAGAGTCTGTCATTTCCCTTATTTCCTCAAACCAGAAGCCATGGCCAGCATGATAATGGCTTCCTCAAAGCCTGTAATCTCCATTGCTGCTTCATCATCCTTCTTTTCCAAACCCAAACTCAAACAAATCCCACAACTTTCCCTCCCAAAACTCCCGACTCCAAAGTTCTTGAAAACGCAACAAACCCCCTCACTCTCCTCCACCACTCTCAAATCTATCTCCCTCTTCACAGTCACCACTTTATCCTTTGCCCCACCTTCTCTTGCTGCAGAAATAGAAAAGGCCGCTCTTTTCGATTTCAACTTAACCCTCCCCATCATGATGGTCCAGTTCTTGTTCCTCATGTTTGCTCTTGACAAGGTCTACTTTACCCCACTCGGGAAATTCATGGATGAGAGAGATGCTGCCATAAAGGAGAAACTTGCCAGTGTGAAGGACACGTCTGAGGAAGTGAAGCAGCTTGAAGAACAAGCAGCGGCTATTATGAGAGCTGCAAGGGCTGAGATTGCAGCCGCTTTGAACAAGATGAAGAAGGAGACTCAGTTGGAAGTTGAGGAGAAACTGGCTGAAGGGAGGAAGAAAGTTGAGGCTGAATTGCAGGAGGCTTTGGCTAATTTGGAGAATCAAAAAGAAGAGACTATCAAGTCACTTGATTCCCAGATTGCTGCTCTCAGTCAGGATATTGTCAAGAAAGTGCTTCCTCTCTAAAATCCCACTTCATATTTGGTTTAATTTTGAGTCAATAATGTTTATATAGTTTTGAAACCATCTATGTATTTAATATGAATTTGAATTGTAGAACAAGGGACAACTTTCTGTACTCCAATGAAATCTGAACCCCTGATTTTTTATTTATGGATTTTAATTTATCTGCCAAAGGCACCAGTTATTCAAGTTCCTAACTTCCGTAAGATGATTGAAAGTTAGCAACTTTAGAAACTTAGATGGGGCTTTGCTCGTATGGTTGCTTTATGTTCTGATTTAAATTCATCTATGAACTAGTTTTTCTTCAAGTGATAATCAATTTTGGTTTTTCTTTTTTTTTTTTTTTGGGGGTGGTTACTAGTTTAAGTATTCATCAAGGAAGCCAAAGGATTTAGGATGCTTTGAATACTACAATCAGCCACATTCGAGCAAGAGAAATTGGTTCCTTGGAAAGGCCGCTTGGACTTACCAGTGATTTTCATAGATGAAAACTGAACATTGACCAATGACAAAGCAAATATCACCCAATGAATCTGGGAGAAAAGAACAGTTTCAGAACCAATACTGTTCTTGCTGCCTCGAATGAAAATGATTGGCCAAAAGTTTGCACAATTTGGTTGGTTGAATGCTCAAATTGAGCCAAAGATTACCCGCACAAGGGTAATGATTAAATAAAGGAAAAAAAAAGTTGAATGTGTTAAAATAAGGAATTTTCTGGACTTTTGTAGTTCATACATGAGCTGCATTTGTGAAACTAAAATGGCATTTTTTTAATGCTGACGTATAATTTTTAAAAAATATAATAAAGCCAACTCGGAAATTATGTAATACTAAAAACAAAAAAGAAATTTATTTCTTCAATCTTAGGTCCTCATATTTCGTAGGTTAAATGTTCAAATTGGTGCTAAACTTTTTAGGGGTTATTTACATTACAATTAAACTTTTTAAAATGCTCATATAAGGGTTTAACCTTTTTTAAAGTGCTTAAATAGATGTCAAACATTTCAAAGTGTTTAAATACGAGTCAATTTTTTTGAAAGTGCTCATATAAATTAGGTCTCAAATTATGTTGTTATTATTTTCTTTTATTTTCAAGCAATATCTAATTCAACTGTCTTGTATTTTATTTTAAATATATTAGAATTCATCTAATTTTTACTTAAATTGGATTGAAGTGTGTAAAATTCTTATTTAAACATTTTTATAGAAGTTAGGCCATTATATAAACATTTTGAAAGATTTGACTTTTATATGAGTAATCCTTAAGAATTCTAGTATCCAGCTTATTCGAAAATATACTAAATCTTCAACAACCCTCAACTTTTTTTTGGTTGAAAAGGGAATATCAATACATTAATAAAAACTAGTTAATAGTTGGATACAAACAAACCCCGTTGGCATCAATTAAGAACAACGGGATTAAAGTAGGAGAGTTGCAAATGCATAAAAAAAAACATTCGAAGGAGGCACAAGTTGAAAATCCCTCCCAGGCGTGTCAGTACACATGTTTCCGTTTCTCAAGCTATGTTTGATAGTCCTAGAAGTCGTAGTATTCATCAATTAAATGAGACGAAACTAAAGCAGAGGCAATGATAGACGTGAAGTATATGAAAGAGGTTGCATCCACCTCAAGGGCAATTTTAAGATAATGAGGTGAGAAATCCTTAGTTGAGAAAAGCGAAAATAATAATTGAGTTTGAATCACTATAAATTCGTCATTTTTAAGCTTTCAATTTCTTTTCTTTTTTTTCACCAATCACCCCTTCTTAGTATTTATTGACCTTAATACATGCTTCAAAAGTTTATAAAATCCAATTTAAGGTAACATTTAGATCCAATAATGCAACTGTCAACAATGAAATGCTAAATAAGCTTTCGAGTATTATAGGGAAAGCAAAAAGGGGTTTATGGTAGTGATTGGCTATTGAGAAACTTTTTTCAATTGGATTATGTTGATGTCAATGTTATGAAGTTGGATGGTTGCTACTTCTTAATCGAATTTGAAAGCCTTAACACATTGGCATCCTTTAGAATGATATTGTGGTTGGCTCAATGAATGGTTATCCGATATAGAGGTTTGGTTAAGAGGTTCCAATCCAGCTACGAGACTTGTGTAAATTTGTTGCTATGGTATTCCCCTTCAAGCTTTGGAATATGAAACACTTTTCATAATATTGCAAGTATTTGGGAATCTTTTATTCAAGTTTATAATAATAGAATAATGAGGTTGTCAAACCTTAGTAAAGGGTTCTTGTTTACTGAAACTAAACATATGAAGAAAAGTTTATTTTAGTTTCATGCGGTAGGGAGGATTATTCAATTCGGGTGGAGAAGGTGGAGTTTTATCCTAATGATGGGACAACGTTTGCTCAATCCTTGCTCTGTGATTATGATCACGTAAGGGGTAGTGGTATAGGCTATCATATTTTAGCTAATGATATGGAAAAGGATACTTTGGTGGCTCCTATGGATCATGTTGAAGAAACTGAGTTTTGATAATACCCACATAATGGCAATTGATGATATGGACGACGTTACATGTACGAAATAGCTCAGAGCTGATGAAGTGTATTGAGGGTGGAAATAGCTCAGGTTTTTTAATGGATACAATTTTGGAGTCTAAAGCGAAAAACGTTATTGCTACAAGTTGAGATGGGACCCCTTAATTGATAATATGGTTAGCCAAACTGAAGCCGTGATACGCAGGAAAGTCATATTGGGTAAAAGGAGGTTTAGGGAGGTTGGTGAGATCAAAGGAAAAAGGTTTGATAGTAGTCATGAAGATTGGTTCACATTACTTAAAGATTTTGCTAGAAAAAAAGAAGGAAAGAGAATTAGGAAATTGAGAAAAAATTGAACAGAAAGGCAAGGCAAATACAAAGGGCTTATGTAATTGGAAGGAGATGTCATCAAGGATGAAGAAGAAACATGAGCTCTCGGGGAAAAAGAAGTCTCAACGTAATTGGAAGGGAAGAAAATGTAGTTGTGAATTGACAAACATTAAACTAAGAAGGAGAGGTATATAGAATTGAAGTGGATTTGCGATGATAGAAGCTTCATGTTTTGTACAAACAATTGTGGGTGCTTTTGTGATATATGTTTGCTACTGTGTTTTGGAGATTTTTGGCTATTTCTACTATGGTGTCTATTGTATTGTGGTGTTTTTTTTTAGTTTCATTTGTGTCATTAAGATGTGGATTAATAGTGCTTATTACTGTGTTTTTTCTCACCTTTGGTTAGTTCTATCGTTTTGGGTTTTAATAATTTTTCTTTTGACTGAGGAAAAAAAGTCAATCCAGTTGCTCAAGTTTATGGATGACATTTGAGAATTCTCTTTTTTGCTTTTCAATCCCTTTTTTTCCCAAATGCCATCATTTTTTTTTTTTGTAATTATGTGTTTTATTTTAAACATATCAACATTCGTATAATTTTGTTTCACCCTTTTAAATACATGTATTATAGACTTGAGTGACGTCCTTAAAAGGACTTTATTTGAGTATATTTGAAAACATTTGATCATGTTTAACTCAGTTTGATCCCAATTTGAGCATCTAGTACATTTAGTTCCCAATTCTCAACTAAACCACACAAAACTAATATCGCTATGTTTGGCTCGGATGCTCGTATAATGCCCAAGCCAAATACCAAAAGCTGGCAGTTGTTTTCAAACTCCATATCTTTTAGTGGATAAAAGGAGTTTGTTAATCACCAACAGTGGTAGAAACTAGAGAAGAATTACACACCGATATCAATGGAGCACGTTAAATCGATGCCACTCATTCCCACAGACAATCTGTCCTGTCTTCCAAAGCCACCACAACACCATCCCTATTCCCTAAAACTTCCTTTTTCCTGCACAAAGGCTCTTTCACAACATCAGCGCTCATAGTTGTTAAACAAAACTCATTTATTGTATCAGTGTTTCACTTCTTTCCTATACCCTCATTTTCAAAGCTTCACAAAGGCCACTCGAAAATACCTCGTTTCAAGAATAGAAAAACAACTCCGGAACCAACCTCTGCACAAGTAACACAAAACAAAGCCTAGATTTATATAAATCTTATTATGGATGTCTTATACTTTCTATCATGACCACCAACTTGATTAAAATAACATCGTCTTCCCAATTTGCCCATAGTCCCAAACTGCCACAATAAATTTACAACACAAAACAATGAAATAAAATTCACGGCACAAGTTTAATATACATATTATATTCATTAATAAAATTATGACACATTTAATCTGTGTTTATACACATACCATAAACCCAAAAATAAAAGACTGCATAGTCAAATTTCCTTTTGATTCAGAACTAGTACGTTTAACGTAAATATTGTTATTAAACATATTTATAGAGTTACACATGTAATTCCTATCTAAAGGAAAATAGATATTAATTATGAATAAATGAAGAATATATCAATAAGTGATTAAATTGTAAGAATTCAATTGCTATTAGGAACAGTTGCATTTTCCATAAATAGAGCATAAAATAGTGAGCAAAAGAACTGGGGCTTCTGAGTAGATTTGGTAATATTAGACACTTAAAGAAACCCAAATCTGGATACATGAATGCTTAAAAATCTATCTTAAATGAATTATTAAAATATCATAATTTATATAAATATAAAATAACTTCAACACAGATTGTAACATGATAAAATACATGAACATGATACAAGTACACAGAAGGTCTAAGTCTCTACTTCAGAGCAAGGGATAAATAGTTGGTAGATTTTTCCTCAGCATCAAACTAAAGAATATTATACGTTTTGACATCTACATGATCGATGAGAACATGATTAATAATCAAGAAGCAGGCAACTAACCTACGACCCAAAATTCTGCTGAGCTGAACACGCCACTTCCCCAATGTCGGCCTTCAACTGCTAGCAAAAACAGTCAGATATTTATCTACAACATTAAGTCAGGAGCTTTAACTTTGCAGGTGTGCACCAACAATTCCAGCATCTTTCACTAGCTGCTCTGTCAAAGCTGAAAGCCTGGCTACTCCTGTTTTAACCTCAGTGAAACTTTCATTGTTCTTCATCATGCTAATCATTGGATCAGAACCACTTTGCAGGAAGATACTGGCATCAGAATCAGCCTCAATACTAGTGCTAGCTTTAATCAAAAGTTCATGGCTCATTTCAGCCAGTTTTTGAAGAGCACTCGTGGCAGCTTCAACTTCCAGTTGAGCTGCCTCGAGCTGCAGCTTCTCAATGGCCAAGTCACCTATACTTTTCTCCCCAATTCTCTCTTGTGCCAAAGCATAAAGCTTCTTCATATCATTAGCATCTTCAATCATTTCTTCCTTCAGCCTTTGTAGTTCTTTTTCTCTTGCCTCCAACCTTCCAAGAACCATTTTGAGCTCTTCATCTTTTATTGCAAGAGCCCTCTGTGCAGCAAGAACTTCCATTTCTTTATCTTTTAAGCTCTCTTTAGTGAATCTGAGTTCAGTTTCAAGTTGTTTTTTCTGCAATCCAAAATCATTAAAAGGCCTATCTACCAGCTGATGCATTACTTCGCTGCTCACATCATCAACAGGCCTCAACCCATTATTGTCTTCATCCTTAACTGAGATAACTAGTCGGTTTGTGAGTTCTGCAATTCGTTCTATGACAGTTTCAGCTTCAGAGAATTTCATCTTTGTGTCATTCAACTCATCTTGTACTTTCAGAGCATATTCATCTTTCTCCTTTAATAAAGCAGTAGCTTGAATGAGCTGATTTTCTTTACTGCTCATAAGCATCTTCAGCTCTGCAATCTCTTGGTTTAATTGCTCTAAATTCTTTTTAGCATCAGAGAGTTCCTGGTCTTTCTCCTCCAATATAAGCTGAAGAGAAGCTCTCTCAGATTTCAGATGCTGGATTTCGAGTTTAGCCTCCACCAGCTCTACTTCTTTATTTTGCAGAACATTGCTCATTTCAACAAATTCAGTATGCTTCTTCCCTAACTGCTTTCGAAGAAAAGAGGCATCCTGGATAGCCAGCTGAAGTGAATATTTCTCTTTCTTCAGCTCCTCTTGTAACTCTTTTATTAGATCCCTCTCTACAGATAAATCCCGTTCAAGATCCTTGTTTCGAGCCTCTACAACCCTAAGCTTCACTCTTTCACTCTCTACTTCTATCTGGGCATTTTTCAAATTTTCCATGTAGGATGCAACACTTTTCCTCTGTTCTTCAAGCTCTTCGAGTTGCATTTTCAATAACTGTTCTTGCTGTTCCATTTGCTGTCTTGAGGATGCCAGAGATTTCTGAGAAGAAACCAACTCAGACCTAACATCAGAAAGTAGCTGCTTCACTCTTGTGAAATCTTTGAAGGTCTCATTAGCTTCTCCCATGTGTCTAGATGCTTGTTCCGCAAGTTTCTTCAGTTCTTCTTGGGCTAATAACCACTCCATGGTCTGCTGCTGCAATTTAGCTTCAGCAACTTTTAGCTTCTCCTCTTCAAGTTTCCTTTGAGTCAGAGAAGTTTCTAACTCCTCTTCTCTCTCCCAAATTGCTTCTCGGAGTTCTTGAAGCTCAATTTCTTGTTTCTTCATAACTTCATTGGCTTCATTCAGGAGCTGAGACTTCGATGTAAGTTCAGAACGAATCTTCTCAGCTTCCTCAGTCTTCTTTACCAATTCATGCCTCATTTTATCCATTTCATCTTCTTTTGCAGACAGTGCAGATTGTGCAGCAGCGACCTTCTGGTCTTGTTCTTTGAGTTGAAGCTTCAAATCTTCTATCTGACTAGCTTGAGAAGCAAATGCAAGATTTGCCTGCGTTAGCTTCTCTTCCAGTTTTTCATGCTTAGAAGATGCAGCAGCAATTTCTTTCTCCCGTTGCTCCAACTCATCCTTCGCACGGCTTAACTCACTTTGCTCCAACACAACCATTTTCTCCGCATCCTCTAGATCATCTTCCTTCTGCTTCAACACTGTCAAAGCAGCAAGCAGATCAGACTCAAGAGTCTGAAGGTCAAGAGCAAGGTGAAAATCCTGAAGTGGTTCACCATCTCGGCTTATTCCTTGTTCGAGTTTCTGGGTCTGCGCAAACAATCTCTCAAGAAGAACTTTTGCAGATTCAGCTGCCCCATTGTCATTGATGCTTGACTTACTGTTATTCAAGACAGATTCGACAATAAGAAGAGAATGGCCTTTCCCTCTTGTTACTGCCACAAAAGGTAGCGTTTTCTGTTTCCAACTGTGCCTCAGAGTAGATAACTGCACAAGATATTGCTCAACCATAAATAACTACTACACTTGTAGAAAAGTAATCTGGGATAAGTTCTACAATATCTCAGTCAGAATCCCAATAATTTACATGATATATCCAAATATGAATTAGATAACAATTTATTGGATAATATATATGTATAAATAAAACAAATTCGGATAATAGATTCGAATATGCAGTACTTTCGAATAAAAACGACAGAAGGTTTGGTATATGTTGATGTGTGAAACATCACATAAATCGAGTATTGTTCTTTTGGGTGTCGTTGGACTGAAGTGCCGTACATCCTCAAAGTTTTGTCATTGACTCTGAAGAGAGTTTGGGGCACTTGAACCCACGACCTGTCCAAATGGTACCATCTTTGCACTCATTACCACTTCTATATCTTAGAGGTCATGGGTTCAAAGCCCCAATGCACAAAGCTCTTTAGCAGCTATGGTTTGGCCTATTCAGGCAGCAAGAGGAAGCACCGCTCTTCAGTGCTCACTATCCATATAGGTTACAGATAGTAAATCTAATATCCTAATCCGAAAATTATCAGAATCCAAAAGTTACAAATCCAACAAATGATGTTCATAAATCCAGTTTTTTACTAGCCACTAGCCAGTTTCCATTTGGTCAACTCACCGACTTTACTAAGTACTTGCTAAAGATTTTTCATTATCTCTAGCACCAAAGAAGCATGAATTAAGCTTGGAAAGAATTAAAACAGTGGATTCAGGAATCCTAACTAAAAATAAATATAAAAGTTAGCATGTAGATTCCAGAAGAAACAAACTATTTGGGCTGAAATAAATCCAAGCAAAGAAAAAGGGAAAAGAAATGCAGAGACAGAGAAAACACCTGGCGAAAACGAAGAGGAGAAGTAGCTGGAAGATTAGGGCGAAAAGCAGCAGCGAAGCCCATGTTTTTTAGCTCTTGAGCACACTTCAACAAAAGCTCACCCTTTAATCCCTTTATTGAATAAATGCTGACCTTCGATTTTGAACATCGATTAAAAAAAAAATCCTACGAAGTTTTGAGCTCGAATGAAATGTAACTTGAAAATGGAGCAAGGAATTAGAAATTGAAAAACAAAACAAAAAGGAAGACAAGGAGTTTGCTTCAGCAGAGAAAGAATCGCGATTCAACGCCACTCGCCAAAGCCCAGAGAAAATGAAATTTTGGGATTCGGATAATGAATGCCTACGTGCTAGGTGGGGGTGCAATCCTCTGCTTTTGATACCACGAATTATATATGCCATGGAGTTGTTTAAGTGGCTGGAGGATTCTGAGGAGATGCCACGTGTAATATATTTGACCAGGGGATGTAGAAGACAATAGAATACGTTGTTTTATTATCTTAATCGAATAGATTCAACTGAAAACTGATTGGCCATTCTGCCCTCATATTCACTCCTATACTCCAAACTTAGATTTTTTTTTTGTCTATTTTTTAAAATAATTTTGCTATATATTTTTAATCTTAATTCAAAGCTCCCATATATACCAAAAAAAAACAAAAATTACCGGAAAATACCACTTTCAGAAAAAATTACCAGAATGTACCACTTTCCCCAAAAACGCGGCCACGTCAGTAGCGTTTTTGGAAAAAATAGCTAAAGCGCGCCCTCAGGCCGCGCGCTTTAGCCTGTGACAAAAAAAAGAGTATAAAAACCCCCCCAACCCTTTATTTTTTTCACATTTCAATCCTTTCTCAATCATTTCTCAATATTCTCTCAAAGTCCTTGAAATTTGCGCTCAAATTTCAAAATAATCCTTTACTATTTACGAAAGAGCCCATTATAATTTTTTTAAAATATATATTTTTTGGAAAATTTTAAAATTTTTTATCGGATTACAATGGTAGGGAATTACTTCGCCTAGACAACAAGCACATCTCCGTCGAGCAAATAAATATGGTAAGTTTTAATTTTTAATTTTTCAATATTATTAAATTTTTTTTTCAATTATGCAATTTTAATTAATTTTTAATTTTATAATTTTTTAAGCGATCTGTAGATCGGGTGTTGGAATGTTATATTCGCAACATGCCACGGTCCCCATCGCCTGATTGATCGAAATTACTGCGGGAAGCGGGTTTTTGGCACGTGGCCACGATAGGCGGGGTTCAAGTTGGAGCCGCTTTGATCGGTAGCGTTGATAGAGAGGTGGAGACCCGAGACGCACACTTTCCATCCGCCATGCGGAGAGTGTACCATCACCCGAGAAGATGTGCGATTGCGATTGGGATTACCGGTGGGCCGGGCCCGGTAGTCACCGGGTCCGCAACATCTATCGATTGGATGGTCGTATGCTACGAGCTTCGGGTGTCATTCGGATAGAATTCAAGGAGCTCGGATCGATATGGCACAGTTACGAGAGGCGCATTCCGCGCCGAACGAGGTTCGACCAGAAGAAGAAAGAATACGGTATGCTCGGGCATACATTCTTGAGATAATTGGAGGCTATCGATGCCGGACCTCTCTAGAAACCTCGTCCACGAGATGGCTCACGAAACTTGTTGATTTCAGAGCGTAGGTGAATTGAGTTGAAGTGCCGTCTTTATCGAAGTTGTACCGGGAGATGTGTGGGGCGACGTGGCCGAGTAAAGCAAAAATTGGAGGTTGCCTATCACTACTGCAGTCATGGGCATGGTTTCGATTTCCATTTTTACGTCCTCGACTCGACCAGCCATATTCATTCCCACTGATAACGAGGTAAATTTAATATTATATTTTACAATTATTTCGTAGATTTATAGTATAATTGCATGCTAAAAGGTTATTTAATTAGGTGGTCCCATCCGGCGAGTCATGTTGGAATACCTAACTCGCTTGAGGATATACGGATCCTATTGGAACAACGGTCGGAATCACAAGTAAGTTTCAAATTTCGTTATTATAATTCAGTATTTCGTATGTAGTGTCTAGTATTATGTATATAACTAATATTTTGGTAATGTTAATATAGTTTCAATGGACACCATACGAGGATCCCGAAATTCGGGCTGTAATTCCGGAGGAGTTCTTCTAAAATCCGAACAGTTGGCACGTTAAGGTCCCAATAATCACATACGCGACTGTGGAGATGCACCAGTCAGATCGGGTGCTGCGGCAATTTAGATTTCGGCAACCGATTCTCGTGCCACCTGAGGTGCTCGATGATGAGCACCGAGTGGACTTACGGCAGTCGCACACGGATTGGCCAAGATTTTGGTCAAGTCATATCGAAACGTGGGAGAACTGGTATGACTTTTTACCTAACCGGGAACCGATCATCGTTCCTGAGTTAGCGTGCGTGCCGGAGTACATGCCATGGTTTAGAATCCATGGCAAGTCGTATCGTTGTCCGGATGAAGAGAGGCGGCGGCAAATTCGCGCGAGCGAAGGAACGTCGGGCCCCATTACATCCAAGGAGAAGGGTTGATGAGGCGGGGCCATCAACGGCGCCTACTCGATCCACCGGGCCAGCAACAACGCGCGTACGATCGCCGGGCCCAAAGATCAGCGCTACACGATCCACCGGGCCCATCGGTTCGGCCGACAACACCGACATCACGGTGTCCACCGTTTATGCCGGTGCGTATCCTACCCCTTATATGTATCCTCCTAACCCATATATGTTTCCTTTTCCCGGTCCTACCCCAGGTTGGAATGCATGTCCGGGTTCGAGCCCGTTCCCAAATACTCCTGATAGCCAGCCGATCGTGAAACCGACGTCGCATGTGGGATTAGAGGAGGCGCCGTCGGGGATCAGTTCTTTCTACCAGACTCTTTCGCCGTACGGGATGCAGTCACCCCCGCCGTGGTTTATGCAAATACCACCGGGGTCATTATTTTATCAAGGTGGGTCATCATCGCAACACCCAGAACCAGACCCACTGCCGGAGGAACCCGATTCTCCGCCCGAGGTTCCACGACCCCCGTCGAAAGCTAGAAGAAGGAGGAATCCAGCGCGTAACCGCCGACCGCCCCCGTGTGGCACTGGTTCCCACCGGCATCAGTCCTAAACCGTAATTTAGTTTTGTAATTTTTGTTTGTAATTTAATTATGTTTATATTTGATCAAATAGAAATGATCTATTTCTTTGCAATTTAATTTTTTTTATATTGAATAAATTTTGAGTTTAATTTTATTTCCTTTGTAATTTAATTTTTTTTAATTTAACATTAATATCTTTGATAAAATAAAAATGGTTTAATTTTTATTTTTTGCAATTTAATTTTTTTAATTTAATATTAATATCTTTGATAAAATAGAAATGGTTTAATTTTTAGTTTTTGCAATTTAATTCTTTTTATATTTAATAAAATTTGAGTTTAATTTTATTTCTTTTGTAATTTATTTTTTAAATTTAATATTAATATCTTTGATAAAACAGAAATGGTTTAATTTTTAGTTTTTGCAATTTAATTCTTTTTATATTTAATAAAATTTGAGTTTAACTTTATTTCTTTTGTAATTTAATTTTTTTAATTTAATATTAATATCTTTGATAAAATAGACATGGTTTAATTTTTAGTTGTTGCAATTTAAATTTTTTTTATATTTCATAAAATTTGAGTTATTGTACAAAAGTTCACCGCTTTCCTCCAAAAAATAGAAATTACATAGCAGTGAGGAGACAAACAAGCTAAGAACACGGTCAACTATTCCGATTTGGACACGAGCGAGATGTATGGCCCGGGTTCCTACACCATCCGCACCGTCGACTTTGGTTGGTCGATTCTCGGATATCCATATTATTGCGTATTCTAGTCGAGCAAGGTCGACCTCTTGGTTTGCGCCTCAATTGTCTATCCGGCAACAGCTTATACGGTGCAAGCGATACCGATGGCCACTTACGTTCATCTGGGATTGGTGGGAATACGTGTCTCCACACGTTGTACATGTTTTCTAATTTATATACTTCGTCGACATAGCTCATGGGATCAAGACGGAGATTATTACAAGCCGCAAGTACATGAACACATGGGTAACGAAGTGCATCAAATATCCCACAGTCGCATGTCCTATTTGTCAAGTGAACACGATAATGCCCGCCAACAATACCTTGGTTCAGTTTGTCAAACTCCGTGACACGAAACCATAGCTTGTCGCGGTCGTGACACACTATGTGCATGGTGTTCGCCCGTGCCTTCCCACGTTTAATTTCTTGCAAGACCTTCGGGCTCCATACATGGCCTCCTTGCATTTGCCTCGATAACTCATTGCTCTCTTCGGAAATAGTGCCGCTAAACAAAAATATGTCTCCCACACAACCATTTGTAATCGGCGGATGACGGGTTCCTTTTAGCACTGTAATTTATGCATTCGGCCGGTTTGTGGTCATATGACCATATCGTAGTCGCCGTCATATGCTTGTGTCCACTGTTCAAAAGGAATATTGCGCAGTACTCTCTGCGCCTTCGGCGTTAAGCGCGCATGGCCGCCAACATCTCCAGCGGTCTTGATTGATCTCGTACCACGCCAATATACGTTGATAGCGAATATTACATACCACTCATCGATTGCAAATAAATTGAATTTTTCAAAAGAAATTATATTAATAGATATTTCATACCCATATCGGTCACTTGCCGTTTCGTCTTTTAGATCGATGTTGCCCATAGTAGTTGGATGAAACATGCCTCGAGCAATATCGATGGTGTGTGCGATGCCACATGCTTCCCTGGCGTTCTATTGCGCGCAAGTATTCCAGGCCCCGATCCGATATAACGCATATGTCGGGTTGAGGCGGACATGCCTCCTTAACCTAGATAGGAAGAAGTCCGAGTCATCACCGACTCGTGGTGTTATTGCGAACGCAATTGGAAGGATTCTCCCACACCGTCTTGTGCCACACTAGCAATAGCCGCGCGTATATCTACCATACATGAAGGTACCGTCAATTTGTACTAATGGCTTGCGGTATGTAAAAGCATCTCGGCATTGCTTAAATGTCCGGAAAATGCACGCTTGAACACCGTGCATCCACGGAGCGACGATCGTTGTAGTACGCCGGTTCTGTTTCAAGGTCTGTTGTCTTTGCTCGGGACATACCTCTCAAAGACTGACACCACCGCCACACTTCATTATATGAAGCGCCCCACCGACCGTGCAACTTTTCCAACGCCTCGCTTGGCTATCCAAGCCTTTACAGAAGAGGCGTGTACCCCAATTGGCTACGAATATTGCCAATTAAGGCGTAAGATTTGTAGTTTTGGGATCGACCTTCACCGTCGAGATTATTAAATCGGCCAACATGTCCGAATCCATCATCGGATGATCTTGTGTTACACACATCAACGAAGCACGTTAAATAATGTAACATTACATAATATTAGTGTTATTCGAAATCATTAAACATATTGTCGTCATTGCATGCGGTAAGACATGTATGCGGACCTTTGTACTTTTCACCTCCCACAACCCTCGTCCTTTTCCTCAACGACGCCATGATTTTCCATGAACATGTGCCGTCTTGAATCGTACACTTCGCGCCTCGTGCTTATCCAAACTGGATTTAACCACATTGTAGTTAACCCCGTTCGCGATGTTTGTATTATTTTAATGCAAGAAGAAAAGTATTCTTGTCGAAAACCGGTTACCAACTTCTAATTGGTCCGAATTCAACGAAGAATTTGTGCGGTCACGCGTCGGTGTGGTAGTTCAGAAACTCCAATGCATCATCTTGAGATATATCGACATTATGCATGTGAAATTGGAGGTGAGTATGCCCGAATAGCGGATCTTCTTCTTCTTCGTCTCGAACCGCCTCAACGTCTTTGGTACAATTGGAGCGGGCTCCGGTTCGTAAAATAATCCAACCACGCACCGTCAGCCCCGGCTCCCGAGGTGGATCCATATCGGATTCATCGTCCGACTCTCCATAACGCAACAAACGAGGGCCCTCGCTGGTGGATGTCGTCGGGAGTACATCATCCTCCTTAAACATCTTTCGTAAAGATCCCAATCATATGTGGATTGCCAACCACTAGAAGTTGATGGCGACGCCCCCCAAAGCGTATTTACGTCAACGGACGTCGATCGACGGATATGCATGTCCCATCCACCGACCGAGTGTCGTAAATGCGGGGTTATGTTTTCCATACTACTACCGCACACACGGCACTACGTGTTTTGCCTCCCACTTACAGAGTGTCGGCTTGGGGTCGTGTATTCCCTCGAACGATACTAGATGTTGAGGTCGCAGAAAGATCACTTGGAGATGAAAATTCTACATATACCTCGATATAGGGTGAACCATCGCAAGATGAGTCTCCACCATTGCCTCAAGCTCCGAGGACCTTTGATGTCGAATGAGTCATATCTCACCGGATCAACGAAAGCGCCAAAATCTATACTTAATAGACACAACTTTCATTAGCGTTGTTCCGAATATTTTACGCCTAATTCTTTTGCGAAGTTCTACCAAATCAACGTTCCGATTAAAACTCAATCGTATTGTGTTCTCCGATAAGAAAACAACACCATTTTCGGTGTCACGAACTTCACCATCGTAGTAAATAACGGCGATTAATACGTTCACTCATTTTCAATTTTTTTTCTTTTGCCCGAATTTGCCTTACGCAACTTGAGAATGAAATTTGTGCGATTTATAGCCTAAGTTTACGGATACCATCAGAGCAAAAGAGCGCCCACGTGGAGCGCCGATACTTCGCTCACGGTGCACCCTACCGGAAGCGTTTTTGGCCATTGTTTGTTGAAACGTCTCCTCAAAATAATTTTACCGAGTCCATCAGAGCAAAAGAAGCGTCACGCGGCGGTGTTTTTGGCCATCGCTTGTTTGTAAACGTCTCCTCAAAATTATTTTGCCGAAGACCACCGCCAAAAACTCAATTCATTTTTCACATTGCAAGTGGGCGGAAGGAACCCAAAAACGCTGCCACGTTAAGCGCGTTTTTGGGGGAAAATGGCTAAAGCGCGCCCATAGGGCGGCGCTTTACTTACTCCCAAAAACGCTACTGACGCGTGTTGCGCGTTTTTGGGAAAGTGGTACATTCAGTAAATTTTTTCGAAAGTGGTATTTTCCAGTAATTTTTGTTTTCTTTTGGTATATATGGGAGCTTTGCCCCTTTTAAAAATAAATTTTATATGTGTAATTACAAAAAATTAAAATTTATATAATTTTTATATTTATCCAAATAAAACTTTTGCACAATTTTTTTAAAAAAATAATAAAAAGGGTATAGCACAATAATCTTGCATACAAATTGGTTGGGGCAGTGGGAATGTGGCAAATTGTTGGCCATAAACTGCAAAGGTGTTGAGTGATGATTACACTTTAGTTTGACGAAAGGTAGCTCTTTTTCAATTTTATGTGAATCACTAATTACTTGAGGGAGAAAAAGTGGTGTCCACA
The DNA here is from genome assembly GCA_025698515.1 of Gossypium sturtianum. Classification (NCBI taxonomy): domain Eukaryota; kingdom Viridiplantae; phylum Streptophyta; class Magnoliopsida; order Malvales; family Malvaceae; genus Gossypium; species Gossypium sturtianum. The sequence goes on from CM046949.1 coordinate 3,704,712, forward strand.
CTCTTGGAACCCACCTAGATATTTAAACACAAGGAGTGGAAGAAAGAAAATGAATGAAAAGTTTTGAGGAAAATTACAATCAATTTGTATCCAAGAATTTTCGGAATAAATTTCCATCTCAAAATTATATATATATGAAATTTTAGTTCATTTTCATTTTCACGTACCATTAACATTATTATTAATGTGACACCATTTTTTTTTTTGTATCTTTCATGTATTTATGTGTAGGATATTTTATTGTCCCTCCTAATAGCGTGGTCTTTTAATGTTCGAATTTACATTTTCCTTACGAGTGTAATGTGACACCATTTTAAGTTTATTTATATTTACCCAAGTTGAAAATAACTAAATTAAATTATTTTATAAATATACATAATTAAATTAAAATCAAAGTTTTATGCATAGAATTGAATCAAATTCAATAGATTGATGAAGTGCTGGCTATTGCAGGCATTACATCTAACCCGACTGGTTTCAACAAGAGGGTGGTTGACGACCTCACTTTTTCCATTGACTCACACAACTGCATTATTACAAAGCTAAAAGTTGAGATCAAGGTGATTCAACTGATCAAAGATCATCAGATTACCTTGCGTAATGATATACTAGCTCTCCCAAAGCACCAGTGATTTGTATATCTAATTTAACCAAAAAGGGGAGTATATATATCTAGAAGCTATTGTTGTCTTCTTTAGTCTATTTTTATTTTGAACTCTTGTAATCATGAAATTTTAAACTTTTATGCATTTATGATTGTTTTTGAATTCTTTTGATATTGTGATTATCCTCAGTTTTTTTACTTTTTGTTAATGTATCCCTGATTGTTTATGAATTCTTTCAATATTGTTAATATCGGTTTTCTTTTTCTTTTTCTTTCTAGATTTTTGGGCAATGAAATATGTACATTAATGGCTATGTATTCCGATAAGTATTTTTCTTCAAAAAAAAAAAAAAGAGTACATGGATGGAGATCAATTAATTCACTTTAACGTAAGGATCAAGTGGTTGGTATATTAATTTTACTATATTTCAATATATCCCACAAGAGTGAAAAACTAAAAATGAAATGACAAAAAAAAAAAAAAAAGTGAAAAAAATTATATATGAAATAGGTAGTTTTTTTAAAATAAAATAATCGTACAGTTTAAAGATAATTATTAGGACGATTTAAAAGTTGATATTAAATAACATATATACCTAGATTTTATATGTGTGTTAAAATTGAAGATAATGCTATTTATTTCATTTCATAAAGTTACTTGTAGTTTGATTTTATGTTCATATTTTTCTGTATAGCAGAGAAGTTGCCGTGAGCTTTTTTAACTTCTAATTGTTGGGCAAAGGAAACAAAACCCCTCACAAGGCTTATTTTGCATGTACTTCATTTTCGCTATCTTTTCCTAGGCTTCAAAATTCATGTTTCCAATCCACAAATCGTGAATAAAGCATCAAATAAAAAAAATGTTGTTTCCCCATAACTAAATGTCAGTTTTTGTTCAGAGACTTGTGACAATGGCGACAAAGTCCCTAATCACAAAGCATGATGTTCCAAATATATTTATAATTTTAGAGTATAGTCACTCAACCAAACTACACTTACAATGAATAGTTGATCATCCTTTTACACAACATGGTTTAACTGTTAATGCTTGAAAATTGCTGCTATTGGAACAATGATCTCTCTACAGAGTTATCAAATGCAGAAACAGGTAAACTAATCCCCCCCCCCCCCAAACGGATTAGAGGGACACATCTAACACATGCTTTTTGCTTTCATCTTTCTATTTATTCAAGTGACTAGACAAAAAAAAAAAAAATAGAATACAGCAGTGTCATAAAAGGGCATCTTCTCATCATCACTGATATACATGTAACCGCAAAATTCACAACTATAATTGTTAAGATCATGCAATAAAAGCAGCATGCGATTGATTACTGGGAACTGTAATGGAGATTGTGGGGGGCTTGACTTATCATACTCTATAGTATCAAAGAACTACAATATTCAAACACCATTTCAACTTTTCTAAGATTTTTCTAATTCCTTATCATCATTCTTTGACATGATATCACATTTGAGTCTATGCTGTAGTTGAGAATTCACCTGCTTTCTTAATTTAGCATTGTCAGTGAAGATGTCTGCTATGATCTTCCTTAACTCATCATCTATTCTAGTATCATAGTGGTCGTCATGTACATTATCGGTATCCTCAACGGCACTGCTATCTTCCTTCGCTAATAGTTGCGCCTAAAGCATATTATGCAGGAAAAAGATTAGCTAAAGGCAAAGGTCAGGGAAGATGAAACAATAAAATAATGGAAAATTTATATTACAAAGTTGCCAAAAAGCAAGGGGCAGGATGGGGAAGAAAGAACGAGAGATAGAGAGGACAAAAGTTCGGAATCCATTTTATGGTTTATACTTAAGGTGTGACAAAGCCTTTCATTTTCTATTGAATATTTCCAATAAAAATGAATATCTAAAGATCAACTCAAGGGGCAATAATTTTCACAATGCTGGAAATATCCAAAAAGCAAGGTACCTCTGCAAGTAGGACAGTGATTTTATCATCAGATGTAGTCAACAAATCCAATGCTTCTTCAACTAAGGAAGAATCCTTGATTAAATTTTCATCATCATCTATGGACAAATTCACATTGCACTCAAGAAGACGATTGCGAAGAAGTTGGCATTCATTTAGCAGCTTTTCTCTAGCAGTTCTTACATGCTTGCTGGTTTGTCTTTCGTGCTCTAGTTGTACCTGCAAAATCCAAGGACTAAATCCATTAGCAATGATTTGCTTTGACCACATTGAATGTAAAAATCTCAGTAAATTTGGGGAACGGGGTGTTCTGGAAATGCTTTAGTACAGACAATTACCTCCACCTCGGATATCTTTGATAGTGATTGATCAACCTCCTGCTTCAGTTCTTTTTCAGATTTCCTAAGAGACTTGACCTCTTTAACAAGAACTTTAATTTCGGCTTTTGATTTAGTCTCTAGCTCTTCATATTGCTTTGAGATAATGTTCAGCTGCTCCTTACTAGCATTTAACTCTTGCAACATTGCATCTTTCTCCTTAGCAGCAGAATGATTAGTTGTCTCTGTTATTTGCATCTCATCCTGTCTCAAGTTTTATTTTTATCAGTGAATACTAAAACATCGGCAAGTATATTTTACTTTAAGGGGCAAAGAAATTGCCTCAAAATGCATGTTAGGCACTCAAAAAAGATTTGCAATGCTTGTCCAAGGGAAAGCAATGACAGTTAACTTTTCAAACAAATTTCTCAAGTAACAGCAGAAAACTTCAACAATCAGGTTCTATAACATTCCTATCTGGAGATTAGTTTGGTTTTATCCTGTGGGGTGAGAGGCAGAGGGCTGGAGATAGACGTTTAATGGAAATAAGACATTAAACATTTAGAGACATATAATCACTAATTTTAAGCACTTCCACTCCATGCATAATTTATAAGGCTATGTTCATCATCTACCTTAATTGACAAAAATATCTGCACAAAGCATCAATATCATGCATGTGCACTCGTGTGGCAGTTATAAAGAAAAACATATTTCAAGATTAAAAGGAGTCAAATGCTTTACCTGTTTAGGATTCAACTTCAACTGCATTTCCAATAATTTACGCCGAAGTTCTTCCATTTCCCACTGCATTTGAGTAAACCTTTCTCTTTCAATCAGGAGAGCTTGCTGCAGGTTCTCTTTACTTTTCTGTTTGGTGCTTTCAAGTTCCACTTCCAAATCCTTAACCTGAGAATCTCCAATATGTTAATTAAACTCAAATTGCTAATATTTTACTAAGAAAGCTTATTCAACCTCTATTGCAGTATAAAGCACCCAAAGAAAACAACCATTTGAAAACAGAATTAAAAAAGCTATATAGGATTCTGGTCAAAATTTGTTGGAAAGGACACAGGTCAGAAAATCCTTGACCAAAAAGGGGCAAAAAGTAAATTTAAAAAAAAAAAACTGACCCATAAAAAAAAAGAACTACAAAAAATTTCTGTTTTGCACGCACAATTCATCTAAATGTAGATCAAATAGAACACATTATTGAAAGAAAAAGGAGACCAATATAGTGAAATATCAAAAGTCAGCATCAAAACTATATACTGTCACTGCAAATAACCCCCTGAATACTGGGAATATCTCAATTGTATTGATACTAAACAATTTATATTATGATAACTTCCAAAATTGAAATCTCAAAAGCCACATTGAACTGCTTCTACAAACCTTTGTTGTAAGATAACCTTTCACAGCTATTTCTTGATTTAGTCTTGCTATAAGATCCTCCATGTCAGTTTTTGCAGTGACTAGTCCCTGCTGCATTGTCAAAAGAAACCTGTTCATCTTGTGGCGCTGATCCAATGGAAGAACTATTTGTGTAGCACCAGAAAACTGCAAATCTGATTTTCCAAGAGTTCCCATGGTACTCAATACTTCAGAAGTTCCAGGAAGGTCACAAGATGAATTTGAAATTCTAAAGTTGCACGTATCACTACCTCTCAAAGAAGTTACATCACTCCCAACACTTTCAGTTGATAGCTTTCGAGCATGACCAGCCGTCTTAGCAGGCTCTGGTTCGGAAAACAGTTCCAATCCATCAGCGCCAAGAAATGAAGCTCTAGAGCCATTTCCATTATAAGTATCTTTCTCCAAAGTTTTATTGATGTTTCTGTGATGTGTTTTATGCCTAGGAAAATCTTCTAGCTGCTCCAAAATTGTCTGTCCCATAGATAGTCCCTCATCAATGTTGGACATACCATACTTCACAAAATTTTCTATTGAACCTGACAAATCTTCATCCAATGTCAGATCTCCCAAACCAATGTCAGAGCTGTTATCTCTCCCTAACCTAGGTGACCCAAGCTCAGATGTCTCATAAGCAGTATCACTACCATAATCTGATGTCACTGATGAACAACCAGCAATATGAGATGTGTTTGAACTGGGATGAATCTCATTTGATGAAATTGTGCTATTTCCAGCAACATTCGGTTCTGAGGAGCATTTATTTACCTCTTGGAATGCTGAAAAGAATATATAATATGTAAAAAGTCCAAGTTAATGATAAAAATAATCTCGATCATAGATATACTACATATCTTCTAATAGGCATCCACTATTGCTTGGATTCTATCAGATATCCACTTTTACAGGAAAATTGTAGAAGATAAGATAACTACATCTTAAAGTCCTGTTAATGAAGTAGAATTGGACATACCAGATCTCGCAGCAGCTTCTAGTTCAAGAAAGGACGCAACTGTGACACTTCTCGACAAATCAATGTCAGATAACAGCTTTGTCATCCACTCCTCCAATGAACACCTTCTCTGCAACAAAACTAAGACTTTTGAGGACATTAGTCACTCAGATAATAGACATGATAAACATTTAATCAGAAGCTTCCCTTTTTTCTCTTTGTTTTTTTCCCAAACATACCAACTCGCATCGCATAAACAGTTAATTGCTACTGTTGCAACTTAATAATCAGCTCCTTTAGCTATCTATAATTCTTAAAGTTCAAATTTTTTGTTAAAGAAAAAAGGTTTGTCAAATAAAAACTGTAGTTCAATACCATGTTTGTATGTCTGTATAGAAAACATATGATTTGAACCTTGGAAATCAATAGTGGTGATTTCCATTTTCAGGATTCTTTTAGTTACATCAGACAACTGAAGGAAAACACCATTATGGGCTTCAGTTCTGAATTATCCAGTGCCAAGTTACGTAGAGAACTTTGACATGCTTCAATCAATATAGCCTATCACAAAGACATGCCCCAATTTATGCAAACTGTTTCTAGGACAAAATAATGCAGGGAAAATGTCCATAAAAAAACTAAGTTTTGTGGCACAAAGATCTGAGAAGTTCTAAGTTTGCCATCAAGGATGAATTGTATTAGCAAATACAAGGGGAAGCCAAAAAGCTAGTACTGATCATCAGAGAAGAAAACAATGAGAAATGAAATAGAGTTATGGCACATTTTCCAGATGATAAAGAGAAAGAAGACACTACAGCAATTCTATTAAAACCATAAAAATTTAAAACACACACCCCAAAGTGAAAAGCTTATTGCCTACCTCTTCCAACAAAACCCTGCTTTTCATACGCAACAATCCCTTGGGTGGTGCAGGGGGAAGACTTTTCTTGGGAAATGCCGTTTTTAGCTGTAGACAGAAGTCAAATAACAATATAAGAGGTGAGGTCCCAAATGAAATGTATTTGAATATTTTAGTCAGAATGCATATCATCTGTATCCATAGTTCTGCTCAAGCAATTATGTCATAACAATCAGCTTCAGTTACATAACATTACACTCTAAATATGGAGTTCTTGCTGCAACTAAAGCAAACTCCAGGACTTACTTCAGTAAATAGCTTCAAAAAATCATTAAATCTTCTTAATACTCCACGTGTAGTTGTAACGCCCTCTGGTGACTGTAACCCAACCTGTACCCTGTAAAACTGTCCCCTAAGAATGTTAACAGAGAACTGTGAAAATTATATTAGTATGACCAAAATGACTATATCTATATAACTGATGATTACAAAAGAATGCCAGTGTGTCAATTTAAAAAATGAAATTAACTCTTAGAGTGTTAGATTGCCAACATAGAGAATTTAAGCCCCTTTACATGTTGAAAGTGTTCTGATTTGTAATATAACAATCCATTAGAAAAGTATTAGATTTTTTTTAATAAATAGAAAAGTACTAGAATATTAATAAACAGTGAGGCAGAATTTTGTATTATGAAAGAGAATTCAACATATCACTAAGAATATTACAAACTACAAAGCAGAATTGGATTACATCTATCATAGGCATAGACAATGGTGGTTACCACAACGGGATCTGAATCTCTTGCTTTGGGAAGGACAACCCAAGATGGTATTGTAACAGAGTAACTCCATCCTGTTTGAGGATCATGTGGCCAAACAGTTTCCCTCCCATTCTGCACGTATATGTATAATGAGTACAGGCTCTTACTACAAGAATCAGAAAATAAATGAAGGAAAAGAAAATCATTTCTTTTTTCACGCTAAAAGAACCATAAACAATGGTATTGAAAATGCATCAAAATCAATCCTTATTTTAAGATGATTTCTAGATCCTTGCTCGAGTTCTCAGATCATCCTGCTTAACCAAAAAAACTAATGCAATTCAACTTGATGCAGAAGCTTAATTTTATAATATTTTATTTTATTCTTTCAGTTTTATTTTATAATATTTATTTTATGTATTAGATATATTTTGGGCAGCTAATATTATTAGTTATCATTTGGTTTAAATCTAGGGTTAGGATTGAAACTTTTATAACTTTACTTGCAAGAAAGAAAGCCTATATAAATAAGTTCTAAGCTTTACAGTCAACATTGTTATTCTTACTATTTTCTTTGAATTAATATAAAGAAACTAGAGATTTTCAATAACCCCAAATTTTCTAGAGTTCAAACTTCTTTCTTACTCGTTTGTTCAACCCTAATTCTTTCTATTATTGCTATTCTCTCCCCAAAACCATATCGACTAGAGTTTGCTTTTAACCCATGGTTGGACAAATTAGAGATTGAGAAAGAGGAAATCAGTGTCAAGAAACGAGATTGGCTGAAATACAACATGGTTGTTTCCACAAGAACAAGTGCGATGCAGGAGCTTAAAATTAAAAATAAATATATTTTATTATTTCAGTTTATTTTATTTAAAGTATAAGATTTGATTTTTTGACAGCTTGGATTATTATTACTTGGGGATTAAGTATAGGATTATTAATTAAATTTTTTGCAACAAAGCCTAGAAACTTTACTTGCAAGAAAGAAATCCTATATGTTGTAGGCTTTACAGCCATAATAATTATTCTTATTATTTCCTTTGAGTTAATAGAAAAACTAGAGGTTATCTATAACCTAAGTTTTCTAGAGTTCCATCTTCTTTCCTATTCGTTTGTTTAGCCCTAATTCTTTTTAATTGCTACTGTTTTCTTCCCCAATCCACATCAAAGTGGGAACCCAAACGGAGATTCTGGAAGCTACCCACAGCCAGTTTGACATGCCTAAAGGTAGCCTTGCTGATAAATCTAATTTGATGAGGAAGAAAACCCCTTTCATGATGTTGGACCTGCATACTATGCAACACGAGGTGGACTGGAGGAATGGTTAGTGTGTACCCTTGAATTAAATGAGGATTGAATCAAAGTTGAAGTTGTTGATTTTTTTGGAAAGATGTATACGGAAGAGCAAGACTATGATTTGTTAGATCCTATTTATGATGAGTATCCGGAAGAAATTGAGGAAGAATCCTTGATTGCTCGTGAAGTGTAGGCAACAACAACTAAAGAGGGAAAGGAGACTAGCATTGTGGTAGATGCACTTAGCTGATAATCTTCACTACTAAAGGCATTGAGTGCTCAAGTGAAGGGTTTTGAAGAAGTCAGGGATCAATAGGAAACTGACTCATATTTTGGCCCAAACATATTTGAGAGTCCTAAGATGTTCAGCATGACCCTTTGTGAAGCCAAATCAGTTATTGAAATAGATGCTCCATTGAGTGATGATCAGAACCCTAGCCAACATTCTAAAAAGAAGTGTTATCTTTGCCATACCCAACATAAAATCTAAGAGATTGAAGTATTCTTTAAAGAGTATCCTCAACTGGATGATGAGCCTTGTATGATATTCCTACGGCTACAAATCATATTCTTGCAGGAATACCTTGGCTGAATGATATTCTTGATCGACTGGTTCTATAGAGTTTTTAATGATTGATTTGAAGAGTGGTTACCACCATAATAGATTAAGAATTGTTGATGAATGGAAGACAACTTTTAAGACTACAGATGGCTTTTATAAATGGTTAGAAGTGCCAAGCACATCTAATGTGGATCATGAGTGCGGTAGGCAGACAACTAGACACTGCAAAACAGTATGAAGCTGTTGTAATAGCTACTTTAAATGTTGTAATTTTCTCTTAAACCTACTCAACAAAAACTGAAGCTGGCGAACCTGCCGGGAGTGAGAGCAGGAATACTCCTACTGCTCATATATCAAACAAGACACCGGTTGAGGTAGACAAGAAAAATTTTGACAATAAATCATGTTAGCACAACAGCTCATGAAAAAGCTGTTTCAGCTTGTGATGTTCCAAAAGAAGAAAGTATATGTTACTGAACTTGGTGCAAAGGAACTAGAAAACAATGGATCTATTGTGGTTACGACCTCTGTTCAGAGAGCTAATTCTTTGAAACCTGAGTACAAAAACCTATATTGGCTTAGAGAATGTTGCAAGTTCAAAAGAGACTCCAAATGAAAATTAATTACAGAGAATAAAATGGAGGCTGATGTTACATGCTCTCAGAATGCTGGTAATAAGAAAGATGTTTCTCAAGGAACTCTTGCTTATGCTGGTGATCAAACAGATTCTAGCGTTCAACCTGACTTTACCAATCCAATGAAACTACCTCGAATTGCTGAGAGGGGTAAAACCAACTTACGGTCTGGTTTTAAAGAATATCCAAAAGCTGATATTGTTGGTAATAATTCTAGAATGGTCCTATTTTGTGCAGGTATGGTGGAAACTTCTATTGATGATTTTGAAACCAAAGAAGAAAGTTGTAGAATGATTGATATACTGTCTGGAATTGAGGTGGAGCCTTCTTTGAAAGGATCTCCTAGAACTTCCCATGGAAATAGAAGTATTGATCTTAAAGATATTCTTGCAGAAACATTGGTTAGTAATCGATCTGCTGCTTATTTGAGTGACGTATCCTTTGACAAGTCAGACATGCTTTTTATGACTATGAGGTTTTTTATAGCGGTTGTTTCTAAAGGTTCCAAAGCTTCAGAAAACTCGAACAGTCTCGGATCTAGTTCTTTGGTGGCTGACATGAAATTTACTTATTTTGCTACTAATCAAAATTGTGGAAATCGGAAAAGGAGTGGAGACCATTATGCAACTAACATCCTGAATTTGAAGGTTAATGATCCCTCTCTTTGTGTGGCACATATTGATGAAGTTGAAGAAAGGGAAGGTGGAAGAGTTCAGAAAGTTTACTATTCTGTAGTGGTTAAAGGTGCTGATAATCTTGACCAGGAAATCTATCGAATTAAGTTGCTTAAGAATGCAAAGTTAGGAGAAAGAAAACCTGAAAAACAGACTCATGCTTAAATTTTTACCAATGCAGAAGTTTTCAAACCAGTGATATGAATCAGGAAAACAACATGAAGAATTGCCTAAAAAGAGCTGATCTAGAAAATTATGCTGACATGGTGGAAGTTGTCTCACTGGAGTCGAGTTTTCCAAGCCAGGGAGAATGACGCAGGAGCTTAATTTTATAATATTTTATTTTATTATTTCAGTTTATTTTATAGTATTTAGTTTAAGTATTGGATATATTTTGGGCAGCTAAAATTATTAGTTATCTTAAGGTCTAAATCTAGGTATGGATTAAAACTTTATTTGCAAGAAAGCTTAGTAACTTTACTTGCAAGAAAGAAAGCTTATATAAAGAAGTTGTAAGCTTTACAGCCAACATTGTTATTCTTTTTATTTTCTTTGAATTAATATAAAAAACTAAAGGTTTTCTATAGCCCTTGAGTTTTCTAGATTTCCAACTTTCTTACTCATTTGTTCAGCCCTAATTCTTTATATTGCTGCTGTTTTCTCCCCTAAACCACATCACAGCTGAATGTGCTTATAAATCAATAGAAGCACCGTAAGTTCTTAAGAACCATATCATGAGGTTTCATATTGACACTGAAACTTGGGGAGCAAAATAACCTAAATTCTAAAGTTTACTAGATTAATGTATTAAAAAAGCAGGTTAAAGCAATAAACGCACTGTCTTTTCCATTTAAGATCAAGGTAAACTAAGTTACTGAAACAATCTAGCAATCAAGTCTTTGCAAAATTGATCGACTTTCTGTTTTCTCGATCCACCATATGATCACTCAAAACACTATTTAGTGCTAATTCAGATTCCAAACTAACTTCAAATAAGAAAAAAAAAAAAGAGGAAAGAGATATAAATTTGGAGGGAAAGCTGACCCATTTACGAGGGGGCGGACTCCAATCCATCCCGAGAGGCAGCGGCGAAGTCCCATCGTGCCTGTGCTTCGGTGGACTCCGTCTCTGCATCATCTATTTCTCTTTTTTCTATTATTCACTGCGAAAACGACGCCGATCTCTCTCTCGTGGAACCGAAATAGAACATTAAAATCAAGGGGCGAAGAGCTTTAGGGTTTAATTGATCGGATCAGAGGGAGGAAAGTAGGCAAGTTGGGCCTTTGGCGTGGAAATTCAATGATCGGAGACCGATTTCGCCTCTTTTTTTTCTCTATTATTATTAGTAATAACAATTCAAAGTTGAAAAAGAAAAGAAGAAGAAGATAGAGCGCATTTTAAAAGCGAAAAGAAAGGAGTGGGCTAAATTGAGCCGTGAGCGTAGCGTATCATCTGGAAACCTTGCTTCTATATTCCTAAGGTGTCTTCTTCTGCCTCTTTTTGGTCGTCTCTCTCAAGTCCTGGTCCTGGATGCCAAAATTTCCATCCCACACCTTTCTATTATTTATTTAATTTATTCAATCATTATTTTTGCAGGTTTTTCATTTTATTTTATTTTATAAATTTCGGGACACTTGTACTAACCTAAGAATGAACGGTCTTACCTAATTCTCTTCTTCTGCCCTTGCATTAAATTTCACGCCAAAGACGATATCAAGTTATCTATACGGGAAAGGACTGTAATACAACCACGATATCAGTTATGTATACGAGAAAGTATGGTATAAAACAGTAATATTATATTATTTGTACCTCTTTTAGTAGTTTAATATCATATTAATATTTTTATTCGAAATTTTAATATTTTTATCCTAAAAAAGGCAAATAAATTGTCGAATTGGTCCCTTTGCTTCTACATATATTTTATTTCGAAATATAACCTTCTTTCTATTCATTTTCTTCATTCTGTTAAATTTTCTTTATTTTATATTTTGTTATTTTATTATTAATGTTATTATTATTGTTGGGCCTAAATTTCGCCCGGGCTCATAAGACCCAAACAAAAAACAAACAGTCCAAAAATGATAAACTCTTGAGGCCCAAAATTAACCTAAGCCCACTAAGCCTAAAACAACAAAACACACAGCAGAAACCCTAGCAGTAACTTCTGCCGCCGCAACCCCCGCAGCAGCCCCCGAGACGTGCACGCCCCCACCACCGAGCCACGTCCGCCACAGTCGCGTGAGGAGTCCCTCTCCATCACGAACCTACGAAATAGGGATGTCAAGTGTAAAATAAAAGGCTATAAAAAGCCGAAACAAAGATTGTAAAAGGGGGAGGGGTCTTTTGATACGAAAGCAATACAAAGCATTGCCACTATTAGATCTAATTGAAGTTGTAGTAGTGTAAAAATTAACCAAGGAAACCAATTAGGGTGAAGTCAAAGAATATTTTTTTGGGGACTTATATGAAAATTTTTCACTTAACTAGGGGTCAAGGCCCTGCCTCCTTTGGCTACACTCTTGAGACCAATTAAAGATACGTGTTATTCTTCTATCTACGCCCCTGAAATCAATCAAAGATTTGTGATAGTAAAATTAGGTTCGACATTTTTTATTAAATGATATAATTATAATTTTAGACCCTTTCAAATATTAATAATTTGATTTACTCTTTTTTATTTTTTGTTAAATGATTTTTTTTTCTTTTTTTCTTTTTTAGCTACTTTCAAATATTAAAAATTTTATTTAAGTTAATTTTATAAAAAAAATTAACTTCAATTTCATTTTTTTTAAATTTTATTTCAATTTCGTCTAGAGGTATTCATGGGTCAGATTCAGATTGAGCCCGAATATGATATTAAAACAATTTATGTTTACCCAAGCTCGACTCAGCCCGAAATACAGGCTTTAAATTTTGCCTAAGTCCACCCATTTTATTTTAAAAAAATTAAAACATATATTTATTATTTATATATTTTATTAAAATTTTATACATTGCCATCTTAACATTTTTTTAATGCATACTATAAATTTAATTTTTTATGTGTTATGAATTATATAATGTAAGGCCCAATTCTGGCCCGGGCTAAACAACCCCAAACAAAACCATTATTAATAGTCCATTTTACAAAACCTGGCCCAAAACAGAACCCAAAACCAACCAACCCAAAACAAGAAAAAAAAAACAAAAAAATAGCAAACCCTAGGTGCGCCGCACCTAGGGTGTCTAACCCTCTGATCGCCCGTCCCATCCACCGCCTCTGGCCACCGCCATCCACTTGCACCGTCACCTGCAAACATTAAAGAAAAATGACAGCAAAATGATTGTAAAAATCGGCTATAAAAGCCGATCTAAAATCCATTGTAAAAGGATTCAAACAGATTATCAATACAAAAAGCAATAGATTTTCAAATACCAAAAGAAGCAGAGATTAAATACTAAAAAAGAGAGAAGAATCGAAAACACAAAGAAACAAAAAAATCAGAAAGCGAAGAGGTGATTTTTTTATGTTTTTCGAAACTTTTTTTTCTTTTATTTACATATAAATATATAATATAAAAAAAAGGGAGAAAATGAGGCTCACCCTTTTTAATCGCCAAAAAATCGGCAACTTTTGGAGTTCCGGCCACCGCGCACGGTGGTCGGCGGCGGCACCGACGGCGGACGGCCGGAATCTCACTGGCCCCTAAACCTGCAAAGAGAGCAAAAGAGGGGGAGGGTTTTGTTTTTTTTTTTTGGGGGAAGAAGAAAAATGGAAAATTTCAAAAAAAAATTGGCTTATATAGCCACTTAAAACGGCGCCGTTTTGGCCGGCGTCCTAAAGCCCCAAAATGACGTCGTTTTGCCCTGGTCCGACCCGATCCGACCCGATTCGGCCTAGGATCCGCCTGGTTTTTTAAGCAAAGGGGTTTATTGCGCTTTTGGTCCTTCTATTTTTTATGGTTTTGCGATTAAGTTTATTATTATTTTTTTAATTTTGCCCCGAAAGTTTATTTGGTTTTCAACCGAGTCCTCGCCGATGCTGCGCGTTTTGGAGGGAAAGGGTTATTGCCCATTTTGGTCCCCCATGTCATCCGCGCGCTTCGAGTAGGTCCTTTCTTTTATTTTTATGGCGAATTTACCCTAGTACTCTGTTTTTAATTCAATTTTTGTCCTTTTTGGCTATTTTCACTCATTTATTATCGAATTAATTATTTTTAATCTTATTATTATATTATATTTAGTATTATATTTAATACTATATTATTATTATTATGTTTATTACTACATTTATTATTATTGCTTTCAATATTATTATATCCACTATTATTGGCCACTTTATTTTTAATATTATTATTACATTATTTTTGCTCTTTGTATTTATTATTATATCTACTTTACCTATTATTATTATTATTTTACTATTACTATTATCATTATTATTATTATTATTATTTTATTTATTCTCTCTTATTACTATTATTATTCATATTAATGTAGTATTATCATTATCATTGTTTTTTTTTAATTATTACATGTCTTTATATATTTACTTAAAATCTATTATATATATATATATATTTATCCTATTCATTTTTCAATCTCATATTATTATTTTATTAACGTATTTATCCTGTCACGCATGTAGCACCATATTCTCACATTTTACTACTTGTCACATTAACCTTCACTCGGTGTATCAAGTTTTAAAAAAATTGATATTTCGTATTTAGAGATTCGAGAAAATCGTGCCCTAACTTACTGGGTTCCGGTTTTTCTCATTTAATCTAAATAACGGAATATCCTTTTAAATCGCAATACAAGTTTTGAATAAAATGCTTATCCTCGGATATTCGAGGTGTTGTGCCCTAACTTACTGGCCATGACATCTTGTTACCTCGAGATAAGATTTTTCTTTAAAATAAAGGCAATATTCGGTATGTGGAAATTCGAGGAACCGTACCCTTACTTACTAGGTTTCGATTTTTTCTCGTATGATCTAAGTAACTGAATATCCCTTTGAGGCTAAAATGCCCGAGCTTTGAATAAAAATAAAAGGCAAGCTCGTTCTCAAAAGTTCAAGATGTCGTATCCTAACTTACTGGACGTGATATTTTATTACTTCGAGACGAGAGGGGCCTTTTACATTTGTTTCAGTTTACTCAAGTTTTTTTTTACAAAAAGAGGGATCGTATTTTAAATTCTTTCGAGTTTTCAAATTTTCGACATTAAGACACTAATTAATCAACTAGGTACCAATTTTGGGCGTATCAGATGTGCTAATCCTTCCTCGTGCGTAACCGACTCCCGAACCTATCTTTTTTATTTTCGTAGACCAAAATCGTTGTTTTGATAAATCAAACTGTTTATTAAAAACAATCACTTTTTAAGGTGACCCGATCACACCTCAGCAAAAAGGATTGGTGGCGACTCTCGTTTTTTTCTATTTTCATTTTCAAAATATAAAGTCGCCACTGTTTTTCAAAAAAATGGTTACGACAGCTTGGCGACTCCACTGGGGACACTTGAAAGAGAGTCAAGTCGTAAAATTGATTAATTTCTGTCCTTTTTCGAAAATTGAAAATTTGATTTGAAAAATTACGATCATTTTATTGCATTCGCTTGCGTCACCTCATTTGATTATTGTGGTTCGAGTCTTGTAGAATATTTTTGCATCATATTGCATGACTGTCGGGTCACACCTTTTTAAGTGGGAGTGAGAAGCTACTCCTTCGTGAGGTTTTCACCTCCGTGCAGGATAGTGAATTGCTTTCGGGATACATCCGTACCTATGTCTTCGTAAGATTTTCATCTCCGTGCAGCCATAGGGAAATGTATCCCCCTGAACTGAACTCGGTCCGTATGAGCCTATAATGGGTGAGGATCGAGGAATCTGCTGGTTCAGGTACCTCAACTTTAGAACCGAACCGCATATAGAAAGCCCTAAGAGCCCATCCTAGGTAGAGCTGTGATAAACTCTAGTGGTCACCCAGATAGGCGCTTGATTGTTTATCCTTTTTTGACATGCTTTGAATTTTGTTTCTGTATATTGTACTGACTTTTTGTGTTTTATCTTTGTTATTTTGCACGCATTTTCATGTTTAAGAGGTGTCGATTCGGGTTCGATTACTAAATTAAAGAGCTGGTCATGGAAAACGAATTTCTTGATAAAGTGGAAGATAACGCGACTGTCCGAAATTGGTCAGAAACAACACAATTAGAGAAGGGGGATAGTCTAGCTGCGGGGCATGTGTCAGAGTTATGGGACTATACTCGTATTAGCGTTACGCAAAATAACCTTCAAGAGTTAAAAGTAATATGGGATCAGTGGGACGATGAGACCAATAGGTTGTTCTACCATAGTTATAGGGATTTGCCGTACTTACTTGACATCAAGGTGGACGAGCAGTTATTCCGAGCCCTCACTCAGTACTGGAACCCCGCATATAGTTGATTTACCTTTGGGATAGTGGATTTGGTACCCACCGTGGAAGAGTACACCGCTCTACTGCATTGTCCGAAGGTTCAAATTGATAAAGTCTATTCGAGAGCTGCTTATGTCCCAGCCTTTTGGAAGAAGTTAATGAGCGTTACGGGAATGAGTGAGCAGTGGATTACAGCCAGGATTAAGCAAAAAGGCGAGTGTAAGTGCATCCCGTGGAGGAACTTGAGGGATTTGATTCTAGCTCATCCTGATATGAAGAAGAGAGTTAATGTCTTTGCATTAAGCATCTACGGATTGATGCTATTCCCTAGGGCTTTAGGGTATGTAGATGAAGCGGTCACAGGTCTCTTCGACCGACTCAGTAAATGGGTCACGCCAGTTCCTGCAATCTTGGCCGAGGCCTTTAGGTCATTGAATGCATGTAGAAGATTTGGAGAGGGCAGGTTCGTAGGGTGCGCTCAGTTGTTGTTGGTTTGATTTTACAGCCACTTCTGGAAGGTGGATAAGATTTCTTATCGGGTCTTCACTAATAATTATTCCCCACTGAAAGAGATAGCAGCAACACCAAAAAGAGACAACGTGTCAGAAGAGAATTGGATGGCACTTCTCCAAAATCTTCAGGAAGAGGATATTGAATGGAGAGCTCCTTGGTTGGTGCCTAGTGAGATCCTGTTCTGATGTAGGAGTTTTGATTGGGTCCCTTTGCTCGAAATTTGGGGAGCCATCGGTTATACTCATTTACTTGTACTAAGACAATACGAATCAAGGCATTTTATACCGGCAATGCATGGTCTAGCGCAATGCGAGTTCTCGTATAAATGAGATAATTACAAGAAGAGGGTCAAGGAGATTTCCACTACTTGGAACCAAACTTGCCGGATGAAGAGATTGTCTGTTGGTTCTATGACGACGCCTGAATATAGCGAATGGTTTAGCAAAAAGACTAATGATAATATTCTTGGGCTGAGTTTAGAAGGTGCTCGATCAAAGGAAGAATACTTACAAGTTGTCCCGTCAGAGCTAGAGATTATAAGACAAGACTTTGAAAAGAAAAGTTTTGAATTCAGAAAAATGATTGAGCAGTTGGAGGAAGAAAAAATGCACTTGAGATTAGACGTGGAAGTGCAAAAGGCAGAGGTGGAAAAGTTAAGAAAAGGGGAAAACAAGGTTGAAGAGGATCTGGATAGTTTAAAGACAGACTATAAGAAGATACGTCTATCGATGAGGATTACTGGACTAGGGAAAACTTCAGAGCAGTGGCGGCAGGAAATTCAAGCGGAAAGGACCAAAGCTGATAAGTGGAAGAGAAAATTCCAAGAGGCTCAAGCTCAGAGAGAGGCTATAGAAAGGAGTCTATCAGAAGCCCAAAATGACAAAGGGGAATTAAAGGCCAGAGTGGCAAAGCTTGAAAAAGCACTTTACCAGTATAGGAATCGTAATTCTGTGGCTGAGCTGAGAACCAGTTTAAACAAAATTGAAGAAATGAAAGGAAGAATCGAAGAGCTACAGTCTGCTTTACAAAGTTGTGAGCTTCGGGCAGAGCTTCTTGAAGTAAATGCGGAGCATTGGAAAGAACAGCTTTATCACTCTCAGAGTCAAGTTAGGGACCGAGATTACATTATGGGCGAAGCCGTGGCTCAAATCCGGGAGGTAGCTGACCATCTGCAAGCCTTGGTAGTTCAGGCCGACACGCTAAGTGTAAAGTACGAGCTGGAATCAGTCAGGGGTCAGGAGCTAGCTTTGTTGCTTAAGAAAATCAAAACTCTGAGCATTAGGGCAAAGCCGTATTTGTAATCCGTTTTATGTAAAGAATTTGGTTTTCTAATAAAGTTTTCTAAATGGAATTGAATTAGAATCAACGTCTTTTGCATTTCATGCATATGTATTGCATTGCATCATATGCATTAAAGTTCACTAAAAGTTTTTAATTAAAAATTATTTCAGTAACCTGGAAACCGAAAAAACTTTACCAAATACGCATCCTTACGACACAAGGAAAAATACTAAAGCAATGGATAAAAGACTAGAAAAGTTGGAACAAATGCAGAAAGAGATGCAAGAACAGATGCAAGCACAAATGCAAGAGCAGCTGGTTAAGATCCAGCAGGACATGACGGACAAAATGATGGAATCTCAGAGAAATATGATGTCTCAAATGACTCAGATGACGCAACTGTTGAATGGGCTTATGGATAAAGGAAAGAGCCCCATGGTTAATGCTGAGGAGTATACTGAGTATCCTCAATATCCCCCTGGTTTTACTCCACCACATGTACAGGCACAACCCGAGATAAATCCACAAAGACCATCTGTCACTATCAGGCCACAACAGTTTCAGGCCGGAACCTCGATACCAATAAATTTTCAAGCTGGCTCAGGCTCTAACCCTGGCAATAATTCAAATAATCCAATTGTTCCTGATTTGGATGAAGTGGTATATGAGGAAAGAGCAAAGACAGAATCACAAAAGCAACTAGAAGAACGGTGTAAGTGGCTGGAGGAGAAGTTTAAAGTAATGGAAACCACTGATTACCGTTACGGGATCGATGAAAAGGATTTAAGCTTGGTCCCAGATCTGGTGCTCCCACTGAAGTTTAAAATGCCAGAGTTTGAAAAGTACAATGAGACTAGCTGCCCTGAAGCCCACATAACGATGTCCTGTCGGAGAATGACAGGATATGTCAACAATGACCAGTTATTAATCCACTGTTTTCAAGACAGTCTGACCGGGTCTGCGGCCAAATGGTACAATCAATTAACCCGCTCCCAAATTGGTTCATGGAAAGACTTGGCTCAAGCTTTCATAAAATAATACAACCACGTGACAGACATAGCACCCAACATGATTACACTCTAGAACATGGAAAAGAAGACAAACGAGAGCTTCAGGTAGTATGCCCAGCGATGGAGGGAGGTGGCGACGCAAGTCCAACCACCACTCTTAGAGAAAGAGACGATCATGCTCTTCATCAGTACTTTGAAGGCTCAATTCATCAACCACATGTTGGGAAGTGCTACTAAAAGCTTTTCTGATATCGTAATGTCTGGAGAGATGATAGAAAATGCGATAAGATGTGGGAAGATTGAAGCAGGGGAAGGCACCAAGAGATCAGCCCCGAGAAGGAGGGAGAATGAGATGAATAACACGAGTACGTATAACAAGGGTCATTTGAGAGCGATCACGGTGAGCCAGCCAAAAATAACAACCACTAATCGTCAGGATCCCCCGAGACAAGAATCCATCGCAAGGGTGAACACCGAAAGGATACAGTTCACACCTATACCCATGACGTATAGAGAGCTGTACCAGAACCTCTTTGATGCACATGTGGTGTCCCCTTTCTACTTAACACCGCTGTAACCCCTGTTTCCCAAGTGGTATGACGCAAACACCCAATGCGAATATCATGCTGGAATCGCGGGGCATTCAATTGAAAATTGCACCGCGTTCAAGAAAGTAGTCGAAAAGCTAATAAAAATGGGGATCGTAAAGTTTGACGACCCACCCGTACCAAATGTAGCGGGAAACCCCTTACCTAATCATACTGATCAAGGAATAAATGGAATAAATGAAGGTGGGGGCAAGAAAGTCAAATATGATGTTGCAGAAGTTAAAACCCCATTGAGATAGGTTTGGAATGAGATGGTGGAAAGAGGACTGATCATATTGGATTCGGAAGAGAGGTCTGAAGGAAAGAGGAACCATTGTGAGTTCCATAATGGAGAAGGGCATGGAATACTGGAATGCACTGAGTTCAAAGTTATAGTGCAAAATTTGATGGATAATAAAGAGATGGAATTTTACGAGGAGATTGTGGGATCAGAAGGACGGGAGGTTTATGCTTCAGATGAAGGATCAATGGAAATGGTCCAAAATGGCAGCCGCCCAGTAGTGATCATCTCGAAGCCAAGAGTCAATGAAGCCAGAACACAAGTAGCACCGCGAGTCATAATTTAAAAACCTGTAGCATTTCCTTACAAGGATAGCAAAAGGGTTCCTTGGAACTATGACTGTAACGTGACAATCCCAGGAAAGGAGAACCTGATCAACGCTTCAGAAAAGGGACAAGAAATGGGTTTTTACACTCGTAGTTGAAAGCGTTACAATACACCAGCTGCAAAAACTAAGTCTATTAAAGGAAAATCTGTGATGGAGAACACAGCTGAGTCTGAATCGCCTATCAATGAGCCGGTAACCGAGAAAGAGGCTAAAGAGTTCCTGAAGTTTCTAAAGTGTAATGAGTATAGCGTCGTGGAGAAACTGCACAAACAACCAGCTCGCATATCAATACTAGCCTTGCTTTTAAGCTCGAAAACCCACCGCAATGCATTAACGAAAATATTAAACGAAACTTATGTCACGGAGGACATCTCCGTCAACAAGCTCGATCGTCTGGTCAATAACATCACTGCCGATAATTTCATCTTCTTTAATGATAATGAAATATCGCCTGGAGGAAGGGGATCTACAAAAGCCCTGTACGTCACCACTCGATGCAAGGGATACACATTACCGGGAGTATTGATTGACAATGGTTCAGCATTAAATGTTTTGCCCCTATCCACATTAAATAGGCTGCCACTGGATAGTTCTCATATGAAGCCATGCCAGAATATAGTGAGGGCATTTGATGGCACAGAGAGAAGGGTAATGGGCAGAATTAAAATACCACTTTGGATCGGCCCTAATACATACGAGGTGGATTTTCTGGTAATGGATATCAAGCCTTTCTATAACTGTCTCTTGGGGAGGCCATGGATTCACTCAGCGAGGGCCGTTTCGTCTACGTTGCACCAAAAGTTGAAATTGGCGACGAAAGGCCGACTAGTGACCATAAACGCAGAAGAAGACATCATTGCAGCCGTGACCAGTAACACGCCATATTTAGAGGCAAATGACGAAGCGATTGAATGTACTTTTCGATCATTGGAAATTGTAAATGCCACATTCGTTGTCGAAGGAAACAAGGTCCCGATGCCTAAAATATCCAAGACTACAAAAATGGGTCTGCAATTAACTATTGGAAAAGGAGCCTTACTGGGGAAAGGACTCGGGAGATACCTCCAAAGAAAGGTTGATGTACCATTGCTAAAAGACAAACGAGACTACTTCAGCTTAGGGTTTAAGCTAGATACGAGACAAATAAAGAAGGAACTCGAAAAGAAGTAAGAGAGGAGAAGAGCATGGTTGAGCGGAGAAGAAATCAAGTGAGAGCCAATGATTTTTCCCCACATATCCAAGACCTTTGTATCAGGAGGAATCATTCACCCTGAGCGAGGGACCCCAAGAAAAGAAACCATGGGGGTACGTTGGAAAACTCGTGCATCAATGCTATATCCGAGGAGGGAACCGTAAGAAGAAACTTGTCGGGCATCCGTCCCTTTGAGCCGGGGAGCGTTCTGGACAATTGGACTGCGGAAGAGATTCCTGTAGTGTTTAGAACTATTTCAGAGTAATGTCGCAGAACACTTATTACTCTAGGCCTAGGTTTAATAAGCATCCTTTGTGAAATAGGCTTATGGCCCAAAAGTCTTTAATTCAATGAAAATGCATCTTTGAGCAAATATTCTTTATTCTTTCCAAATCATCCATAATCTTATTATACAGACAATTATTTTTTATTCCAAATGTTCTTTTATTCTTCACTCATGATCATACTATACAAATAATTATTCTTAAATTCATTCGTTCTTTGTATATTCCTTTTTACCTACAACAGGTTCTCAGATATCAACGACATGAGTAACGCTGCTACGGAATCAGAACATCCTTTTGAGCAAGACATGTGTTTAGAGGGATCACAGGACTTTGAAGATGACATAGACTGTGGCCTATCTCTAGACTTGTTAAGAATGGTAAAGCAAGAGGAAAAACAAATTCTATCTCATGAAGAGACGGTAAAGATTGTGACCTTGGAAGAAGGAAAGGTAGTGAAAATTAGAACGTGTATAACCGAATAAACGGAGCGAGATCTCGTAGAGCTACTTCAAAAGTTCAAAGATGTCTTCGCGTAGTCATACCAAGATATGCTCGGGTTAAGCACTGACATTGTTGTACACCGCCTCTCTATAAAAGAAGATTGCAGGCCAGTTCAGCAGAAGCTCCAGAGAATGAGGCCTGACATTGTGCTTAAAATAAAAGAGGAAGTCAAAAAGCAATTCGATGCTGGATTCTTGCAGGAGGTCAAATACTCAAAATGGGTAGCCAACATTGTACCTGTCCCTAAGAAAGATGAGAAAGTACGAATGTGTGTAGACTACAGGGATCTGAACAAGGCTAGCCCGAAAGATAATTTCCCGTTGCCTCACATCGACACCTTAGTGGACAATACGGCTGGTTATTCGCTGTTCTCCTTCATGGATGGCTTTTCAGGATACAACCAGATAAAGATGCATCCTGAAGACATGGATAAGACCACATTTGTAACCATGTGGGGAACTTTTTGCTATAAGGTGATGCCTTTTGGACTGAAAAACGCGGGAATGACATATCAGAAAGCCATGGTAACCCTGTTCCATGATATGATGCACAAAGAAATTGAAGTTTATGTCGATGATATGATCGCCAAATCCCGAACTGAAGAGGAGCATGTGCAAGTCTTGAGGAAATTATTTTTGAGGTTGAGGAAATTCCAGCTAAAGCTTAATCTGGCAAAATGTACTTTCGGGGCCAGGTCAGGGAAACTGCTAGGATTCATAGTCAGTGAAAAAGGAATCGAGATTAACTCAGACAATGTCCGAGCTATACAAGAATTGCCTCTACCGCGCACTCAAAAAGAGGTTCGAGGTTTCTTGGGAAGGTTAAATTACATTGCTCGTTTCATTTTGCAATTGACTGAAAAATGTGATCCCATATTTCGTCTTCTAAAGAAACACAATCCAGGCGTGTAGGATGGTGAATGTCAGAATGCTTTTGATAAGGTTAAAAAGTACTTGTCAAGTCCTCCAGTATTGTTACCCCCTGCCCGGACAAGCCATTAATCATGTATTTGACAGTGTTTGATCACTCTATGGGATGTGTGCTGGGTCAACACGATGATTCAGGAAGAAAAGAAAAGGCGATATACTACCTCAGTAAGAAATTCACTGAATATGAGATGAGATATTCACCAATTGAGAAATTGTGTTGTGCCTTGATTTGGATAGCTCGAAGGTTGAGGCAATATATGCTATACCATACAACCTGGCTAATCTCGAAGTTGGACCCTCTAAAGTATATGATGGAGTCAACCGCTTTGAATGGAAGGATGGCTAGATGGCAAATTCAGCTATCTGAATTTGATATAGTTTATGTGAGCCAAAAAGCCGTGAAAGGAAGCGCAGTAGCAGATTTTCTGGCCAACAGAGCTTTAGAAGAGTATGAGTCTCTGAACTTTGACTTCCCCAATGAAGAACTAATGTATGTGGCAGTTACTAAAGAAGACGCTACAAAAAATCACTTTTGGAAATTAAACTTTGACGGAGCATCAAATGCTGTAAGTAATGGAATTGAGGCAGTCTTGGTATCCCCAAATGGAGATCATTATCTGTTCACATGCAAGTTGGATTTTGATTGTACAAATAACATTGCAGAATACGAAGCGTGTATCACGGGACTCCATGCTGCCATAGAACGCAAGATTAGAGCGCTGGAAGTATATGGAGATTCTGCACTGGTGATTTACCAACTGAGGGGTGAATGGGAGACAAGAAACCCTAAATTAATCAATTATCGAATGATAGTTCTGAGGTTAATTGAGGAGTTTGATGACATTACTTTCAATTATCTCCCACGAGACGAAAACCAAATGGCAGATGCTTTGGCTACCTTGGCTTCCATGATCAAAGTGAGTAAACAAGAGAATGTAAGACCTATTCAAATGAGTATTTACGAGGCCCCAACTCATTGTTACAATGTGGAGGAAGAAGAAATGGATGATCACCCCTAGTACCAAGATATATTGTGATACGTGAGAAATCGTGAATATCCTAAACAAGCAACCGAGAATGATAAGAGGATGTTGAGAAGACTAGCCTGTGACTATGTCCTAGATGGGGAGATCCTGTATAAAAGAAGAAAAGATCAGGTACTGTTGAGATGTTTGGACGCTGTTGAAGCTAAGAAAATCCTGGAAGAGGTCCACGAGGGTATTTGTGGAACACATGCTAATGGTTTCACAATGGCTAGACAAATTATGAGATTCGGATACTATTGGTCTACCATGGAAGGAGACTGCATCAATTATGCTAAAACATGTCACAAATGTCAGATCTATGGAGACAAAATTCATGTACCTCCTTCGCCTTTGCATGTTATGACGTCCCCATGGCCTTTCTCTATGTGGGGCATGGATGTCATCGGGCCGATTTCTCCAAAAGCTTCAAATGGGCATCGTTTCATCTTTGTAATCATCGACTATTTCACCAAATGGGTAGAGACTGCTTCATATGCCAATGTCACCAAGTCGGCAGTCAGCAGATTCCTAAAAACAAAATCATATGTCGATATGGAATGCCTGAGAGGACCATATCTGACAATTTGTTAAACTTGAACAACAGCATGATCGCAGAGGTCTGCAGTCAATTCAAGATCAGACACCACAACTCGTCACCGTATCGTCCAAAAATGAATGGTGCAGTGGAAGCAGCCAATAAAAATATTAAGAAAATTGTGGGGAAAATGGCTGAAACCTATAAAGATTGGCACGAGAAGTTACCATTTGCTCTCTATGCTTATCGAACATCAGTCAGGACCTCTACCGGGGTAACTCATTTCTCATTGGTTTATGGAATGGAGGCAGTGTTACCCATCGAAGTGGAAATTCCTTCCCTTCGAGTCTTGTCAGAGTTAAAGTTAGATGAAGCAGAATGGATCCAGTCTCGATACGATCAGTTGAACTTGATTAAGGAAAAGAGGCTAAGAGCTATCCGTCATGGTCAGATGTACCAAAAGCGAATGATGCGAGCGTATGACAAAAAGGTGCGCCCAAGAGAATTTCACGAGGGGGACTTAGTTTTGAAAAATATCATCCCCATACAAAAGGATTTCAGAGGGAAATGGATGCCAAATTAGGAAGGACCTTATGTGGTGAAAAAGGCTTTCTCTGGAGGAGCACTGATCTTGGCCGAGATGGATGGGAAAAACTTATCCAATCCTATAAATTTGGATTCAGTCAAGAAGTATTATACTTGAAAAGGAAAAGAGGCCAAGGTGAAAACCCGAAAAGGGCGCTTTGAGACCTTCTCGAAAAAAAAAACGGAGAGGCCAGGGTGAAAACTCGCAAAGGGCACCTTAAGACTAAAGGGGTTTTGAATCGAAAACCCGAAAAGGGCGATTCAAATTGCAATCAAAGAGGGGGCATGCGGTGATCTTGCTATACCTGAATTAAGAAGGAGAAGAGATGTTACGTCTTGGGGCATCAACAGAGTACTATTAATCTCCTAAACACATATTGAGCTTAAAATGGTCTTCAGAAAGTCCGTACAGAAAAGCTCAAGCTGTGATATCTGGGGCACCTATTTTTTCCCCTCATCATTTTGTATTCTAGCAATGTTTGCTTTCTTTAATTAACCTATTCTTGTTAGATTTTTCTGATAAATTCCATTATTATGATCACTTTCAAGCATTTTGTATTGAAGTAATGATTAATGGACTAATAATACTTTCACAAAAGGAATTTTGCATATTACTCTGGAAACTTCTAAATAATACGAGAACTTGAAACATGACTTTTATTTAGAACTCACCAAGCCTAAGGGTTGGAAATATTTGAGAAGGAAACTCTAAACAGTGACCATTTCTTCAGACTTTCTATCAAAAAATGTCTGTTGAACAATAAGGCAGGATATAACGTCAGTGATACAACCTGGAAGAACAATGAGTAATGACAATCTTAAGTGTTTAAAAAGGGATCATTCTCATGAAATTTTGCATTCGTGCAAAACACATTTAGCTAGGAGCATTTGATTCATTCCGATCATGGCATCCTAATCATTATGCATAAGCATAAATCCATAAATTGATTCTACAGGTCATGTTCCCCAGAGGACGGTGTAACAAGATCAAGGAATCCACAGGTCCTATACCTCTGAAGTTACAGTAGGTCAGATCAAATCCACAATGGCAAACAAACCTTCTCTCCCTGAAGTTGCAGTGGAGCAGTGGAACAGATTGAAGCCCTTATCTCCCTGAAGTTACAGTGGAGCAGGTGGAAGTCACAAGTCTTATCTCCCTGAAGTTACAGTGGAGCAGACTGAAGACAGTTAATCCTATCTCTCTGAAGTTACAGTGGAGCAGATTAAAACGATGAATCCTATATCTCTGAAGTTGCAGTAGATTGAAACGACAAAGTCTTATCTCCCTGAAGTTGCAGTGGAGCAGACTGAAGATAGCGAATCTTATTTCTCTGAAGTTGCAGTGAAACAGATTGAAGCTATAAATCACAGATCTTATCTCTCTGAAGTTGCAGTAGAGCAGATCAAAATAAACCTTATCTCCCTGAAGTTGCAGTGGAGCAGGTTGAAGTTACAAGTCTTATCTCCCTGAAGGTGTAGTGGAGCAGACTGAAGACAGTTAATCCTATCTCTCTGAAGTTACAGTGGAGCGGATTAAAACAATGAATCCTATATCTCTGAAGTTGCAGTAGATTGGAACGACAAAGTCTTATCTCCCTGAAGTTGTAGTGGAGCAGACTGAAGATAGCGAATCTTATTTCCCTGAAGTTGCAGTGGAACAGATTGAAGCTATAAATCACAGATCTTATCTCTCTGAAGTTGTAGTAGAGCAGATCAAAATAAACCTTATCTCCCTGAAGTTGCAGTGGAGCAGGTTGAAGTTACAAGTCTTATCTCCCTGAAGTTATAGTGGAGCAGACTGAAGACAGTTAATCCTATCTCTCTAAAGTTACAGTGGAGCGGATTAAAATGACGAATCCTATATCTCTAAAGTTGCAGTAGATTGGAACGACAAAGTCATATCTCCCTGAAGTTGCAGTGGAGCAGACTGAAGATAGCGAATCTTATTTCCCTGAAGTTGCAGTGGAACAGATTGAAGCTATAAATCACAGATCTTATCTCTCTGAAGTTGTAGTAGAGCAGATCAAAATAAACCTTATCTCCCTGAAGTTGCAGTGGAGCAGGTTGAAGTTACAAGTCTTATCTCCCTGAAGTTATAGTGGAGCAGACTGAAGACAGTTAATCCTATCTCTCTAAAGTTACAGTGGAGCGGATTAAAATGACGAATCCTATATCTCTAAAATTGCAGTAGATTGGAATGACAAAGTCATATCTCCCTGAAGTTGCAGTGGAGCAGACTGAAGATAGCGAATCTTATTTCCCTGAAGTTGCAGTGGAACAAATTGAAGCTATAAATCACAGATCTTATCTCTCTGAAGTTGTAGTAGAGCAGATCAAAATAAACCTTATCTCCCTGAAGTTGCAGTAGAGCAAGTTGAAGTTACAAGTCTTATCTCTCTGAAGTTACAGTGGAGCGGATTAAAATGACGAATCCTATACCTCTGAAGTTGCAGTAGGTGGGATTAAATTTACCATAACTATAAATCTCATCTCCCAAGGTTTGCAACGGAGTGGATCGAAGCAACGAGACGCAGTGGACAGAAACAAGGCTACTTGAAAAAGAGAAGAACCAAAAGAAGCCAAGACTCGGCAGGACTAGGCAAAATTGACCATTTTTAAAGTCTTTGCTCCGTTCCCATTACACGTCAACGAGCAAAGAGTGGCAGCTGTAAGGCCCAATTTTGGCCCGGGCTAAACAGCCCCAAACAAAATCATTATTAATAGTCCATTTTACAAAACCTGGCCCAAAACAGAACCTAAAACCAACCAACCCAAAACAAAAAAACAAAAAAAATAGCAAACCCTAGGTGCGCCGCACCTAGGGTGTCTGACCCTCTGATCGCCCGTCCCATCCACCGCCTCTGGCCACCGCCATCCACTTGCACCGTCACTTGCAAACATTAAAGAAAAATGATAGCAAAATGATTGTAAAAATCGGCTATAAAAGCCGATTTAAAATCCATTGTAAAAGGATTCAGACAGATTATCAATACAAAAAGCAATAGATTTTCAAATACCAAAAGCAGCAGAGATTAAATACTAAAAAATAGAGAAGAATCGAAAACACAAAGAAACAAAAAAATCAGAAAGCAAAGAGGTGATTTTTTTTATGTTTTTCGAAACCTTTTTTTTCTTTCATTTACATATAAATATATAATATAAAAAAAAAAGAGAAAAGGAGGCTCACCCTTGTTAATCACCGAAAAATCGGCAACTTTTGGAGTTCTGGCCACCGCGCACGGTGGCCGGCAGCAGCGTCGATGGCGGAGGCGCGGCGGCAGACGGTCGAAATCTCACCGGCCCCTGAACCTGCAGAGAGAGCAAAAGAGGGGGAGGATTTTGTTTTTTTTTTGGGGGGGGAAGAAGAGAAAATGGAAAATTTCAAAAAAATTTGGCTTATATAGCCACTTAAAACGGCGCCGTTTTGGCCGGCGTCCTAAAACCCCAAAACGACGTCGTTTCGCCCTGGTCTGACCCGATCCGACCCGCTCCGGCCTAGGATCTACGTGTTTTTTAAGCAAAGGGGTTTATTGCGCTTTTGGTCCTTCCGTTTTTTTATGGTTTTGCGATTAAGTTTATTATTTTTTTAATTTTACCCCAAAAGTTTATTTGGTTTTCAATCGAGTCCTCGCCGATGCTGCGCGTTTTTTAGGGAAAGGGTTATTGCCCATTTTGGTCCCCCATGTCATCCACGCGCTTCGAGTAGGTCCTTTCTTTTATTTTTATAGCGAATTTACCCCAGTACTCTGTTTTTAATTCAATTTTCGTCCTTTTTGGCTATTTTCACTCATTTGTTATCGAGTTAATTATTTTTAATCTTATTATTATATTATATTTAGTATTATATTTAATACTATATTATTATTATTATGTTTATTACTACATTTATTATTATTGCTTTCAATATTATTATATCCACTATTATTGGCCACTTTATTTTTAATATTATTATTACATTATTTTTGCTCTTTGTATTTATTATTATATCTACTTTACCTATTATTATTATTATTATTTTACTATTACTATTATCATTATTATTATTATAATTTTATTTATTCTCTCTTATTACTATTATTATTATTCATATTAATGTAGTATTATCATTATCATTGTTTTTTTTAATTATTACATGTCTTTATATATTTACTTAAAATTTATTATATATATATATTTATCCTATTCATTTTTCAATCTCATATTATTATTTTATTAACGTATTTATACTGTCACGCATGTAGCACCATATTCTCACATTTTACTACTTGTCACATTAACCTTCACTCAGTGTATCAAGTTTTAAGAAAATTGATATTTCGTATTTAGAGATTCGAGAAAATCGTGCACTAACTTACTGGGTTCTAATTTTTCTCATTTAATCTAAATAACGGAATATCCTTTTAAATCGTAATACAAGTTTTGAATAAAATGCTTATCCTCGGAGATTCGAGGTGTTGTGCCCTAACTTACTGGCCATGACATCTTGTTACCTCGAGATAAGATTATTATTTTTTAAATAAAGGCAATATTCGGTATGTGGAAATTCGAGGAACTGTACCATAACTTATTGGGTTTCGATTTTTTCTCGTATGATCTAAGTAACTGAATATCCCTTTAAGGCTAAAATGCCCGAGCTTTGAATAAAAATAAAAGGCAAGCTCGTTCTCAAAAGTTCAAGATGTCGTATCCTAACTTACTAGACGTGACATTTTATTACTTCGAGACGAGAGGGGCCTTTTACATTTGTTTCAGTTTACTCAAGTTTTTTTTTTACAAAAGGAGGGATCGTATTTTAAATTCTTTCGAGTTTTCAAATTTTCGACATTAAGACACTGATTAATCAACTAGGTACCAACTTTAGGCGTATTGGGGGTGCTAATCCTTCCTCGTGCGTAACCGACTCCCGAACCTATCTTTTTTATTTTCGTAGACCAAAATCGTTGTTTTGATAAATCAAACTGTTTATTAAAAACAATCACTTTTTAAGGTGACCCGATCACACCTCAGCAAAAAGTATTGGTGACGACTCCCCTTTTTTTTATTTTCATTTTCAAAATATAAAGTCGCCACTGTTTTTCAAAAAAATGGTTACGACATATAGGGAAAGGATTGTATGAAACAGTGACGCCACGTCATCTGTATCCCTTTCCAATAGCTTTATGCCACATCAGTATTTTCATCCTAAATTTCAGTATTTTCATCCTGAAAAAAATCAAATTCAAAATTAAATCCTGATTTTCATCCTGAAAAAAATCAAATCCAAATTAAAATCCTGAAATTCAGGATGAAAATACTGATGTGGCATAAAGCTATTGGAAAGGGATACAGATGACATGGCGTAACTGTTTCATACAATCCTTTCTCACGACATATAATATAAGACATTACAAACTTAAAAAAAAGGATCGAGCCAGATCTTTGAATGTTCAAACCCAAGTCCAATCTATATTTTAAACGAGCTTAATTTTTTTTGCTCAAACTCATTCTAGAAGTCTAATATTTTCATCCAAACCTTTTAAATTTTCAAAAAAACCTTCAAATTGAGATGAATAGATTCGACAAACAGAGTGGTAGAGATCAGACAAGTAAATCATGAAGATCACGTTTGTTTCAACAATGTCTGCATGCAGAGAAAGAGAGTCGGTTGTTTTAATTAGAAGGACAAGACGTCAATACCCCTCCTATGTCTCCTCTACCTTTGCCAAATTAGATTTTTCACTCTGCATCTACATTCATATATGTCTGTCTCAATTATACTAAAACATGTGTGTCTTAATTTCTTAAATAAGCAATGTTTTTACCCTTTATGTCCTATAGTTTTATTTGTATCGTGTTACTATCATAGAGTTTTACTTTCTAATTGCACTCATATTAACATGTATTTATGATCATTGCTTGCAACTAGGGTTGAATATAGGAGCTGACAGGTCTCGGACTCCTCTAAAATGAAAATTTTTTTATTTTAACAAATTAAAATTTTTAAATTAGTAAAGATAAAATTGTACTTTAGTCCTCTTAAAAATGATAAAATTTTGATTTAATCATTTAAAAATTACATTTTTATTATCGTAAAAAATACAATTTAATTCCGATCCCCTAAAAAATATTTTAGCTTCGCCCCTACATGCAACATAATTTTATTATTTTTAAATTTACTTTTGATATCATCTAAAAATTTATTTATCAAATAACACGTTTCAAAAATTTAACTCAGATTCCTTTTAATATCTTTTGTCTTCATATTCCTCTTTTCATCTTAAACCTATTATTGTAAGAACTTTCACTTTCTCCACCGATCAAACAAATAAAAAATCATAAATTCGGAAACAAAAATATAAAAAAAAAAAAAAACTAAGACTATCTTTAGGTTTCTTCTCAATATGCTCTCCCAAACTTTTACTACTAGTTGAACTTGAAACAACACAACTCCATAATAAAAGCTTAAAGTAGAAATAAAATCATTTTGGTTGTAGAATCATAAGAAGAACTAATACTATGAAGGAATATTGATGAATAAGAAGAAGATCCTCTCAGTAATTTTCCACAGATTTTTTGAACTGTGTTTGATTTCAGTACTGTTGCATGGTGAAATGCTTTAGCTTTTTTTTCTTGATACAGTTCAAGAAAGCTGTGGAAAACCACAAAGAGAACCATAGCTGCTGCATGTAAGCATCTGACCACCTAACCATATCTCAGATTGAGAAGAATTTGGTAGATGAAAGGCAAGAGAAGAGAAGAGAAGAGAAGAAGTGCAAGTGGGAGAAATGAAAAGCAGAGGGCTAGCCGAGTAGTATTATTGTGATGTGAAAACTGAATATATACACAAAGAGAACCCTTCATTTTCAAAGGCTATTCCATTTGTATTATACTTACAGTTACGTATGAGATTGTAACATTAATGGCTTTACCTTTTGGAGCTTAAAATTGTAAAATGATGTGATCTTTAAGTAATTTTCTTCATTTGTTACTGATTTTAGATTAGATATGTTTACACTATATCAAATTTAAATTTGTTCTAATTTTGTCATTGAGAAATGAAATGGTATGCCCTTGGGTCCTCAATAGCTCAGGTATAGGGGCGAAATCAGAAAATCTTTTAGGGGGCAAAATTAAAATTATAATTTTTACGATAATAAAAATACAATTTTATCATTTTAATAGCCTCTATTTTTATAAATTTTAAAAGATTAAATCAAATTTTTATCATTTTTAGGGGGCGATAAGGTGCAATTTTACCTTTACTAATTTAAATTTTTAAAAATTTCAAAAGACTTAAATGGAAAAAAAAATCATTTTAGGGGGCCGGGCCCTTACCAGCCCCCTGGTTTCGCCCCTACTCAGGTTCTAATCTTACAATCTTAGCTTCTTTTCAAGATTTATTTTGGGTTAATTAATAAGTGCAATAGTAAACAACATTGTATTTCCAAGGGGAAAATTTAAGTTCGAACCCTAGAAAAAAGGTGAATACAAGGGGTATGTAGGGTCCTTGACCCCAAAAATGGAAAATTGAAGTTCTAATCCCTTATAAATGATTAAATTATAAATTAATATAAGGTAAAATTGTACTTCTCCCCCAAAAATAAAAAAAAAATCTATTTAGTCCCTTCAAAGATAATGAAATCATAAATTAATATTTTGACATCTCAAAATTTTATAATTCAATTTTGGCCTCCCTAATTTTTTTTTTTTTTGAAAATGACATTGTTAGAAAGAACAACCATGAAATCGAAAATGATTAGTCTTCATAGACCGTAAGACAAAAAATGAAGGATACCTTGATTATATAAAAAATATATTTTGAGTTTTTAAGTCCCACCATGGATATATTAGGATTTCTTGGCTATGACTCGTTAATAAATGTTTGGGATAAATGTCAAAAACTATACATGAACTTTGGCCTAATGTGTAATTTTTTACATGAAATCTTAATTTAATCAAATTCTTACAAAGTATTAACACAATTATTGATATAACATCATTTTATATTTATATATTGCATACACAAATAATGATATTTATCCAATATAAAAATAAATCAATGTATTTACTTAAATGTGTATGATTAAATTAAAATTGTATCAAATCAAAGTTCATGTATCAAATAGCACATTGAATAAAAATTTATGTATAATTTTAAGATTTATCCCTAAATATTTTCTCTTACTTTTTTTTAATGTCCCATCGAATGTGGTAACTATCTAGATTTGTTATGATCTAGTTTTGGTTATATTTTGGTATTGTGCTTCTTCTTCTTTTTACAGTGATGATTTGAATTCGAATCCAAACTATTTATAAAGTAGATGAACAATCGATTAATAAGTCAAACTTTGAGTTCAATCTAATTGTGCCTTATGTCGATTTGATTCTAATTATAGTTTATCTCAACATGTATGATTTGTTATTGTACCTACACATGTACTTATGATTGTCCTTGTAAACTAAAAAACAAAAGAGTCTAATCTTCTTATTGTATATATTGAACTTATAATCAATCATATCAAATCATTTACTCTATACATATATATTAAATTTCTAATTAAGGGTTAGTTTGGATGGGTAGTGCGGTACGATATGGTGTGTTTAATTTTTTTTTATTTCATACTATAGTATCTAATTTTACCGTCACCACTATTTTTATACTAACTACAAACAAACGCACTGTTCATCAAAACCCACCCTAAATTAACATCACAAATCAATTGAATACCAACTCAAAATAAATCAACAAAAACACAATCATAATACACAATAAAATTTAAACATTTAACATGCTGAAAGGGCGTGCGTTGCTGTTTGCATCAGAAGGTCCCTCGGGCGTTTCGCAAATGAAAAGGATGGTACGTGTGGGCAGATGGGTGGGGAAAATATACATATGTATAACTGCTCTGAGCCCATGACGTAGTACTTCATGTGGACTTGTTGTCACCTCTCATAACCCATTTATCAAACCATCAAACCCTGCTTCACCTTTCGGCCATACTTTTTGCTTTCTAATTTTTATTATACTCCCATATTATTATGTCATCAAAACAAAACATCTAGTAAATGTCAAGAATTTTTTTTTTTATATCTTTATCTATATCTATTTCTATAAGTATCTATAATATAATTATATTTCTATATAAGTGTTTGATAAACCACTGGAATTTTTTTTATTTTATTAAAAATTAAAAATTTTAATATTTTATTTTTTAAATGTGTTTAATAATTATTTTAAAATTTTATTTAATATAAAATTTTTAAGAAAAAAGTATTGAATAAAATAAGTAGGTAAGTTAGCTACTTATCACTTATACCTCGTATGATTACTTAGGTCTCCTTAATACATAATGAATAATTATCACAATGTTCGGTAGACATTTTAAATTTATGTAATACATGTATTTTACCACATTTGGTTAAAGTATTTAACCTAATGTATTAAGTTGATTTTATTTTATTAAAAAATTGAAATAAATTATCTTTTTCTTAAATGAAATACTCAAATTAATTAATATATTTATATTTCATCCAAAGCTATCTAAAATAATATAAAATATTATATCAATAAGATTAAAATTTTTAAAAAATCAATATTTATTTTTATCAAACAACATAATTACATTCAATACTTATATTTACTAATTTACCAAATAACTTTATAATATAAAATCAGCACTTATAAAATTTAGCAATAATTTCAGCACTTTAACTTTCAGTTTATCAAAAACACCCTAAATTAAATATATAAATATCTATTAATACACTTTTAAAAAAAGGCTTAATTGAACCCCATGTGATGGCCTGATGGTCAAGGGTGTTCATTGCCCCAGGTGTGGCTTGGGTTCAAGTCACGTTAGTCGCGTTTGTTGTTCATTTAGATCAAGTTCGAATCTTGAAGTCGACTTTGTTGAGAGGAAATGATTTTGAGTTTAAGGAAATAGGAAATGCAAAAGGTTGTGTAGATATTTGCGCAATTTGGGTATGGATCTTTGGAAAGCATCCAAAGAACATCTGGTATATAACTTCGATTTTGATGGAATATGAGTGCAAAATTTTGTCACTAGGGTGCAAATTCTAACAATAAATGGTAGTTGTTTTTATTTTAATAACAACTGAAGTAAATCAAATTCAAAACACATAGACTTTAAATTCTTGGTTGTTAAAAAAGAGTTAGAGTGGTTAGGTGTCTATAAAGCATTTTGGGATAAACTCCATGGTTATGGATCCACTTACTAAGGGTCTACTACTCAAGATTTTTTTTATGAGCACACTGCTCATATAAGTGTGATGCCATTTAGGGATATTCGATTTTAGTGGAAGTTTGTAATTTTAAATGCTTTTCTATTATAGACAGATTTTCAATTATTTCAGTTTGCAGATATTTTAAGGTTATTCTCTGCAAAAATAAAGTTTATTTGATATATTCACACTCTAATTTTGGTAAGGTTTGATCTCACAAGGTTTAAGGAGGACTAGTTGAAAATAGACATGTTTAGATCACATTACATATAATTTCTATACTACACATCCATACTTGATCTATTTCATTTGGTTGTGTTAATATATGTGATCATGGATGAATTTAGTTACGATATATGTAATGAAAGTTGCATTGGTTCTATGTTAACATAATTAATGGACGAAATTGTTCGGAATACCTTTTGGTTATGATAATAAAATTTTGAGCTTGTAAGGCTTTATAATGACATGTAATTAGAAGATAATTAGTATATATATGTGGTCCAAGTGAGAGATTGTTGGATAACATGGACATCGCATGTACATTATAAGAATAATTACATGTTATTATTTACTATCATAACAAGTTAACCTAAATTAAAAGTGATCTAATATAGTTGAGGCTTATTAGGGTTTAGTTATTAAATAAATTATGGATCAAATATGTGTAGATACTCTAGTCACTAGTTTCTCATTGATGGTAGGTTGATTAGAAATCAAGATTAATATGCAAAAGTATTAAATTACGGTTATAGTCTCCAAATTAGACATATGGAACTTATCTGACATCCCATATTCAAAAAAGAGAAGAGTTACGTTCTCTAAAATAATTTTGTGCTAATTTGGAATATCAAAACATCAAGAGACTTAAAGATTTCAACATATCAATGGATTCATATACGTTTCTGCATCTAATTTTTTATCTTAATATTTGATATGATAGATCCTAATTTATTAGAGTTTTTACAGTTCTAACAACATTAACACATTTTCTTGGAAATATAAAGTTGCTTTTCAAATATTACCTTTTTAAATAAAATATAATATTAATGTATTTAAATATTTTCAATAATTTTTATTATTACAAATATTTTAATTAAGTATTTAATAAGTTAATAACCTAAACACAAATAAAGAAAAGGTTAATTTTGTCTGGAATGTTTCATTCCAAGGAAACTAAATCAATTTTTGAATACTAAAAGTTGGAATTACATCCCATCCAATTAAATTATTTGAAATGTGATAACTTTCTGTTATACTAACACTCTCTACGTGTTTTTTCTTGAGTTGCAGCTCGCGGTGTAGCATATCGCGGTGTTTTAACTTAGAAAAAATATAAATAAACTAGTTTTTATATGTGTGTATCACATAAATTAATTGTATGTATTAATAAAAATATTAAATTATTTTATATATTATCCATATAGTATGATAAAAGAAATAAGGACATAATCATATTAAATAAAATATAAAAAATTAATAAGTAATATTAGTCAACTTGTGTGCCGCATTTGGTATAAAACCATTTACATTTGGTATAAATTTATACTGGAAGTTGAATAATAAAAATACTTAACTTATTTTCTTTTATATTATTAGTATAAAAAATATATGTTTTATTATAAATTTTGGAAATATTTTATTAATATGATTATTGTTGTTATCTTAAGTTGTCTATTTGTTTAAAATGAAAATTACAATGAAAGTGTTAGATTGCAGTGACCTCTATGGCCTGGTACTGTGAAAACTGTACAAACAAAAACTCAAAGAACAAGTGATTCCCTACGTCTGCAGAGCCTAGCTCACCGAGTAATTCCACTATCTTTTATCCACAGTAAAACAAGTTATTCACATTCTATTATTCTCCAATTATAGAGATCTCTCATATTTATACATAAAGACTAGAACACTCACATCCGAATCCCCCTTGAGAACTTGGGCAATAAATACTCTACAATATTTACAATAATAGTTTGCACTCTCTCACAAGATAGTTCTACAATGAACATATTAGAATGCACCCAATAAGCTTTCCTACAAAACCTATACAAGCCTCCAAACATATATCAATTTTGGCTTGCTAACATAGAATCTAAGTGGATATAAAGTAACTCCTTGAAAATAGCTATTACATCAATGACAACCAAAATAAAGTCACTCGAAGATATAGTCTC
Organism: Gossypium sturtianum; assembly: GCA_025698515.1. Classification (NCBI taxonomy): domain Eukaryota; kingdom Viridiplantae; phylum Streptophyta; class Magnoliopsida; order Malvales; family Malvaceae; genus Gossypium; species Gossypium sturtianum. The sequence continues at coordinate 3,742,609 of CM046949.1, forward strand.
CAAAATCAACAGCACTATCTCGATCACATCTCCACATTCCAAGGACTTAATTGACTCACACGAATTCAATCCAATCTTCAAATGCCAAAAATTGGTTTTCATAAATGGACCAAAAAAATCTTCAATAAAACAACACAGAACCAGGTCCAAATTTTTCTTCATTAAATTGTCAAACCAGATAATGCAAGTTTTTGATCACTTCAGTTATAGTTTATGGTTGGCACTGTTGAGTGCTACTCAGCAACTTTCAACTCATTGTGTCTCAACAATTATAATAATAGAAATGTCAATTGTTAAAATCAATTGAAAAAAATTGGATTTGAAATATTATATTAAAATGATTATAATAAATAGATACGTCAATACTAACAAACAAATTAATTTATGAAAAACAATTATAATATTTAACTGTAACAAGAACAATTTTACTATAAAAAACAATAACAATCAGATTAATTTTAAAAAGTCTTATAAATTGTAATAAACATATAATAATTAAGTAATGTTTAAAATAAATTATCTAATATCATTGAAAAAGTTTATCCAAATTAGAAATAAATACTTCAAACGAGCTAGAGTGCCAAATATATAATGTAAATATGCTTGATTATTTCCATTTTTAGTCATGATATATGTCCTATATGTGTGGAACTAGTTTTAGTTTGTATCCAATAAAGGTAAATTATTTTATTAATTTTATAAAAAATTTAAAATAAAATTTCATTATATAACATTAATATAATGAAACAAAGGTCCCCATATATATCACATGTATTCGGAAAACCTAGCCACCACTCAAATAGCTTCCTTTCATTGTCAAGTTGAATGATCATATAACCATTAATCATTAATCCTTACCCATTTAAAGTTTTACAATTACAAGATGATTGAGTCTTATCTCGATTGGCATGAATATTATTATTCATACATGAGGATATGGGTTCGAGTGTGCTGAACCGCATTATCATCCTATTTATGGGTTGGAAAGGGATTATAAGTAATTTTAAATATTGTATAAAAAAAACAGATATAATTGTTAAAAAAAATTACAATTACAAAACTAAACATATTAGATAATATTTTTGTATAATGCTATCAGAAAAAGAATAGAAAAATGCAAACTATTGATAAAAATATCATGAAGACTTTTGTATTGAAAGTTGGATTACGTTTTTCTCTCTTTACTAAAAAAAATAAGTAAATTGATCTTTTTGTTAAAAACATCATTCATTTCTATTGTTAAAAACTGGTTCATGTATATCAGCATGAGGTACACATGGCACGTCACATATCATTGTTTGGTTATTTCGTCAATTATGCCAATTTTTATAACAGTACAAATGGATGAATTTTTTAACAAAAAGAACCAATTGACTCTTCGATTTAACGTACAAAGATTAATTTATCATTTTTTGAGTAGAAGGGACAACAATAACCTCTATGATACTTTTAGCGCAAATTATTTACTGGACCTCAACTTAAAAAGCATGTTACAAGTTGTTTATGTAGCTTCAAAAGAAGATATTATTTGTATTTATATTGATATTGAGATCCTAATTAGTTTGATGGTATAGTCAATGTCTCCCCCCAATTTGATAATTAATTAACTGTGTTTTCGCAAACATGAAATTCTGCCTCAAGAAATGATAATAATTAAGCAAAATCAAACTTGACATTAATTGAGAACAAACAACATTAATCAAACATTACATTAGGCTGAGGTAATTGAACCGACATGCCTAGTTATTGAACTAGATCAACAAATATTACAACGACAATTGTTGAATGGCAAAAGAAAAACCCTAATATCCAACATGAAAAACCAACAAGAAACACTAGAAATGAAAGTAACTTAGACCAAACTTTAGCCAACAACATGATAATATATCTTTTTTATTCACATTTGAAGCCTGGAGGAACCTCCTTCTGACATGCACTAAGGATTAGACTAAGAGAAACTGGGATGTTGAGGTTGATTCCAAGTACATTGGCTTTAATGGCAGTGCAAAGGCAAAGGGCAGCTTCCAAATCAGCCAATCCTTGAAGCAAAGCACAGCATTTGCCGGAAGGAGGGGTTCCAACAATCACGTTGACAAGTCCAAGCACGTCAGCACAGACACCGAGCTTCAATGTGTCCTTAGGGCAAGAAGGTGGAGGGCATGGTGGAGGTTTGGGTTTGCATGAATTGCAAGCAGTGGTGAATGTTGAGTGGAAAAGAAGAGTGAAGAGCAGAAAGAGGGCACAGAGTTTGTAGGAAGCCATTGCAGGCAGGCAGGAAGAAGCAGAAGTGAACTGTAGATATGGAAGGAGTTAGTGGGTAAGTGTAGCACCAGAAGTAGCTTTTTTAAAGGAAATTTCTGAGGTGGCTGTTTAAGGGAATCTGATTGAGTGGAAGAGAGTGAAAATGGATGATATAATGTAGCAGTTGGATTATATTTTATTTTTGTAAGCTTCTGGGTAATGAAATATATGGACAGGTTTTCAGTCAAATGGAAAAATATGCGTTCATTAGCGGTGCTCTAAGTGGACGCAAATGGAAAAATACGGTACTGTAGATTTTACTCTTTCTTCCTTTTATTTTCATTGTCTTTATATACCAAATTGGTGAGAAATCCAAAGAGTAAATTAAATTCTCTCTTCTGTGGATTCGGCCATGTACAGTTTGGATTGTTGTGAAATTTTGATGCTTATTTTTACATCTCACCTATAACCTATTATATTAATATATATATATTTTGTTTAAATTTAGTCTGATTCGAAATATAAATTTAAAATTTTACTTAAATTCGTCTATATTTGTAAAAAATTAATTCAAGTCCATTTTTTTTAAAAAATTTAAAAATATATTATTTTAATATTTGATAATTTGATATATTTTTTATTTATTAAATTTTTTTATATAGTCATCTTAACACTATTTTAATGTTTATATTAGAGTAGTATTATATATTTAGTATAAATTTATTTTTTAATGTATTCTAAATTACATAATATATAAAAATAACATAAATATAAAATATTATAAACTTAAAAACGGATTGGACTGAGCTCAGACTTTGAATGTTTAAGCCCGAACCCAATCTATATTTTAAACAAGCCTAATTTTTTTGTCTAAACCCATTTCTCGAGCTTGATATTTTTACTCAAACACTTTCAAATTTTAAATAAACCTTTAGACTTAAACAGATAACCCGCCTCATGAACAGGTTGCATTTATAAATATTTAATTTTACATTCTAAAATAATAGTATAATGTTTGTATGAAGGAAAAAATATTTTGAGTCGGTATGGGGCGATATCATCTCTTTTTCAAATGATTTTACTTCATTTTAATAATTTGAAATTTTTACAATTTCACCTTTTTTTTTTTTTTTTTGCATAAATCAAGATGAAATAACAATAAAATTAGTGGTAGAGAGCAGAGATTTTTAAGCTGTTTTTTTTTTTTTACTCGTTTTTAGGCTTTGTTCTCTTTCTTTGTAAAAAAAAATAAAAATTGATGAATCATAATTCTCTAATTTTTAATATATTCTTTCAAATAACACAACAATTTAATGTTGTGTCCATTATAATTACATATTGTCTATTAATTACATATGTAATTAATTTACTAGAAAAATGTATTTATGTATCAATAAAATAAAATACTGAATTTTTAATCTGAATTTTTTAAAGTTGAAATATCAACTTGACTTACCAACAATTATAAAATTGGAAATCAGCTAGTTACACAATTCGAAAATTTCTTATATCTAGGTTTAAGTCTCCTTACTAAAACTTTTTCCTTGAAAACTTAGTTGTAAATTGAACAAGAACATTTTGCTTATTACAGTTCTGCACTGAAATAGGTCTCACACGAACAAGATAAGTGATCTTTTAATCTCATATAAAAACTTAAACAAGCCTTTTGTTAAATAGATGTTTAATGGGTTGCGCAAAGACAATCAATGTGAACATCTAATTCCTTGAAAATAGCCTGCAACTAAACTTTCAATATAGAATAAAGTGGTAGAGATCTTCTTGATACTAATATTTTTTTGAGTTCAAATCTCTTCAAATTTAGAAAGTTCAATCACATTGAAAGTCTTCGTAACATCTTGATCACTGAAGTGTTGTTAAAAATTCTTCGACAATTTTTATAAAAAAAAAAATACCAACCAAATATGATGATTGGTTTGTCACTTACAATTATAATTACATTTGACCATGTAATTGATATACTTTTAAGTAATCTTTAATTCTAAACCTCATGCGATGACCTAATTGTTAATGTATTCATTGTTCTAAGTGTAGCCTAAATTGAAATCGAATTTTACCTTTTTTTCTATTTATTATTATTTATAATTCACCAAATAATAAGATTTCATATTATAACCAAACAAATAAAATAAAGTGACATAGCCGATTGTATCTAAAATAAATCAACTTACGATAGAATGAAGTATTCACATTTTATAAAAAAACAACGCGTGATCTAAAATATAAATACGAAGAAAAGGTGCTGTGATTTTCCCACCTATCAAATGGATTCCAGCTCTCGGGGATTGCGACAATAAACATGAAAACGTTTCTTGTCAACTTGTCGTCTTTTGTCCGGTATTGATTCATATATATTTTTCAATAATTGATAGTGTTTGTTGTATGCAGAGATGGCATCACACATGCAAGCAAATATCATTGCCGGACCAAAGGATGTTGATTGAAATGGTGGGTGCCTCCACCTTGATTGAACGTTTAAGCCCCTGTTTCGGTGCCTAAGACGTCTCTATTTAGGCCTGTTGAGGTGGGAAAGTCTTTGAAATGTTATTCTCTGATTAATTGATTGAATTGTCGAAAATATTATTTTTAGAGTGTTTATACTCAATTTTAGTTCCGGTTTTTTGTCTCCCTATTCTAATAGGAATCTTAAAGGATTTATGAAGTTTAGTGAGAGCACCTAATCAATTAAGAAAATATTTAATGAAATTCGAACACATAACATATGATCTTTTATTAAACTCTGTGGACCTCTTTAAGGTCTCTTAAAAGGGCGCAAAATAAATACCTAAAAATAATATCTTCACCGGTCGAAGAGACTACAAAGCTCTACAATAAGAAAAAGTTTTATTTTTCCTCTATGCTAGGGGCGAAGCCATAATAAATTTTTAGGGGCGAACGAAATTTAAATTTTTTATAGTTTATATCTTTATAATTTTTAAATGATTAAATCAAATTTTTATAATTTTAAGGGGTAAAGTGTAATTTTAACTTTACTAATTTAAAATTTAAAATTTTAAAAATTTTAAAGGGCCTAAATAATAATTTTTCATTTTAGGGGGTCGGGGCCTTTGTCAGCCTCCTAGATTCGCCTCTGCTCTATGCTATAAAAGTTTTTTTTCTTTAGATATTGGTTTCTTCGTTACTTTATATATTATTTCGAATTAGTTTAAAATAATTTTAATTAATTTAATTTGATTTAATTATCAAAATATATTTAAATTTAATAATCAAAAATACTTAATATTTAATTTAATTATTTAAAATTTATATTAATTTATTAACTTTTATATTATATTAAAAAGAATATTTTTGAGTAATAAATTAAATATTGAACATACGATAGAAAATGAATTTTTAAAATGTGATGTAAAAATATTTAATGTGTAAAAGATATATTATAAAAACTTTGGTTGGCTATGTTTCTATATTAATAGTGTTATAAATATTTTATTATTATTGAAAAAGTATTGTAAATATACTATTGATTAATAAAAATACCGTACTTCTTTTTGTTCTCATATTTCTTGTTCTTTTACTTTCTTTATTATTTATTTCGTAACATGTTATCAACCCGATTCTTTTCTAAACTTTCTTCTTAAGTTGTTTCCCGTGACTCAAACAACATTTTGGGAAGAAGAAAAAAATCTCTAATCCCACCGGACAAAATTTTGAAAACAAAAAATATTTTCTTAGCCCACTTAGGTCCCTTTTGGATGAACATTTACCTCCAGTACGATGCGTTTAATTTTCTTCTTGTCTCACGTTACAATATCGCTATAACATCTAATTCCATCGCCACAACTATTTTTACACTAATCGCAAGTAAATGTATCACCCATCCAAAGTTTTTCATCCCTTTCCCTCAACAATCCACCTACCCTACAAACATTTGAGATTTATCCTCAAGTATTTATATAAATGATTGCTGCCAGAATAGAAAAGAATTTTAAACTTGCCAAAAGCAGAAATTGAACCTGTGTCCTATTAAACCTTTCATTGTCTTCAACTACTCAATCATTCCCATATGCCCCGAGACATTTATAAAAAAATTTAGATCATATTTATATATTTGAGGATGGAAGATTATATTTATTTTTCGCCATCTTAGATGCAAGATGCGGGGATTTGTAAGAAGGTTCTTTTAATATTTTATATTTAGATTTATTTTAATCTTATTTCATGATTAAATATGATTGATTTGATTAATTTATTTTATTTCTATCTTTTTGAGAATGGTGAAAGATTTAATCTCAATATTGATTTTGGTTCTTGATCTTGGACTTTATCGAGTAAATTTAAATTAGTAATGAGCTTCGACATATTTCATAAGGTTTATTAACGAGCCTTTATAGTATATTATTTTCAAATGATTTTTTAATGTCGTATAATATTTGAAAAAAAATCTGAATATTATTTTTTTATTTAATATTTTAAAAGAATGAATTTTGGTAGAATATATTAATACCATGTTTGTTTATATTTGACTACATATTCTTTTCTTATCAAATATTATTTGTTTTAATATATATATATATATTGATTCTCGACCCAAAAGTAAGTTTTTGTTATATTAATTCTTTTTAAATAAAAAAACTTATTGGAACGTTTAGAAATCTGCCCTACTAATTTTGTTGCATTCCACGGAGTGAATGCAAGCATAAAAAAAATTGAACGTGATAAGTGGCATGATAATAACTACTAGAAGTAGAAACATAATAATAAACAAGAGAATAATGATACTTTTTAAGATAACCTTTCAAATGATGGAGATAATTTATTTTATTAATGTTATATAATTATGAGAATTCATAAGATAACCTTTCAAATGATAGAGATAACTTATGTTATCAATGTTATATGAAATATCATTGGTCGCATACATGCTGTATGCCTAAATATTTTGTAACAATGAATACTATCATTACAACTAGAAAATATTTATCTTATTTAGTACTGAAACAAACCAATAGTAATACTATATTTGGTAGTACAAAATTAATTGAAAGCTCCTGAAGAGCTAATATATCAATATCTGAAATATCAAAATTTGTGATTGTTTATGCATTTGTTTTAAAAGATATGTACTATAGTGGATTTCATATTGAAATTGTGAATGAGGAAAAGATTATATTCAATATGAATCACTTTTGCTATGAATATTTACCTTTTTTATTCTGAAAAGTATAAAGAAAGATTCGGTAATTGAATTATATTTATCACTCTTATTATTAAATTGAATTAGTTGTGATTATTTCTGTAGTCTTCCTTAGTCATCATCTCATGAAGGGTCAAAAGCAAAGTATTTGACTATGAAAAATCCACTTGAATTATGGAATAATTTAAAAGAAATATATGAGTAATAATTCTATTTAAATCTTGTTATGATTGGATGCACCTGAAGTTGCAAGATTTTAAAACTATAAGTGAGGATAACTCTAGTGTTTTGGGTGATTTCTCAGATAAAATTATGTGAGAATAATATTAATAACGAGACCTTATTAGAGAAAACATTTTCAACTCTTCATGCTTCAAATATGCTCCCGTAGTAGCAATATTGTGAAAAAAAATTTAAAATTTTTCTAAATTACTATCATGTTTACATGTGGTTGAATAAATAACAAGCTATTAAATAAAAAATAATGAAGCACATCTCATTAAATCTACTCCATTCTCTTAAGAGAATATTGCAATACATAATAAACTCGAAAGACATAATCTTGAATGTGGATGTGGTAAGTTGCTCTATAATAGTAAAAAGTGATAGTCATAATAAATATTCTCACCACCAGAAATGAAAAAAATGAAGATAATATGAAGACTGATAATAAGATTGATGTTGAAATTCAGAGTAACAGTTTCATTCTATATTGCGACTTTAATTGTTGTGCATTTATGGAATGATTATGAACTTTGCTTAATTTTGTAGATATATCTATGCAAAGGAAATATTCATTTGTGCAAATTTTAAAAATTGATATATTTTATTTGCAACAAATGCATGTGGTTTAGGCCATGATTTTAATTTATTGAGTTTAATGTTTTATATTTGGATGCTTCAAAGATGATATCTACACCTACTTCTAGACTTATTAATTTGGTATTTTATTCAATACAGTGTTGTATATTTATCTGTATGGTTAAATTACATGCGATGGTAAACTAGAAGTATACTTTAGTATTGATGAATCACATCCACACTAAACTTTAAAGTTTACTAGTACAAATATATTAATTAGTTGGCATGATCGATTAGATCATCCCGTTCAATAATGGCACGCCAAAATGAGAATTTACATGAAAAAATTTCATTTTTCAAGTGTTGCTTCTTCTCAAATAATACGAATTATTAAAACATCACTAACGAAAGTTGAGATTGAATCTCTTGTATTTTTTAAAGAAATATGTGTCCATTTATCCGAAAATGGATATTTTAAAATAATTTTAGTAAATGCATCTTGAAGAAGTAGAATTATCATCGGTCTCTGTGAATTCAACCCTACTTAATTCTATTTACAAGTTTATTTATAAAATGAAAAATTATGTTTTTAGGTTTTGAAAATTTATAAAAATTTAAATTAATGTGAATATATCTTAATCATATATATATATACATAGAATTAGGTTTCGTCCTCTACTTTTGGTGATAGTTCTCAGTAAAATAAGGTGGTGGTAAAAGGATAATAGGTATATTGGGTGGCTACGGATTGAGACATGTGAACCATTTGAACAGAGGTATCTAAGGACCATATCTTCTTTTGCTCGCTTAAGGACCTAAGGACCATATCTAAGCACCAGTTCAACAACAACGTTTTTGCACCAGTTCAACAACAACGTTTTTTTCCCTTTTTTTTTTTCTTTTCTGAATTTGAATTTCTGATCCATAATACACTAACCTTCTCTTATGTTCTATCGTCCAAATAAATGAAGGAAGAAAATGATTTTTTTTTTTGTGAGGACCCAAACCATTTTACTTTAGTGGTGGTGCCTTCTTCTAAGCTGATCAATGTGAAGCCATTTTCAGACCCACGTACGACTGTTAGATAACCAATGTATGTATGTATGTATGTCGTATATGTACATGGATTCCACAATCTTTATGGTATAATTATTCTTTAGGCTCTTGTAGATTTTAAATTAAAAAGTAATTTAATCCATGCTAATTTTCAAAGTGAGAAAATAAATATATCAATGTTAATTGTTTCTATTAATAGATGATCATGTCAAATTGTAATATATGATAGCGTGTAATTGTGGTTGGTTGGTTTTTAAAAAAACTAAAATAAGTTAATAAAATATAGGATTCAAAAATTTTCAAAAAGTTATTTTGAAAAATTCAGTAAATTTTTCCAAAAAATTTAGAAAAATCAAAATAAAAAATTGGATTTTCCAAAATTTTATTAAAAATTATATTCAATAAAAAATCATCAAAAACATATTTTTTTACATTTTATTGTAATTGGTATTGTAGAGCCCAATTTCCTACCCGGGCCTAAAAATAAATCAGAATAAATAAAAAGTCCATTTTTAAAAATAAAAAACAGTCCAAGTTTACAAAAAGGCTCAAAATTAAACTACCCAAGCCCAAACATTAAACCTTAGCCCAAAACAAAGACAAATCAGAAACAAAGGGAAACCCTAACAGCCCTCGCGCGCCGCAGCCTCCAAGCGAGCCCCCCAACGCCGCACGTCTCGCCAACTTCCGCATCGTGCGCTCCTCCACCACGCCCTTGTGAAGAGCCCCTCTCCACCACGACGCTCGTACCTGCAAATACGCAAAAATCGTTTGTAAAAATAGGCTATAAAAGCCGAAATAAACAGGTAAAAAAGAGGAGGAATTTTTTTTAAAAATACAAAGGTAGTATACATTATACTCGTTACAGATACAGAATCAAAAAGCAAGCAAAGGTTTTTTTCTTTTCGTTATTTTTCTTTTTCCGAATATGTTTACCTGCACATAATTTTTTTTCCCGTTTCTATTTTAAAAACCCATATATATATATATATATATATATATATATATATATATGTATAATAGATTTACAAAAAAAAGGGAGAACAAAAGGCCTACTTTTGGGATTCCGACCACCATGTACTCTGTGGCTAAACAGCGGTCTGTTGGAACTCGCATGGAAGGGTTGTCGAAAAATCGTGCAGGCGGGGAGAAGAGAGAGCTCCTCTCTGTTTTTTGTTTTAAAATGAGAAAGAATGGCTTTTTTTAAAAAAAAAAAATCACCTTATATACCACCCCTAAACGGCGTCGTTTGGGGCTGAGGTTAATAGCCCCAAAACGGCGCTGCTTTCACCTGAGATCCATGTATGATTGACCCACCCGAAGGGATCCGCGCGTTTTGTTTAAAAATGGGATAATTTCCAAATTGGCCCTTCCATATTTTTTCAGTTTTTAATTTCATTTTTTAATTTTAAAATTTGCCCCGGTATTTCTATTTATTTTTCAGTTTAGTCCCTGGGATAAAATGCTGCGCATAACAGGCCAGGGATATTTCCCTCTTCGCCCCTTGTGTTTTTAGCACATTGCAATTTAGCCCGTATCTTTCTTTTTTATTTATAATTGGCCCCTAAATTTCTGTTTCGATTTCGATTTAGTCTTTTTTTATTTTGTTATTAAATTGATTGACTTTAATATGGTTACTATTATTTTTATTATTTTTAATTATCAATTATTGTTATTGTTATTGTACCTATTATACTTATTATATTTATTATTTTACTACCATTAATATTATTATTTTACTATTATAGTTATTTATTTTAATATCACTACTATCATTTTTCTTTTATTCTATTATTTTATTATTATTACTATTATTTGATTATTAATGCTATTTTTATTTTTACTAGTACTATTATTACTGTTATTATTATTATTAACATTATTTTCTTTATTTTTTTTACTATTGTTACCTTCTAAATTATCATATAATATTTATTCGCATTGACGCACCATTAGCTTTCTTGTTATTATGTTCTTATATTTATCTATTCTTGTTGCTATTATTTCATGTAGACTGATGATTTTGAATTTTATTTTAATGTATTTTTATTTTTGCTTTTATTTGCTTTTTTACCCAAATTCATAAAAAAGGTTTTACAAATGTAATATTTTGTGCTTGGTAGTTCAGGAAGTCGTGCCCTAACGTGCTGGGTTTCGATTTTCCGTTCGTCCAAATGACTAAATATCCTTTTAAGATTTTGACCGAGTTTTCTTAACTTAAAAAATAAGGCAATATTTCATATTTGGAAACTCGAGGAATCGTGCCCTAACGTGCTGGGTTTCGGTTTCTTTCGTTTGGCCAAATAACGGAATACCCTTTTTAAATTGCAATGCATGAATTTTGGAAATCATGAAATGATCTTGGTGTCAAGGGTTTGAAACATCGTATCCTAACGTGCTGGATGTGATATTTCATTCTTTCGGAACAAGAGAATTTCGATATCCAATTCGAATTATCCAAATATTTTCTAAAGGATTCGCATTTTAAAATCTCTTCCAATTTTCGATATTAGGACATTAATCAATCAATAAGGTACCTGTCGAAACCATTTTTTTGTTTGGAAAAACGGGCCGACTTTAAAAAGAAATACGGAGTCGCCACCAATCTTTTTTTGAAGTGCGATTGGGCCACTTTTGAAAATATTTTGGTCTACGAATTTTAAGAAAACGGGCTCGGGAGTCGGTTACGCACGAGGAAGGATTAGCACCCTCGCAACGCCCAAAATTGGTACCTTATTGATTGATTAATGTCCTAATATCGAAAATTGGAAGAGATTTTAAAATACGAATCCTTTGGAAAATGTTTGGGTAATTCGAATTGGATATTGAAATTCTCTTGTTCCGAAAAGATGAAATATCACATCCAGCACGTTAGGATACGATTTCTCAAACCTTGGACACCAAGATCATTTCATGATTTCCAAAATTCATGCATTGCCATTTTAAAAAGGATGTTCCATTGTTTGGCCAAACGAAAGAACCGAAACCCAGCACGTTAGGGCACGATTCCTCAAATTTCTAAACATGAAATATTGCCTTATTTTTGAAGTTGAGAAAACATGATTAGAATTTTAAAAGGATATTTAGTCCTTTGGATGAGCGAAAAATTGAAACCCAGCACGTTAGGGCACAATTTCCCAAAACTTCCAAGCACAAAATATTGCCTTGTTTTTAATGTTAAAAAAATGGACACAGTCTTAAAGGATATTTAGTAATTTGGTCAAAACGGAAAACCGAAACCCAGCACGTTAGGGCACGATTCCCTGAATTTCCAAACACAAAATATTGCCTTGTTAAAAAAAACTTTTTATAAGCTTGGGCAAGAAAAAGTGGTAGCGGAAAATAGGATAAACAATAGTATTAATAGTAAAGAAAACGATAAATAATAATAAAGGTAATAGAAATGAAAGTAAAATATCCGTAATAATATAAGAAACAAAAATAATAATGCTAATAATAGTAATAAAAATATAAAAATAATAAAAGTAAAAAAAATATTAGTAATAAAATAGTATAACAGTAAATATAATAATAATAATTATAGTATAGTAATAATAATATATATGTAAAATAATAGGGTTAATAATAATAAAATAATAGTGGTAAAAAAATATTAATAGTAGATGAAAGTAATAATAAAAAAAAAAAAAATACTAGTAACAAAATAATATAATAATAAACATAATAAATATAAGAAATAATAATGGTAGATAATAATATTATATATAGTAATGAAAATAATGATAAGAGTGACAATAAAAATAAAATAGTATTAATAATAAAATAATAGTAAAAATAATGGTGATAAAAAATATAAATATTAAATAACAATGATAGTTAATAATAATAAAAATATTAAATAATAAGAATAATTACTAATAGTAATAAAATATGTACAAAATAAAGAGATATTGAGTAAAATAATACAAAAAGAAGATAATAACCGAATTTAAAACAATGGGGCCAAAACGGGATCGAAGCAAAATTATGGGGCTAAATTATAATGAATAAATAACCTAAAAGGATTAAAATTAAAAGGAGCGAACAAGCCAAGGATCAAAAGGGAAAAAATCCCCATTTTCGGGCACGTGTCCATCCCAGCGCATCAGTGGGTCAAGGACCAAATCAAGATGCACCGAAAATTATGTGTCCAAATTGAAAAAAAAAAAGTAAAGGGACCAAATTAGAGCAAATCGGAAATGCGGGAGGGCCAGACTGGTAATTATACCAGTTTCAGGAAACGCTCGGATCCTCCCCGGGTCGAGTCAACGCGCGGATCTGGCCATGAAAACGATGTCGTTTTGGCATGTTTGGCCAGGGCCTAAAACGGCGCCGTTTTAATCACTTATAAAAGCCAAAAAAATTTAGAAAAATTTCATTATTCTCCTTCTTTTTTAAAAAAAAAAAAACTCAAACCCTCTGAAATTCTCTCTGCAGCTCCACAGTCGGCCAGCCCCCCGTGCTGGCTCCAACACCAGCGCTGCGCCGCTCTATCACACATGTGATGGCGGAACAAAAGCAGTAAAAGTTTCTTTTTAAAAAAAATACTTTAATATATATATTATATAGTTTCAAAAAAAGAACAAAATAAAAAAAGAAAAACAACAGTACTCGAATTCGAATAAAAAGAAATAGGGAAAAAAAAGGAAAAAAAAAAACCTTTACTGATTTGGGTATTCGCTTTGTATTGATTCGTATCTGTAAAATATGTAGTGTGTTTTCGTCTCTATCTCAATAAAATTCCCCCCCTTTTACAATAATTGTTTGGGTTTTTATACCCGAAAATACAATAACTGTTTTTTTTACTGTTGTGTTTTTCCTTCTTTTCCGCAGGGGTGGCGACGTGGAGCGGCGCAAGGTGCGGAGACGTGAGGCGTCTTGGCGTCGGGAAGCTCTTTGGCGGCGCAAGGGATTTTTCTAGGGTTTTCTGAACTGTTTTGGGGTGTTTGGGCTAACATCGGGCTTGGGTAGTTAGGTTTGGGCCTGTTTGTAATTTTGATTAATTTTTTGGACTTTGGTTTATTGGGCCCCGGGCGAAATTTAGGCCCGACAGTACCAATTTTGGGCGTTGCGAGGATGCTAATCCTTCCTTGTGCGTAACCGACTCCCGAACCTGTTTTCTTAAGATTCGTAGACCAAAATGTTTTATAAGGTGACCCAATCACACTTCAAAAAAATATTCGTGGCGACTCCATGTTTTTAAAGTCGGCCCGTTTTCCAAACAAAAAAATGGTTTCGACAGGTATAATATCACTTTTAAATTTGAATAAAAATCATAAAAATTTGTCTAAATATAAAAAAAATTAAATAAAAGAAATATTTTTTTAAATAAAGGATATTACAAAATAAGAAAAATTTATAAATAGTTAAAATTTCAAAGGTTTAAAAAAAATTGAATTTTCAATTTTTTATTTCTATCAAAATTTTAATTACTTTAATAATTTTTAATATCTTTTTTTCAAAAACTTTATTCTTCTTTCTTCTTTTTTTTTTGTCATTTTATAAAATATCTATATATTGATTTTTTAATAAAATTTAAAAATGATATTATATTATTTACAAAAAAATTATCAAAAATCCTTCTTACATGAAATTTTAATGAATATGATTTATTGTTCTTTTAAATTTTTAAAGAATATAAATTTCATGTATTGTTATATTCCTCCATCCTTGAGACATGTGCCAACTGACCAAGCATCGTTGATCTTCTATTGACCTCGCTTGAGAAAGTGCTTCTCTTAACCACCCACCATGAAAAGTTTAATGTTGCAACAATGATCACTGTAAAAGCCTAAATTAGCCCGAGCCCAAAAAGCCAAATATAAAGTCCAATAATAAAAAAATAATAACAGTCCATAGTCAAATAAAAAAAGTCCAGTTACAACAAGGCCTAGTGGCCCAAAATGTTTAAACATTTTCAGAAAACCCTAACCCTAACACCCCCCATGTGCGCCACTCGCCTCCCTCGGGCGCACGCTCACCCCCTAGCGCGCTTTTGCCGCCGTTTCACCAAAACAGCAAGGTCCGCCCTCCGTTGACCACACCAAAACCTGCAAAAAGGACGGAAACACAACAGAAACCAAGCAAAAGAGAAACAAAGCAAACAGTGTATAAAAAATGTATAATCGGCTATAAAAGCCGGATCCGATTTGTAATCTTTTTTTACAGAGAATCGAACAAAAAAATACGAAAGCAAATAAAAAATATTCAAAGGTTTTCTTCTCTTCATTCATTTTTTTTATATACATGATATATATATAAATACAAAAAATATTAAAAAATTACCTGGTTGTTCTCTGTCGTCGGGAACCGAAAGGTCCTTTCTCCCTTTGGCCATTTTTGGCCACTTTTTCTAAAAAACGACCCCAGATTCAGAATCAAGGGGTCGAGAGGATTAAAGAGGTTTTTTTGGGGAAATTTTTGGCTGCCGTCGTCGGCGGCCGGTGGCCACGGCGGTCCATGGCGGCGCCGATGGCCAGAGCTAGGCCGGACCAGGGGAGAGTGAGAGAGGTTTGAGAGAATTTTTTTTTTTTGAGAGCTCGAAGGGAAATGAATTTTTTTAAAAAAATTTGATTTAAATAGGCCTACTAAACGGCGTCATTTAGTGCTGGTCACCATAGCCCAAAAACGACGTCGTTTTGCCCTTTAACCCGACCCGGCCTAGGATCCGCGTGTTTTTAGACGGAAGGGCTATTTGCGTCCTTAGTCCTTCCGCTTTTTCAACCCATTTCAATTAGATCCTTCTGGTTCTTTTAATTTGGCCCGATAGTTTAGCCTTTATTTCATTTTGGTCCTTACTAAAACGCTGCGTTTTGGAGGACAATGATATTTCCCCATTTGGTCCCTCCCTTTTATTCACGTGTTACAATTTGGTCCTTTACCTTATTTTCATTTCCAATTTTGGCCCAAAACTCTGTTTAAATTTCAATTTAATCCTTTATACTTTTATCTTATTACGATTTAGGCCTTTAATTTCATTTTAGTTTCGATTTGGTCTTCATTATTTAATTTCAACCATTTATAGCCCTTTTATTTATTTTTTATATATTTTATTATTTATTTATTTATTTATTGTCCCTTATTTTTTAGTACTTAAAATTAATTTATTTCCTTTTATTGTATATTTTTACTTTATTTTATTATTATTATTATTATCATTATTATTATTATTATTATTATTATCTATTGTATTATAAATTGCACCCCTCTCATTTGTATTTTAATTTGATCTTTTATTTTCAATATTTTATAAATTATTTTCTCAATATTTATTTATGTATGTATTTATTTCTTTGTCCTTATTACATTTAAAAATTGGTATTTTCTTTTTGTGTGCATTGTTTTGTCATTATTATTATTGTTGTTGTCATTTATTTTATTATTTATTTTATTTTTCTTTGATTGTTAATATTGGTATTAAAGTGATACATATCATGTGATTGATGTCATTATGTATACTAGGAATCACTTATTAGTATATTTATGTTGTCGTCATTCATCAACGTAATATTTTATTCGTATATCATTAATTTTTACCCAAATACGTCAACAAGATTTTCAAAAAAAGTAGGCGATGTTCCGTATTTGAAAGATTCGATGAAATCGTGCCCTAACTTACGGGGTTTCAATTTTTCTCGTTGAATTCGAATAATCGAATATCCTTTTAAAAATTAAAACACGTGAGATTTCAAAAAAGACAAAGGCCAAATTATTCTCAAAGATTCAAAGTGTCATGTCCTAACTTACGGGACGTGACGTTTAGTTGCCTCGAGATAAGAAGGTCTTCAATATATTTTTTGACTTATTCAAGCAAATTTTTAAGTAAAAATAACATAATACAAAGAGGGATCGTAGTTTAAATTCTTTCTGAGTTTTCAACTTTCGACATAAAGACATCAAATAATCAATTAGGTACCAATTTTGGGCGTAACGAGGGTGCTAACACTTCCTCGTGCGTAACCGACTCCTGAACCCATTTTCTGGATTTTTGTAAACCGAAAAACATTGTTTTAATAAATCAAACCTCTTATTAAAACGATCAAGTCACGAGGTGATTCGATCACACCTCATAAAAAAGATTGGTGGCGACTCCCAATTTTCGTTTTTTAAAATAAAAGTCGACATTTTAAAAAATGGTTTCGACAATCACAAAGGGCGTCTCTAATGCCCTAGCCATTCAAGTTTTTATGTTTGAAACCACCCATCAATTTCTCCCGTTTCACATCATTAGCAACCCTCAAGAGAAATTGTCACAATTGTATGAGATAGTTCATTGCTTCACGGAGGGTGACTAGATTGACATGGATCAAGCTCAACCTTCAATTCTTGCAACCCATATGTCTTAATTTTCTAAGCAATCATCCCCACCGCACCAATGCCAACCTATTCCACATCAATATCAACCCCAGCATGGGACTCGTCCTCAAGTAGATGATGAACGGTTCTGGCAGTATAACCCCCTGCAGCAAAGGGGCAGGTAGGCGATTAATACTATAGGATCCCCTCGTCAATCAGGACCCGTGCAGTAGAGTCGCCCAATTCAACACCATCGGGACAAAGTCCTATATAATCGTCACCGTTGTAACGGCCAAATTTTCAATGATACCGAAAAATGCAGTTTCGGAATCCCATTTTTATAAATCGAGTCTGTAAATATTAAAAATAAATATTTACGGAGATAATATAAAAATATATTAAAGATTGATCGAGTAATTTTGTCGAATTTATAGTTAATTAAGACACGGAGACTAAATTGTAAAGTCCAATTGCTAAAGATTTTTAATTGACAAAATGATTAAGGATTGAAATAGCAATTAACTAAAGGTCCTAAAATAATAATTAAACCAAGAATTAATGAATGTTAGTGGGAGATGATGGCCATCTCCAGTTGAAGTTAAAATGGTGATTATGTTAATTAATTAAGAAACTAAAGTTAATTAAGCCTTAAATTATCATATAAATAGGTGGATGAGTGGAAGGAAAGAGAAAATTTATCATCTTTTCTTCCTCGCATGGCCGAATGTTCATAAGAAAGAAAAGGAGAAAAATCCTTCAAAGCTTTTGATATTCGGGTAAGCAGTCACATTAGCTATTTGATAACATTAAAACAAAATCCAGAACCGTCTGATGTGCCGCTTGCTCTTCCGGTGTTAGGGATGGAAAATCAGAGTACGATATTAAAATCTGTCTTATGATGTACCCACCATAATATCAGAAAAAGTTTTTCCGCCTTCCAATTAAAGAAAAAACATTAACGGATATTTATTTTGAGTGCGAAGCGTTTAATTTTTTTTTGTCTTACGTTTATAATATTTAATTTTATCGTTATAATTATTTTTATATTAATCGTAAATAAATACATCATTCATCCAAAAAATCCTAAATGTGCAACAAACACGTCATTTACATAAAATAGATGAAAAAGGATACAAATGATATTGTGTCACTATTTCATACAATCATTTTCCTAAGTTACAAATACATAAATAAAAAAAATTAAGGTATTCCAAAACTTCCATGAGAGTTTTAAGAATTGAAAGGTAATCAACGTAATTGTTTTAGAGATTAAAAGGTCATTCATATGATTATTTGAAGTCAATTTCAATAAAATCGAGATTATATTATTATCATAATGCTAAATCCTGAACTACTTGATTCAAGCCTCTATTTCAATTGAATTAAAGTTACAAAATTTATTAAATGATGTCTTGGTTTGAAAACTTTAAATTCCAATTTAGAGGCAAAACTAAATGCATTGAATTTAGAGGCAATTGTAGAAAAATGTATGGCAATTATGCTGAACATATTATAAAACTAAAAAAGAGATTGTAGTGATAACAAAGATGAGAGAATATAAGACAAGATGGGATGGAAACTTATACATGTTGTCTATTTATAGGATTTTAACTATCATAAACTACAAATACATAAATAAGAAAATTAAGGTATCCCATAATTTTCATGAGAATTTTAGGAATTGAAAGGTCATCGACATAATTGTTTGGGATTTTAGAAATTGAAAGATCATTCACATAATTATTTGGGGTTATGAGAATTGAAAGAACATTCACATATGAAATATTTACAATATTTCTCTTGAATGTCTATCAATGAAAATGTGTCTTATTAAAATTTTATTAGTTAAAACCATGCGGGATAAAAACCTAATAAATGGGAGTGATTACACAATTTCTCACTACAAGCTGAGTCATTAAAAACTTTTATTAAGAAAACTCAGTGGGACAAAATATTGACTAAAAGAAATGAGTATAACATTGTTTTAAACTCTTCTTAGCGGCAACATCACATTACATCTTTGAGTCGACGAGTTTTAATATTGTATACTAGCCTTTCAAATGTTGTAGTTGGCGATGTCCTTCAATTGAGTTATACATGTTGTATTATCTATTGAAAAGTTTGAGAGATTTCAAAAGAACCAAATCCAACATTCTTAGAGAAAGATATTGAGATCTTGTTTATAAGTCATCCCCTAGTTCCTGCAGCTTGTTGATAATCTGCAGTGCATCTCCTCCCAACAAATTCTTCGATGCCTAGTTTGTAGAGTAAATTCAAGAGCCTTTTTCTTTTTCTTTGCTGTCAAAGCCTCTGCTGACTCAAGGTTAGTGACTGTCCCATGCTTAATAACTGCACAAGCCAACACAAATCCATCAGTCTCTTATCAAAATGCCTCCTCCACCAGCCTTCAGTTCACCATCAAAACTCCCATCGAAGTTCACTTTAACGAAGTCCGGAGGAGGAGGCTTCCATTTTTGCATAGTAGAAGCCTATTTAAGCGTTGACTAATAGCTATTCACTTTTCTAAATTTATTCCAGTAGCTTTTGATGGAGTTCATTAGATTACCGACCGTTTGCTTCTTTAAACCATTAATCTCCTTGTTCCTTGCATTCCATAAACCCCCAATCCATCATAAAAGAAGATGGAATTGCTCCTTGTCAATGGAGTTGGTCGTTGATTCCAGCCAATCCACGTCATTACTGGTTTCAGATTCCATAACCTCGGTAGGGAAACCTGCATGCTAGCAATGCTAACTTAGCATTACTACAGTCCTTCAAAGCAAGCATCTCATGTTTACAGCTAGTGTCTGGATGCTATTTAAACGTCTCGCAATATTAGAAGTCGTAGGCAGAATGTCACAACAAAGACTCCAAGCAAAGTGACACACTCTTGGCAGTAAGGAGGACTTCCAGATTTTCTTATGTGGGCCAAATCTCGAAATTCTTTCAGCCATGGCTCTATAAGCACCTTTAACGCAGTATCTAACATTACTACTTGGATGCCAAATTAGTTTATTCTCTCGATTACCATCAAAAAGCTTAATATATATTAAGAATTGCTTCGGCTTCATCCATGCAAAATCAAGGATTTTGGGGATTGAGAAAATTAGGGTATTTAATTTAAGGCGGGTATATTATGAGAAAATTGTATGAAACCGTGACGCCACGTCATGTGTATCCATTTTCAATAGTTTTATGCCACATCAGTATTCTTATCCTGAATTTCAGGATTTTAATTTTGATTTGATTTTTTTTCAGGATAAAAATGCTGAAATTCAGAATGAAAATGCTGATGTGGCATAAAACTATTGGAAAGAGATACAGATGATGTAGCGTCACGGTTTCATACAATCCTTTCCCTGTATATTAAAAGGGTTTACGATTCCTTAAATATACTATTTCAATTACTAAGGGGGGTTTTGCCATTTTTGCATCCCATTGTTAAATTATATTTTATTATTTTTATTGGTTAAATTAATTTACTTAAAATTTAAGTTTCAGACTTAGATTTCAAGTAAATTCAAGATATGAAATAATTTCATTTCAAGGTTTTTCATCTTTCCTTTATTTTGTTTTGGATTATCAAAATTTGAAAAATTTTCAACAATTTCACATAGCATCTTAGGTGTTTTTATTATTATTATTATTATTTTATGTTTATACTTTCATCTATAATAAAGTCAAGCTCTCAAAAAATTTCTCAAGTTTTTAAGAGTTTCTTTTCATTTAAGAAACATCATGAGAGAGCTTTTTTTTGATACAATATTAAATGTGGGGATGGGATCACACAATTTAAATTTGAGTCAAACAAGTGTCAAGACTAAGACTCGAGGCGAAATCAAAAAATTTTTTTAGGAGGAGCCAAAATTAAATTGTAATTTTTACGATAGCAAAATACAATTTTACTATTTTAATAGTCTATATCTTTATAATTTTTAAACGATTAAATCAAAATTTTATATTTTTAGGGAAGGTTAAAGTGTAATTTTATCTTTATTAATTTAAAATTTTAAAAAATTTAAAGGGCCTAAATAGAAATTTTTACATTTTAGGGAGATCAGGGCCTTGCCTGCCCCTAATTTCTCACAACACCGTATTAATGTTTTTATATAATAATAATAATAAAGAAAAGGAACAAAGAAGTAAAATAAAAAATAGTCAAAATGTTAATCTAATTTGAACATTAATGGGAATTGATATATAAAGTAGAACTTTACACCCATGAGTATCAAGTTCTTAAGTTAACCTTGTCAACTAACATTCTCTTTCTTTATCCTCTCATTGATCTCAAAGAAATTCAATAATAAAAAACTTATACTAACACTCACGGGTGTCGAGTTACTCCTCCAAAATGTAAAATGTACTTTAAAAAATCTCTCTCTAAACCTATTTTAATAAATAATATTAAAATCTACACTACCAAAATAAATAAATAAAACCCTAATTTTTAATTTTTAATTTTTAATTATAGGGATAAATCTTAAAATTATATATGAATTTTGGTCAAATATGCAATACTGTACATAAATTATGATTTTGTGCAATTTTGCACATAAAATTTTGATTTGATTCTATTTTCACAAATTATTGAAATAATTATCGATATAACATTATTTTATGTTTATATATTGCATACATAAATAATTATATTTATCTAATATGAAAAGAAAGTGATGTATTTATTTCTTTAAATATATACATTTGAATCACAATTAAAATTTCATGTATATATTTGAACCACAATTAAAATTTCATGTGTATAATTACACCAAATCGATTCGATCAATTAATTTAATTTTAACTAAAATTTAAACACTCGTCGTATATATTATTTAACATTATTTTAACCGTAAAAACATGCTTTTAAAAAGTCAAAAGCAACAAGAAGGGCCCTTACTCTGAAGATTAGACACCCTAGTATAGTCACATATATTTAGATTGGAGCATTTCAATCAGCCTAGGCCCAACCTTCACATATATTTAGAACTAAATGACTAAATTTGTAAAATATTGAGAGTTAAATTTTTTTTTGAAAAATAAATTTATTAATTCATTCAATAAATGGAATAATACACTTTAGAGAAAATTTCATTAAATTAGTTAAATTTTTAAATTTAATATCAAAGTGATGAAATTTTTAAATTATTTCAGGATGACTTAAATTTTAAATTTTGAAAACGTTGGTGTTGAAATTGAAAGTTTTTGAGTTTTTAAGTTGAGTGACCAAAATAGAATCTACCCAAAAGTTGGGTGACCACCCCCGGGAATTTACCCTTAATTTTATATGTTATCGTATAATTTGGAAAGGACAATAAAAGAAAGACAGGCGAAGAAAACAAATAATAAAGCGCCAAACGTGGGTTATTTCCTTCTCGTTGAAAAACCGAATCAGTCAAGTCAGTCTCCGTTTTCACCTTTTCTTTTTTCCGCCAAAAATTACAGCTTCAATTATTCAATGTAAAACTTTTAACCCCAACCCACCACTTTAAACATATACTTTTAAAATTTTAATTTTTTATTTTAAAAACCAAAATCCAATTAATTTTTGTTAATTTTAAATATATATTATTAATTAAATTTTAATTTAAAATTAAAACTTTAAATATCATATATTCAAATTGAACAAAAATATATATCAAAATGTTATCAATTAAATTTTAATTTTTAAATTAAATAAATAAAAGTTAATTTTCAAAAATCAGTATTGGAGGCATATTTTAAACCTAACTTTTATCAGCCAGCTAATTAATTCGAAATTTGAAAGACAACGAAAAAGAAAGCTTTTTTTTTAAAAAAGTTTTTTTTAGGATTATCTAATTCCTAACAGCTCAATTATCAAAATCAATCAATTAAAAATAATAAGAATAAGGAAGGAAGGAAGGAAGTTCATTCTTAGGTAGGAGGAGAAGAGCAGCTAGCTTGAAAAGAGCCGCTGTCTTTTTGATATATCAGCCAAGGTTTTGAATTTTTAGATGGCGATACTATACGCGCTGGTTGCGCGTGGATCGGTGGTGCTGGCGGAGTTTACGGCGGCGTCTACGAACGCTAGCGCGATTGCCAGGCAGATTCTAGAGAAAATACCTGGAGAAAACGACTCTCACGTTTCGTATTCACAAGATCGGTACATCTTCCACGTCAAACGCACCGATGGACTCACCGTTCTTTGTATGGCTGACGAAAGTGCCGGAAGTATGTCAATAACCTCTCTCACTTCTTCTTTTTTTCTAATGGAAATTATTGTGAAAGTTAGTTTCCATTATTTTCTACTGAAAGTGAAGCTATATTAGATTGATGCGATGCGCTTGTGTTTCAGTTTCAATTACTTTTGTAAGTACTATTTGTTTGTTTCAAGTTCTGAATTAAAGGGAAATTGGAGATAAATACTATGTAAATTAGAAGAAAGTGAAGTTTAATGCTTGGTTGACAATCTAGGGTTTGATTTGAAGTTCAAAAGTGCAATCTAAATTTCTAGAAGTTGAAAATTGGTAAACAAGAAAAAAAGGATTTTTCCTCCTGATCATGTCTTTTCAGCAATAATAGCAATGGGTAATGCTATGTTCCAATCAATTGTTGCTCATCTTCTGATTTTGAAGGATCCCTTCTGGTGTTTATTGCTGAGCTGCAAACAGAATATTTATGTTCTTCAGAACAGTCTTATGATTTTCCACTAATCATATGGAGAATTTTAGCTAGAATTTGTTTTGGTTTGTAAGCTAAGTTACTTAAACTGCTGTGAGTGTCGGATACAGATATATTCAATTTTTCTCTACTTTTCTTTTTATGTATTTGGAGTCTCATATCCCCTCATGTCTGGATATGCCTTGGAACTAGTGTTCAAGTAAGTCAAGAAAATGAAAAGTCAGAGAAACATGGTTCGCGAGTGCTTTTCCTCTTTTTTCTCTTCTTGCTAAGAAATCTTTGGTCCAAACTTTTCTGATAATAAATTATTTGAATATGGCGGATGTGTTTTTTGTATCTTTTGCAGGGCGCATTCCTTTTGCATTTCTTGAAGACATTCATCAGAGATTTGTGAGGACTTATGGCCGAGCTGTCTTTTCAGCCCTTCCTTATGGCATGAATGATGAATTTTCAAGGGTTTTGAGTCAACAAATGGAATACTACTCGAGTGACCCTAATGCTGATAGGATAAATCGACTAAAAGGTGAAATGAGTCAGGTAGGTTTTAAATTCTTTGAAGCTGGTTATCAATTCTTTTATTTCTAGATTCTCATTAAAAGGTTCTTTTTCGTGTTCAATCCGAGAACAGTGGTGTCCATTTGAATGCACAAGGATGAACTTTTACCTACTTCAAGAATTAACTATATTGTTGTTTGCATCACATGGAATATCAATTTTCCTTTTTGTTCTATTACAGACCATTTAACATGTCACATTTAAGGTGATCCTTAGATTTAATTGTCACCTGCAGTTATTGCCTTTTCAATCAAGGGCATTCAACTTACATATTTTGTTTTCTTTTTCTTTTGAGACCATGCTCTCATGATGTTTATTGTACTCAAATAGGTGAGAAACGTAATGATAGAGAATATTGATAAAGTTTTGGAGAGAGGTGATCGGTTAGAATTGCTGGTTGACAAAACTGCCAACATGCAAGGAAATACCTTTCGCTTCCGAAAGCAAACTCGCCGTTTTAGAAACACAGTATGGTGGAGAAACGTCAAACTTACGTATGCTTTCTGAACCATTTAACCTAACTTTTTTATGTCTACATGAACAGTTAGCATTCTTTGTAAATTTGCTCCTGGAAATAGAAGAGGTACTAGGATTAGATGAATTTATCTCTCACTAACTTGCTTTGCACATTGCAGGGTTGCTCTAATAATCCTCCTCCTAATAATTATTTATGTTGTGCTGGCTTTCGTTTGCCATGGGATCACACTACCTTCATGCCTAAAATGAGGTCAAGAGCTTGAGATTCAAACTCCTTCGGTACTTGCCCCCTTTCCTCGTGCTTATAGTTTTATTTGTTTGTTTTTAGTTATATATAATGCTTATGTTGAGTTGAGTTGATTTTATTGTTTATTTATTCAATGTGAAGAGCTAGAAATGTCATGCTTGTTCTTGTGTTACCATGTTTCTTTTAGGAATTCGAAATTGTTTGGTTTTCTTTTGAAGACATGGCTTGATTACTCGAACTTTATGGTGTGTGTGTGTGTTTACTTTTGGGTTAAAAGTCTATATTTTTCTTCATTGCTACTCCTATTTTGTATGTTTTTAAAGTTTTTTTTAGTTATACAAACAGCATTAGAATGATGTGCAATTTGTTTACAAATGTTTATGCGAACTCAACTGCTTGTTATCAAGGTATGCCCTTTGGTTGCATTACAAACATCATGGGAGCTCACTCAAAAAAGCTGTAGATTGTAAAAATGTAACAAGTTTGATATTTAAATTTTGACATGTCCTTTTATTTTTCTTCATGATCTTTAAACATCCTTTCTCATGAAAGGGCAGCCGCGGTTTTTCAAATTATGAAAATGAATTATGAAATTACTTGTCCAAGGGTTATATGTGGTGTTTCTCAAAGTTTGACTGTCTCAAAGCTTCAAGCTTACCTGCAATCAATGATCAGTTGAACTAAAAATGCTGTCTCGTTGACTAAATGGAGTGGCAAAAATATTTGAATTCAAGTTTTTAGTTGACATCAGCTTTGGGTTTGATTCCTAGATAATTCTTTACCCTCACCCTTTATATATTAAGGTTGTCTCCCTCTTTACAGAAATAACATGTTTGAAAAGAGCTTCCCTAAACCAAACATTCTTCCTTGTATAAAAGGACCTTGGCAAAAGTGTTATGGAGGTTCTTATACTATGAGTCGGATTATATTTTGTTCTTAGGTTCTTATACTATGAGTCGGATTATATTTTGTTCTTTCTACTCAAAAAATGGGTAAATTAGTCTTTGTATATTAGGTCAAAGTGCAAATTGATTCTTTTTATTAAAATTTTCATCTATTTATACTGTTAAAAGTTGGCGTGATTGACAGAATAACCGGACAAAGACATTTTATGTATAACATGTATCTTATGCCAACGTTCATGAACCAATTTGTAACAACAGAATTGGATGAAAATTTTACTAAAATGACTAGTTTACTTTTTGAATTTTTGCTCATCTTTCTAGTAGAAGTATTATGCAATCTGACTTTTATTCAATAAATTTTAAGCGAGTACATTGATGACTCACAAGCTTCAAGTGTTCCTATTCCTAACAATAAACTGGGTTATACACATGAATGCCATTGGTCCGTCAGTCGACATGCCTGCGCTTGAAATCTTTACTCCATTGGAGGTAGTATATATCGTGAGGGGATTTATTTGATGTTAATCAAGAACAATCACCTCGAATTTACATCGTGTTTTCGGTTCAAAATGCACTACAGCTTCCCTCAGGTGTTTCATGCGAAGAGCTAAACCATACTTATTTAACAATTCCTTGAAATGGATTCAAGCTGTCGTTATCTTGAATAGGAGTGATCATTCCAGTGGAAAATGCATCCTATTAAGTAAACCAGAACCGTCTGGAGTCTTTGTACTGAAAACCAACCTTAATGTAATTCATATTCTTTTAATTTCATTAATTTTTTTTATTACTAACACATTCAATCTAATTTTGTGAAAGTGGACTTATTATGCAGATCTGACTTATTTTCTAAACAAAATTAGTCCTGGGTCACTTGCCTATTTTAAGTCAATTTTTTTCATGAGAATTAACTAAAGTGACTGAATTTATTAATACTAGATGTTCAATCATGTAATTTGACTAAACTAAAGGTTCAAAATTGATACCAAATTAAGTGATCTAAAATGTAGGTTGCTCGACAACTTTGTTCTACTTCTTTTAATTTCTTCGGATCCTTCAAATTCCCTAAACTTTTCTGGAAGTCATTGCATGATTTACCACAAACAGAAACAATGACGAGCCGTAAGAAAAACCTCTGATGCAGCAATTTGCACTGATCTGTAACATTAACTTGTGGTGGGCTTCGTAGCTTGAATTTAAGCAATGCTCTACAAGTTATTAATGAACACGGGAGCCATTCAAATGAACAATGTCAAAGACAGAAGGAAAGTATTTTTGTAATAAATGTTAATCTTCAATCACATATTGGACTTGTACAGTGAATGATATCAACAACCATATCGGAAACATATTCTTGACTAAGCAGATCGTTATGCAATTTATCCCACTCTTTGAATAATCGTTCGATTGCATTTTGTTTTTCCTTTCATATTTCTTTTATATGAGACGGAAAATTGATATGATTTAGAGCTTATCCATCAAAACTGGAATGGATATACTTAAATTTACTTCGACCAACTCAAGGATACATTCACTTATTATTTTCGAATCCAACTTTGAATGATCTTACTATACCTTTACAGCAGTGAAGGTGTGCAAATTGATATATTTGCGAATTTTTAACATGTGTTTCCTCTGTATATAAGATGTTTGGGTCTTCCAATTGCAACTCTCATCGAATTTTAAACATTTAGTTGCATAAACACTTTATATAGATTTGAGAACTTTATAACTCACTGACTCCTTGATTCTTCTAATTACAACCCTTTTCTTTAGAAATAATTGATTAAAAGAGAACTACCCAGGAAATTCAAATTCAACATTTCATGGCTATATTCTGAAACATCATGCCAATGAATCTCGAAGTTGAGGGTCCGATTATAGCTTGGGGGTTGATATATAAGAAGATGGCGCCTCAGTGGGATAACAATCGTGGGATTGTCTTCCGACTAAATATCACTGTGAGTTTCGACTACACTTGGACTTCTCCATCGAAATTAAATACCACCAACTTGACCTTTGATCATGGTGGAATTTGACCAAATTCAAAGAAATGTTGGCACCTGAATAGCCAACCATTTAGGTCCACTCCATTAAATTTAGGAAGATCAATCTTGGCTTGGCGAGTGGCAAAATACTAAGGCCTTCCTCCTAATGCTTAAGGTGCCTGTGTACGAGGCTGCTATGTCATTCTGGAGAGTAGAAATAAAGTGTTATTGATTCTATTTTCTTCCGATCTACGAATATGCTCTACACCATTGTTGGTGCTAAGATGGAGGTTTGATACCATCTCGGCGTAGGCAAAATGACTTAAGAGTGCTAATGGTTTGACAAAATCCGCAGGATGGTTCCAATTCAAATTAGATAAAATATTTAAAAGATTTATATTTGATTTACCCATGGGCGAAGCCAGAATAATTTTTTAGGAAGGGCCAAATGAAATTTTAATTTTTTATAGTCTATATCTTTATAATTTTTAAATGATTAAATCGAATTTTTATAGTTTTGAGGGGCCAATGTGCAATTTTACCTTTACTAATTTAAAATTTTAAAAAATTAGAGAGCTTAAATGATAATTTTTCATTTTAGGGGGGCCGGGGCCCATGCCAGCCCCCTATAATCGCCTCTGGATTTACCGATAATCTTCTATAATTCCACACACGATCACTCTTAAAATTATATTATGGCATATCATTAAAAATGAAGTTGAGGGGGTCAAGATTCATATAATTAAATCAAAATTGTATCATTTTAGAAGCTAAAATGTAATTTTACTATATATTAAAATATAAATTTACAACTTTTGAAGGGATTAGAACATAAATCTCCTATTTTAAGGGGTCAAGACCCTTACTCACTCCAGGCATCGGGTTCACCAAAAATTATTCAAAATTCGAATGTAAAATTGACATCAACCGATATATAATTTATGATTCAATGAATAATAAATTGACTTAATTCACAATTTGGCCCTTAAAGTATACTTGTTTTCCCACTTTGATATCTAAACTTTTTTTGTCCCAATTTGATACCTAAAGTACACTCAATTTCTCAATTTGGTACCTAAAGTATGCTTCTATTATATTTTGTAGTCCATTTTTTTGAAACGTCAATTTGCGTCTTTATGTAACAAAAAAAATATTTTCTTTTATTAAATGTATATACACATTTAAAAATATAAAATTGAAAATAAATATATAAAATTTCATAAAGATATTTATAAAATCTAGAAAAAAAGACATATAACTTATAAAAATAAAATTTACAAAAAAATATAATAATTGAAAAGAAATTAGTTGAAACTAATAATATTATTACAAAACATGTAAAAAATTGTAAAAAAAAAAAGGTCTAAAAATATTTTTATAAAATTATAAAGCTCTAAAAAGGTAGTTAAATTTCAAGTTTTTTTTTTTTTTTGCAATTACTTGAAATATAAATACATTTGTAAAAAAAAATTATAACAATATTCAATTTTTATATATTATTTTGATTTTTTAAAATTTAAATTATATTTTTATAAAAAATTATTTTTAAACTTTTTTATATATTATATATGATTTTTTTTACATTTTTAATTAATATAATATATATAATACTAAAAATATTTAAAAATAATATGTGGTGGATTCTAATAGCAACACGTGGATGATCGACGATGAATCAAATTCAAAAATATTTAAATATTTAATGTTATAATTTTCTATTTTTATTTTAAATAAATTTAATTACTACGTTATTTTGACGCTTTTCATTAGTTAAAATTACCTACAAACTTTTTTAAAATATATATATTAACTATAAAATAAATATATATATATATATATATACACTTAAAAGCTAAATCGTGAATTAAGATATTAAATTCTAACATTCCCTCATTGAGATTCCAATAAGATGGTGTTCCATCATTCAAAAGCCTAGGAAGTACGAAGGCAGAGATATATGGGAGAATAAGACCTTGCAAGAAAACCACCAAATGTATTTGACTTTCGTACGTGTCCCCTCTCAGACACACCCTTTTCCACAAAGCATTCATTCAAACCAATCTCCACCACTCGGTTTTAAGGTTTCCACATTGTTTCTATTTAACCTAAGCTACTAATACCATAAGCCAATCACCACCCTCAAAATAGTAAAAACCCAACCCCTATTTCTCCTCCCTTCTATTTGGAACACCGAAGCTGTCTTTTCTCTCTTCTCGTGGTGTTCTTCTTCCTTGTTTCTTCTTCAAAGAGAAAGAGACAAGACAAAAAAAAAAAAAAAAAAAAAAGACTGAAAGAAATCACCTTCGATTCCTCTTCTCTGACCATCTGCGCCATTACTGGGTTGGTTTATCAGCTTGGTTTTTTTCTTCCTTTTTCCACTGTCATTTATAAACTACATTTGTACTGTAAGTTGTTCTTGCTTTTCTTACATGTTTGTTTGTTTGTTTGTGTCGAATGTTGTTTTTAGTTGTTTATTTTTTTGATAAATTTGCAGCATGATGGTTTGTTGGCCTTACTTTGATCCTGAATTTGATAATCTCCCAGAGAGAATATATGGTCCCCCGTAAGCAATCTATACCTTTAATATAACCACTTTTACACTATTATTTGACTCATGGCCATCTTATGAACCTATATATATATACACGTATATATACCTTGGCTGCCTTTCAGATGTAGAGTTTGCATTGACAATGACAGCATGGAGGAATGCACGGTGATAAAGGTAAGCATGCATGCATGCGTGCATGTATTTATGTATGTATTGTGATCATGGATGGTATGCGCAGGTAGATAGCGTGAACAAGCAAGGGATCCTCCTGGAAGTGGTGCAGGTGTTGACAAATATTAATCTTACCATCTTAAAAAGCTACATTTCCTCTGACGCTGGATGGTTCATGGATGGTATACATATATTAATCCTCTCACTGATTTAATCCATTTATACAATATATTGGGGGCTTATTTTGGTGTCTTTTATTTGCAGTCTTTCATGTTAAAGATGAGCACGGCGACAAAATCAGAGATCAAAATGTAATTAACTATATCCAGCAGGTGAATATGGAAGGAGTTCGATGCCTGCATTTTTATTAATTATTTCATAGGATTAATTCCAACAAACGTCCCTAAACTATAACAGAGATTTTAATTTGGTTCCAAACATCAAAATATTCTAATTGACCTCGAAATATCATTATTGTATCAATGAGGTCCTTCTGTCAGCTTAATAAACAGTTTGGTAATTAAATTTTTTTTTAATATTACTTCTAAGTTGTCCTTATAATAGGTACACCCAAACTAACAACTAAGTTGATGGAAGAACATTATTAAGACAATACTAATATTTTAAAGATTTAATTATAACATTTTGAAGTTTAGGACTAATTTGAAATATATAGGCTATATGGGCATGTATGCATGCTACCTAAAGAGGGCTTTCACGTAAATTTTTAATGACACAGGCCATAGGTACAGTTAGAGAGATCGAAAACACGGTGAAGGCCATGGCCTATCGCAATGACGTATTCAATAACTCCGATCAACTGAGCGAGCACACCGCTATAGAAATGAAAGGAACCGATCGACCAGGTCTATTTTCGGAGATATCAGCAGCCTTAGCTGATCTCCACTGTAACATTGTGGAGGCACATGCATGGAGCCACAATGCTCGTTTGGCTTGCGTGGCCTACATTTCCGATCAATCCACCGACACCCCGATCGACGATCCCCACCGCCTTGCCACCATCGAGGGCCACCTCACCACTGTACTACGAGCCACAACTACACCTACCCAAAGTGAGTTGGAAATAGCCAGCCCACAAGAAGTGAAGACAGCTGAGTTTGGTGAAGGGACCAATATGACCGATGTGGAACGCAGGTTACACCAACTTATGCTATCAGCAGGTGATTTCCGTAGGCCGGAATTTGAGGCGATGACACCACCACCATCACCAAGATCAGACGGTGATGAAGAAGGAAGAAAAATGGTTGTATCAATTGAGAACTGTCACGAAAAATGGTACTCCATCGTCAGCATTGAATGTAAAGATAGACCCAGGCTCATGTTTGATACAGTGTGTACGCTTACTGATATGCAATACGTGATTTTCCATGCATCAATCAGTTCCCGCGATGGCAGATCCTTGCAGGTATATTAATAGTTTTCTCTTCAACTTTTGCTTCATTTCTTTTAAACTCTCTTATTTGCATTACCATTTGTTATGAAATAAAGGAATACTTCATAAGACATGTAGACGGATACGCTTTGAGTTCTGAAAGTGAGAAACAGAAGGTTATAAAATGCTTGGAAGCAGCTATTGAGCGACGGGTTTGCGAGGTATAATGCTACAATCTTCACTCGATGTTAATTTATTTTTGGTATAATCTACCTCCAACTTTAAAATGATTTTTTTATGAAGTTTGGGGACCAAATAAGTAATTATGCATTTATTTTATTATTTTCTCTGATGACAAATGAATCATAATCAGGGGGTTCGACTAGAGCTGAGTGCAGAGAATCGGGTCGGGTTATTGTCTGACATAACTCGGGTTCTAAGGGAAAACGGCCTGAGTGTAGTAAGAGCAGATGTGAAAACCCAAGGAGAAAAGGCAGTGAATGCTTTCTACTTGAAAGACATTTTGGGGAATGAAGTCGACACAGATGTGGTGGAGTCGGTGAAGAAAGAGATGGACGACGTTATAGACTTTGAAGTGAAGAACGATGGTGGTGGCAGCAGCAGTCAGCAAGGTCGGTGCCTGTCAAGCTCGCCGCCGCAAAGGTCGCCGGGATTCTTCTCTCTTGGAGACGTTCTTAAGTCTCAAATCCAACGCTTTTCTCATAATTTTATCCCTACCAATTAGGATGTTCATTTAAATAAAATCACCTGGATGGACTGGATGGAGGGAGTGGGATTGTAAATAATAAAAAAACAGGGTTCGTTTGTGAATAACCATAGAAATCGCTCCTAGGAATATTGTAAATATATAAAGCTAAGGATTCAAAATTCTACATATAACATATGTAATGCTGTGAATAAAAATAAACTCTTATTTTTTTTGTTAAAAAAAATTCGGTAAAAGGTCTTTTCAGTCCCTCTCAATTTTGATATCGAGTAAATTTGTCCCTCTTAAAAAAAATTGAAGCAATTTTATTCATGTCAGTTTTTAAAGTGAGCAACTAAAGATAATTAATCATGGTGTTAATGTCTTCAATTAATTGCACATAATTTTGATTAATATAATAAAAATTTTAGCCCTCGATGTTTATTATATTGTCAATTTGGTCTTGATTCTAAAAGATTCAACAAATTTTGTATCGACGTTTACACAAATTTTACGGGTTAAATTTGTTAAATCAATACTAATTTGTTAAAATGTGTAAACTTTGAGAGATACATTTGTTATTAGACGATCAAAATTAGATGCAATGATGGAAAACATTAATTCAATGAATAATTGTCCTTAATTTGCTCGTTTTTGAAATTGATAAGATTTAATTATTTTGATTTTTTTATAAAAACTAATTTATCGAGAATGACTGAAAAGATCTTTTTTACCAAAAAAACCCATAGGTGGGTAATCCAAAAATAAATTTTAATAGGTAGATTATAATTAATCCCATACAATCTTTTAATCCATAGGTGGGTAATCCAAAATGGTAGTCCATTTATACTTCTTGCTATGGATAAATTGGAAGCCTCCTCTTCCCTACCATTATAAGCATGTGGACAACAGCACTGTTGTCATATTCTGAGGACAACATTTTTATATCCCCTGTTGCAATTTAGATAGAGGGTCCTTTTGAGTGGATAGTGTATTTATTTGTGATTAATGTAAAAATAACGATGACGGTGAGATAAAGTAAACATTCATTTAAAAGAGACCTGAATTTATCATAGCATGCAATCAACTTGACTAATAGTACAGACTCTCAAGTTTCTGTTAAATCTAGTAACCCTTTGTCCATTTGAATCTCGAAGTGAACACCTGCAGATGAAAAATGAGCTAGATTGAATGTCCCAAAAGGAAACAAGACGCAAGCCAACAAGCTTCTTTGAAAAGCCCAAGAAGAGCAACATAACACAAAACCTCGGACTAGCCCACAAAATTCAGTTTTCACTATATCAAAGAGTTGATTTTTTTTTTTAAAAAAGAAACATCATTAATTTATTTCATGAATAAGATCATATAATTTGCGGAAAGGAAAAAATTAATAAATATTTATTGTCGATGATGAAAGACAAACTCCATTAACAATATAAAAGCTTCAACTTCAACATTAATAGAACATTAGGACACATTAACAATCGATTTTGTCCCAACTTAAGTACGACATATTTGAATTGATTGCAAGCACCTATTATGATAAAGAAATCAACTTGAATGGTCCAAAGCGATGGTAGAATTGACAAAAGAACCGAGTATCCGCCAAACTGGAGAAGATGGTGACAAAATCATCTCTAAAATCACTTGTAAAAGCAATATTACATACATAAGCAAAATTAAAATTTTGTACAAAACAAATACTTCCAAAATTTTATTAAACAAGAAAAGCAATGAAGAATAAAACAAATATTATATTCATGACCCATTTTTAGGATCGAATGTTACACATTCAGCAGACAACTTTGAACTAAAATGTCTGGCAAGCAAACCAATAAACGATGCTAGTTTGACATCTTCCAAAAATATTATATTTTTAAAAGGGTTAATATATTATTTTGTATTTAAATTTAATTTCGATATTTAATTTGGTACAAATTTAGTTTTATTGTTCAATTTGATACCAAAATATTTTTAATTTGATATTATTTAAGTTTTTCTTTGTCTCGTTTAAATACTTAAGTTTAGCTTCAACGTCTAATACATGTCAAATATTCATAAGGCCACATGATGTCATTTGATTTGAGTATTAATTTGAACACTGAAACTAAATTTAGATATCAAATTATATATTAACCATTTTTAAAATTTTAAATACGATAAAACAATATTAATATAAGACGAATATACAAATATTATATAAATAATTAGGGTATAAAAATTGAAGACACTATAAAACATACATGATCTTTGGTTTTGAATGGAATTAGATAGGTCTATAATATACGTCACCTAATTGTTAAATCATGATAGATGGACCATCAACAAAAGCAAAATCAAAGAATTATTTCAAGGTATGTTGTCTTTATTATGAGCTTTATGTGCTCCATTATACGTGCCAAGAACAATTTTTCTATGTGAATTTTTAAATATATATTAAAATTTTAAATATTTAAGCAATGATTTTATAAATAATAATTATTGATAAAGTAATACAAAATAATAAAAAAATTGTTAATTAAATTTTCGTGCAAGTGAATTTTTATTTTATTTTTAAAATAAATTGAATTACTTATTTTTTTTTTAAAAAGTTAGTCATTTGTTAATTTTCCAATAAAGTTGGTGGTTAATTTAGGAGTGTTCAAATTTCAGTTAAAATCGAATTAATTGGTCAAAACGATCTAATTCGATTAATCGATCGGTGATCGAATTTAGTTCAATCGGAGGTTGATTAATTATTTTTTGGAATTTTGGTTGTCGATTAATTTGGTTCAAATTTGGGTAATTAATCGAACTTAATAATTAATGTTATGTGTTAATTATGTATTAATTTCAAGACTTGTAGTGTTTCAAGACATAAAATTTCGATTAATTTGGTTAACTTTCAAGACAAAAACATATATTTCGGTTAATTTAATTGTATTTGTTTGACATGTTTTATACTTGTTTTAACCAAAAAAAAAAACATAAATTTCAGTTAATTCGGTTAACTAACAGAATTAACCAAAATATTTCAATTGGATTGATTTTTTTTTTAAATTTCGGTTCAGTTAACGGTTAAAGGATTATATAATTTAGTTAATTCGGTTAACGTTAGTTCTATTCGATTAATAATTGAATCAACTGTTTGAACACCCCTAAATTAAATCGCTTATTACATTAACTCAAACAATATTTAAAAATAGTATAAACAAGTAAATGATTACAGGGGAATTGGATTTACAAAGAATCCAACCCTAAATTTCATATCAATTAATTTGAAAGCTACATAAGTTTTGCCATTAATCAAGTAGCGTGATTGGCATGATTTTTTTAAACTTTAGCCAAAAACCATCAAATTTAATATGGTGAAAATACCTGACAAGTCATCTATTATAGGGATTGTACTAAATTAGTCCTTTTACTATTAAATTAATTAATTTAGTCTCTATATCATAAAAAAAATAAATTAAACAAGACCAAATTTTAAGAGAGATAATATTTTCTGTTTAAAAAATGGCATTTACTATTTAATAGAGATAATATTTTGAAAGCTTTTATAATTTTTGCAAATGAAATCTTTTGTCTAGAGTTGAATTATAAATGAAAAAAATAATTTTGATGTCATATTTTAAATAATAATTATTAACTCTATTAAAATATAATTTTATTTAATTATTTTTAATAGTATGGGAACTGAACTGATACATTTAATATTATATGGACTAATTTGATTTAATCGTTTTAATAGAGGAGCTTAACGGGTACTTTCCCCAATTTAATACATAATAAAGATGGGACAGGTTATCAAATTATATATGATTAATTGTATCAAGCATTTCTATACTATGTGAGTCAAATTTCAAAATGACTCCTGAACTTCAAAACTTTCCAATTGAACCTCCAAACTAAATTATTGTTCCAATTAAGTCCTTTCATCAGGCTAGTTGTAAAATTTAGTGTTATATGCCAATATGGATTTGACGTGGTCTCCTTTTCAAACACATAAATAAAATGATTTTTAAACACGTTAGCAATTAGCACCAAAGTTTACGACTAAATTGATAGGAGGATTTGATTCGAATACGGCTTTAAATTAAGGGTTCAATTGAAATGTTTAAAAATTTAAAGACTAATTTAAAATTCAATCCATAATTTGAAAATGTTTAATACAAGTACCCTATATTGATCCCATAAAATAGGAATACTAGAGAGAATTCTTTTGCAATTTCGTATAAAAGAATAAATAAAATAATTGCAACTTGTAAGTGGAAAAGTTAATAGCCACCTACCATATTATGCATTGCCATTTGGTAACCACATTCCAGCTGAGTGGCCTTTGATGTAATATGCCAACCATGAAGATAAGCAATTAACAATTTTTAAATACCATCCCATTCCGCCCTATAAAAAATAGTATTACATAATTAAATTATATTAGAATTTAGTACTTCTCTTTTTTTAAAAAATTAAAATTTTAAGTTAACATCGTTAAATTTATTTTATTAAATTTAAGCTCAATTAATATAAAGCTAGGGAGTTGGCAAGAGCCCCACCCTCTTTAAAATGGGACATTTCTTTTTAAGTTATAATTTATAAAATTTTAAATTAGTAATGGTAAAATTGCACTTTGATCCCCAAATGATAAAAATTTGATTTAATCCTTTAAAAACTTATAAATATATAATCTACTAAAAATTGTGATGTTGCATTTTTACTGTCGTAAAAATATATAACTTAATTCTATCCCCAATTTTTTTTTTGGTTTTACCCCTAATTACAACGTTAATTTTTTTGTTGTTATATAGCTACTAGGCAGGGGCGACGTCGATGGACTAGTAGGGACCCATCCCCCTAAAATGAAAAAAATTGCCCTTCAAACCCTCTGGAATTTATAAAGTTA
Source organism: Gossypium sturtianum (assembly GCA_025698515.1). Lineage (NCBI taxonomy): Eukaryota > Viridiplantae > Streptophyta > Magnoliopsida > Malvales > Malvaceae > Gossypium > Gossypium sturtianum. The sequence goes on from CM046949.1 coordinate 3,780,689, forward strand.
TAAGTTAATATATAGTAAAATTGTATTTTGGCCCCAATAATGATAAAATTAGGATTTAGTCCTTATAAAAATACTGATAAAATTGTATTTTAGTTCTCATAAAAAATTATAACTTAATTTTTGTCCCTCCCCAAAAAGATTTTCTGACTTCACCCCATTATCAAGTGAGTTTTTTTCTTATTTTAAAATACCACACTATCGAATTTAATAAAGTTAACGATTGACCTTATATTTTTAAATTTGAAAAGTGAAAAGATTAAATTCTTAAAAATAGAAGTAAAGAGACTGGTTCCAAATACATGAAAAGTATAAGGACTTGAAACATATTTTATTATATAATAAATTACTTTTTTTATGCATATTACAAAAACATCTATCATAATAAATCCTAATGAATTATCACAAAAAGAGAACAAGGAGACATAAATTTGGAGAAAGGAGGGTCACACTTTCCATACTGCTTAAACAACAATCTCATCTTTGGCATAGTTTAGTTTTCTTACTCCAAAAGAGCATGACTGAAATGTAGTTCCATAAAATACTCTAATAAATCAAATGAAATAAACAACTCTCTAGAATATGCCTTATACTAAGGAATATCAATAAATACATTCCATTTTAATTATTTTTTAACATTAATTTTATTATAGATTCTGTTATCATATCTGCTTTTTTTTTTATACAATACTTAGAATTATCCATAGCCCCTCCCCAACCTTTAAATAGAAAGATAATACGCTTCAAGTCACTTGAATTTATGTACTCCTGCACTAGCAACAATATCATGCCAGTTAAGTTAAGACTCATAAAAATAAGTGATCGATTTTCTTATTTAATATGATGGAAAAAAAAATCTATTTTTTAAAATAATATTTTTTTTCTCAAACATGAAAATATTTAAAAAACAATAGTTCCAGTTTATATACTAATTTTAAACAAAAACAAAAACCAAGCCAATGTACTAAATTCCACCACTTGTTTCATTGTTTTCAAAATCGGATTCGATCGGTTAATCGAATTGGTCGAGTAATATAAACCAATCGAATTAAGTTAAAAAATTCGATTAAATATTTTTTTTCCTATCTTTTATTTTTATACTGTTTTTATAATTTAATCTATTGAATCGATCGAGAAAAATTGGCGTGACCAATTGAATCCAATTTTGAAAAACTTGTCTAATTAAAATGAATTGTGGCTGGGAAAATGATGTAAATGTGAATCAATTTTGCTTTCTAGAAGGTAAAATTTTGTAAATCATCCTTGTATTCTTCAATTTGTGTTTTGTTTTATTAATATTGATATTTTTATTCTTCAAACGGCACGAATTTATTACTCAACCTAATACTTTCCGTCATCTCCATTAACTAACATTAAAGTTTCAGAATTTTCATAATATTATTATTTTTAGCTTAGCTGGTTGGTACAAATCATCAAAGCCGTTTGGCTCCAAACAACAACAACAAAAAAACAACTAAAAACAATTAAGAGAGTTAAAGTGAAATGATAAGGATCTCACCTATTTTAACCAGTGGTTGAGAGTTTAATTTTTACTTTAAGTATGGAACAACTTTAAAATTCGTGGTCAACATTTACCCGCCTATAGCAAAAGTGAAAGAAAATCAATTTATTGTGATGTTCTTTTTCCATCAAATCTAATGATTGACTTCGGTTTCATATTATATAATTTTATTATTTGTGAAAAATTATATTGTTTTAAAGATGTTAGATTTTTATTTATGTAATATTAAATTTTGAATTATATAGTATGTAATATTTTTTTTATTGGTGGAATCGGTTATTAGGAACCCTCTCAACATAAGCTTTTATCTCTGAAGATAAAGTTTAACTTTTACCAAAAAGAAAAATTCTTAGATCTTATTAAGAAAATGTTATTGGGTTGTGTGGTTTTGACTTTTTTTTTTTTTTAATACAAATGAATTAATACGGGTTCATAATTATATTTTTGTTGAGGGTTCATTTTTTTAAGAGAAATTTTTAAAATATTATTTATTGAATAGTTGATCGATCCCTTAACAATTGAAGATATTATCTTTTAGTGGGATTTTGTCTCTCATACTTTTTCGAGAGCTAATGAGCCTTGAGCTGGCTCATGGAGGCAGGTTCATAGCATTGGGAATGCCTTGGTTGTTGCTATTTGCAAGACTCAAATGATATGGGTTAATATAAGGTGTGAGTGCAATTATGTAAATTACTTGACCTATGCGTTAGGGGGACTCAAACCATAAACTTGAGCCTATACGTCCTATACCAAGGACGGCGCTAAAGGGTAGGCAGGGGCCTTGCCCCATCCAAATGATAAATTATTATTTTAATCCCTTAAAGTTTTTAAAATTATAAACTAGTTTAATGGTAAAAATTTATTTTGTCTCCCCCAAAAGTTGAAATTTTTTAGTTTAATCCCTTTAAAATTCTAAAATAACAAGCATATACACAAATAATATTATACTTTGACCTCTTTAAAATTTTATAATTTAATTTTAGCCCTAAAAAATAACCTTATGGCTTCGTCTCTGCCCTATACTAACACTTATCCCCTAAGTTTTACAGATGCCACCGATTGAGGTGCTCTTGACTCTATGAACCGATCTCCTCAAGTAGTCGCTCACGACAAATTGGCTCTCAATAGAGCACGAAAATAAACCTCACCAAGAAACTATACCTTCGATTGTTGTTGGGACAAATAATATTTTAAAAACTTCTCGAGGTTGAAGAATTTTCTTTCTCATTTTACCATAAAAGCTTCTATCAATGATGAATAGAAATCAAGTGGAGAAGAAGATTTAATAGCGTTTCTTGAAGGGGCCACTTAAAGAAGATGAAGCATTCTCTTTCTCTTTCTTCTTTATGTTTATTTAGGTTTCCCTGAAAAATGCAATGCAAGTGAAATATTTTTTTTTAAAAATGTCGGTAACATTCACTTTAATGCGATGTAAAAGGGTGTCATTGTATTAATGGATTGTTTTCAAAATAGGGGAAAATTTAAAATGTAAAATACATTTCAGCAATCTAGAATTTGATCTATAAGAATTAAGGATTAGTTTTCATCATTGGATTCATAGTATATTTTAGAATTTATGGGTTTTCCTTTTTCTTTTCAACATTAATAAAAAAAAATTAGTTTTCATCATATTAAGATTTGAGATTATTTCTTTCAATAATATGGTTTTTAAAATTTTAACTTGTATTTTCTTTTTAGAATGTGTCTTACCACTACATCAACATTTATAGGTAGTAAAAAAATAATTTTTGATGAAGTAAATATAGATGAATTAAATATGCATAATATGAAAAATAGAACGTAGAACACATATAAAAATTTTACGTGGAAATACATAAAATTTTACGTAAAAATCATTTCAGGAAAAAATCACGAACAGAGGAGAGAAAAATTCATTATTTCAAATTCAAATGATATAAGAGGAGTATAAACTATGTCTATTTATAGGCTTGTAAAATCATATTCTAATCAAATATCAAATAGAGAAAGTAAATTTTTATATAAATTCCACTTGTACAACCTATACCGTATCGCAGGAACAGGATAGAAGTTTTAAATTTAATTGCAAAATTTAACCTTTCTAGAACATTTTAGATTTAATTGCAAAGTTGAGGTGAATTTATGGCTGACCTACGGAGAGCAGTGTTTGACTTGACCTCAAAAGAAAAAACTTCGTGTATTTTGGAAACAGTAGCTGATGTTGAATAAACACCAAAAAATTCATTCCGAATTTAATTTCGGAGGTGACGTTATTAATCACTAAATAAATATTATTATGATTCCATTAATTTCAGAATTGAAGCGGTGACAAAGAAACAGAAAAGCATCAAACTGAAGACAAGACATTAAAATAAAATAAACGTCTAACTGAAAATGAAATTTTTTTTTTTGGCCATATCTAACATAAAATAAACCTCTTAACTGAAAAGAAATTAATTTATCCAATAAAAAAGAATTAATTCACCAGCTTTTAACTTTTTTAAATAGAGTCAATTGAGTTTTAGTTTAATTGATATGTGTATTATTATCAACATAAAAATATACGAGTTTGAGTATACTGAAGCACATTATTCTCTTATTTAATGGATAGAGAAGAACTATAAATAAATTTTAGTATTATATAAAAAATAACAGATATAATAATAATTTATAATAATTTTGAATTATATCATATTGGTATATACTATCTTTTTATGGACGGTAGATTAGGGAAAGTTATATTTGGGAAATTATTTGATTAAGAAAATTGTAATTAGCTGGCTGGATTCTTTCTAAAGTGTAAATAAAACAAAATTTTCAAATTAATATTTTTATTTTAGTATATTTCTAAATTTCATAACTTTGGTAAGGTTATTATGGAGGTTGTTGTACTAAGCGTGAGATTGCACTTTGCTCTTCTATTAAAAAAATGAGTAAATTAATTCATGCACATTAGATCAATAAGCAAACTGGTCATTTTTGCTAAAAAGTTTATGAATTTCTATTATTAAAAGCTGGCATGACCGATAAAATAACCAAATAGTGATACTTGATGTGTCACATATACCTCATGCTAATATACAAGAACTCAGTTTTTAACAGTAAATATGGATGAAATTTGAAATAGAAAGACCAATTTACTATTTAATATTACAGAGACTGATTTACTCATTTTTTTAGTAGAAGGAGCGAATTGCAATCCAACTCTTAAACAAAGATCTCCATAGTACTTTTACCCATAACAAACTAAACTTTATACTTTAATTTATTCGAATCTAAAATCCGCCTAAGTAACACAATTAATTTGTATCTTTAAAATGTGTTTACCAATAACTGATTATCCTTAATTTTTGTAAATTACATCGGTCATAAATTAAATATAAAGGGACTAAATTTAGAATAAGACCTTTTATTTTAAAATAATTATCATATGAGTCGTGTCATTTTGACCCACGAACAAAAAAAAAAAAAAAAGAAGAAGTTAAATTGACGCAAAGGAGAAATTGATTTACAATTTAATCCTTCTCTCTCTCTCTTGTTTTAGTTAATAAGACTTTTTGTTTTTGGGTAGTATTCGCAAGAGTCTTCCCTCCTATTTTGGCTGCTCCATACCTGCCGCCTCCTACAATTCCATCTCCTTTTCCTTAAAGATTCAATATTGAAGCCTGCGCCATCTTGGATCTTACATTTACTTTGTCGGTGGCGGATCAAAAACCCCAAAATTTGCTTAAAGATCTAGCTGTTGCTGTTAGATCTTTGAAATCCCCGTGTTCTTTCTTTTTTTTTTTTTCCCTGAATCTGGGTCTTTCTCTGATCTGTAATGGGTTTTAGATATAAAGCTGGCTTGTTCTTAATAGGTACCGTTGTTGTTATTTGGGTAACTTCTGCAGAAGTAACCCAGGTTAGTTTTCTTTTCTTCTGTTTTTTTTTTTTTAAAATTAAGTTTCTCCGAATTTCAGTTGTTAATTTTAATTGAATTATCCATAACTATGCATTTGTGCGCGTCCTTGATCAATTAGTTCATCTTCTATTTATGAATTGGTTTGGGTTAGGTTGCTGCAATTATTAACATTTCATGTACAATTCAACGTTTAAAAGTTCTTTCCTTATGCCAATGAGGCTTGGCTGTTTTGCCGGCCTGGGCGCTTGAGCCTACAGTTTCAAGTCCCATCATGTGGGAATCATCTATGGCTTCTATTCGTATTCTGTTCTAGTTTAAGTCTCATTATTTTTGCCTCCTCTAAGAATTTATTTGGTCTAGTTTCGAATATATTTCGATTTTCGTACCAGTTGTGTTTGTATTGATTAATTTTGGTTATAGTATTTCGATTTAATTTCATTAACCCATCGTATGTTTTCATATTGATTGTTAATTAATTAATTGGGTTTTATTTCATTTCTAATTCGCCTTAGTCATATGTTTGCATAATTTATTGTTGATTGGCTCTCTGTATATTTGTTTAACTTTTAAATGGTGGAATACGTTTCTTAATTGCTTTTCAGGAAAGAATCGCATTTGGTATTTCACGATGTCAGCTATTCCAAGCTCATAGATGCAATTATTACTTAATGCCAATGAATGATTGAAACCTGTAAAAATTCAGTTCTATTTAGCTATCAAAATGAAGAATCCATGCATTTATAATATCTAAATGCAATTTTGAGGGCTTTATATGGTTGTTGATTAGAACATTTTTGGGGCTTTGTGTTCTTTTCCGAACTCCTAATTCTTGCATATTATCATGTTTCTGGAATGCATTGCGCAGTTTCAAAGCTAAGTCAATTCAGACTAACTGATATCTTGCATACAGGATATCTTTGCTGACTATAAGCAGCCATTTGCAGTTACATATCTTGGAGCTTCTCTTATGGTAATTTACCTTCCAATAGCGTTTATAAAGGATTGGGTATGTAACTTGCTAAGACGTCGTTCTTCTAAAACTGTTAAAGATATAGAAAGCACAGATGAGACTTCCAACGAACTCAATTCTCCTCTAAGGCACAAAATATATGAAATGGAACTTCAAGGGACTTTGGTTAGGAAGGACAGTGATGCAGATTTTTCACCTCACATAGAGGGTAAGCCGTTGGTTTCTAAACAAAAAGATGAAGTGCAGTTTCTGAAACAGGACAAACAGCTTACTACAAGGGAGATTGCTACCATTGGATTTTATATTGCTCCTATCTGGTTTGTAACAGAGGTAATAATTGCAAAGCAATTTTTTTGTATCTGTCTTTTCTTTTTCGCGTTTTTTTTGGTTAAAGTTTAGCCTCAAGTTAAGTTTGGCGCTGTACCTTTGGAAATTAAGCAAAGGATTCTCCAGAGTTGTACCGGGAAAGATTCTGCAGTAATTTTGGATATGAATCATATGAAGAAAGGAACTAAAAGAGTTATTGATAATGGTGTTTGGTTGTTGCAGTATTTATCAAATGCTGCTCTTGCACGTACAAGTGTTGCAAGTACAACAGTGCTGTCCTCTACTTCAGGACTTTTTACACTTTTTATTGGTGCTTTTCTGGGTCAAGATTCATTAAATGTTGCAAAGGTGGTTGCTGTATTTGTCAGCATGGCTGGTGTTGTCATGACCACTCTGGGAAAAACTTGGGCTGCTGACGATTCTATAGGTTCTGCGTAAGTTCCTCGCATCTTTAATTTCTTAGCATGTATAACCTTGGTGCTTGTTATTCAGGATTATGCTGTCTTGCTAGAACTCTATGCCATTTATCATAAATATCCATTCATGTATACCTGATATACATGCTATATGCTTATGCACATATGATTTATAGTTGGTACTGCTGCCAAAGCCACTATATTTTGAAGAAGAGAGTTAGTGGATTATATACAGCCTCGGAAGTTCTTTTTGCAAGTGTAGCTTTGGTTTCTTTTAAAGCAGTTTAGTTAATCATTACATCTTTCTGCAACAGTATTCTCGATTGTGGTAAAGAAAATCGTTTTAGTGATTGGGATGGCTTTCTTCTATAATTGAAATTTTTCTTGCTTGCTTTGATGAACTGCAGGGCTTTTGTTATTATCAAATGAAAAGTGATAATTAAGTTTCATCCTGTAGAAGATCTCTTTCACTTGGCCAAAAAGTCAGATGAAAGTAAATTACTTTGACTAAAAGCATTTCGATATTGTAATTAATGGTACTTCCATTTGGCTATAACTGTAGCAGTATCAGGCATGTAGTTTGAGTGTTCAGTTCGGTTGTTATATGTTTCATTGGATATGCTATTAGTGCTTAGGGGTTTTTTATTTATTAGCTTGCTCTTTGTGATGTATGTTTTTAACATTAACAGTTAATGTTTGTGTTTAGCAATGGGAAACGCTCTCTTGTTGGCGATCTTTTTGGCCTCCTATCAGCCATGTCATATGGGTTATTTACAGGTCTGGCTGAGTATCTTATTTTAATTCATCCACTATTATCCATTCTAAAGGCAAATTGTGATATTCTCTTCCATTTCTCCAATATGTTGCAGTTCTGCTTAAGAAGTTTGCAGGCGAGGAAGGAGAAAGGGTTGATGTTCAAAAATTGTTTGGATACATCGGACTCTTTACACTTGTAGCACTATGGTGGCTTGGTAAGAGTTGTTTGATTTGGTAATCTATGTCATTGTCGGTTTCTAAATTATTGTAAAAATCAGTGGACTTTCTACTCAAGAGTGTATCCTGCTTTCCCTAGGTTTAATCATCATACTAATCATTCCTATAAATACTGTTTCAGTTTGGCCTTTGACAGCCTTGGGAATAGAACCCAAATTTACAATTCCACACTCTGCTAAATTGGATGAAGTAGTCCTCGCAAACGGCTTAGTTGGAAGTGTCCTCTCTGACTATTTTTGGTATGCACCCTTTTCCCAATTGCTTCCAGCTCCAAACTGTCACGGTTTTCTTGTTTGACACATTCTTAATCTTTGTTCGAATTCGTCTCTTCTCTAGGGCCTTATGTGTTGTGTGGACGACTCCTCTAGTAGCCACATTAGGCATGTCACTTACCATCCCTCTTGCAATGGTGGCTGATATGCTCATTCACGGCCGTCATTACTCGGCAATTTACATTCTTGGCTCAGCTCAGGTAAATTCCACTGATGAAGACAATGTCGGTATATTAGATTTTTGTAAGAAAACTCTGTTGCTATCTTTTTACTGTATTTTTATGATGGTGAAATGCAGGTGTTTGCTGGATTTGTAATAGCAAATCTTTCAGATTGGATGTCAAGAAAGTTGGGATTGTAGCATTTGGGGAAATCAAATCATCAAAACCATATAGCTTAATTAGAACACATCTTCATTCTTTGTAAGGAGCTCATTATCTCCTCCATTTGTTGTATAAACTTTTCTGAACTATGGTTTGTTTGCGAAATTGATGAAAGTAATCTTATCCTGTGCTCAATCTTGTAAATGGTATATTTCTTTTTTCTTGCTTTTGAAAAAAAAAAAATAGTCTCAATTTTTTTTTCTTTTAATTTAGGATTTCGTTTTTTCATTGAGCCTTAATTGTAAGATATTTTCTCTTTAATGAAAAGATGTGTTTTCTCCCTTCATGTGGTAGATTCGAAACGGCATTCTACAGTTTTCTTTAGACGAATTGATTTATCTGCTCTATACTATTATTTCAACTTACTCCTGATTGATGTCATGTTGAGAAATGATAAAAAATCATTAAAATTTTATATTAAGTTAGATGTCATTAATTTAGTTGAGAAATAATTTAAAGATAGTTGTTTTTATAAAATAAAATTGAAAAAAATTCACCCTTATAAAATTGGAAAAAATTATAACATCTCATTCTAATTAGATAATAGATTGGAATTTACTTTTTAATTAATAAAGCATTTCATTTAAGTTTAAATTAAAATATATATATATATAAAATATAAAAAGTAAAAAAAAAATATAGTTTGAAATAATAATAAACCTATATTCACGTGCAGGTGATGGCGAAACCTAATCTACATAAAGTGATAAAATTTAACAACTTATTTAGTTTAATATATTTTATTAATTATTTAATGTTAAAATAATTTGATAATAATGAAAGAGAGTAATAGTTAAACCTTTTGTTGGCATCCCCAAAATTAAGTTGAAACTGTGAGGTTGGTATCTTATCTGCATTTTTTATTCTAATTTTAATCACGTGGTCCTATTATTAAAGATTAAACTATTAATTCAGTTAATATTGATGTTATTGCAACAAAAACGTAAGTTTGAACATTTTTTTTTTTCCAAAAGACGAACACCTGTATCTGTCTTGCTATAATGTGTAACATTTACACAGTTTGTAAATGGCAGCTCATAAAAGAAGAAACCAACCCTTCACGAAGCAGAGAAGTTAGTGGTTGTTGAATCCAACCTTCACAAAGCATCTCCTGTTTGGCATGGGTAGCAACCCAGTCTGCTGCTTGATTAGCTCCTCGTTTGATTGACAGAATACCGATTGAGTTTTCCAACTTACTCAAGATGGGCCTCAACTTTCATCTACGATTATACTCTTTGTTTTTTTAGCATCAGTGACAACAACTTTAGAGTCAGTCTCTAAAATCACTCTCTCTCATTTGTTTTACACAGCCAACTCTGCCCTTCTAGCAATTCTGGTGAGTCAATAAATACTTTTTCTCCAATACCAGCAAGTACTTTGCCCTCCCCATTTCTACAAATGACACCAATCCCAACACTTTTTGGTCTTATGATCAAATGCACCATCGCAATTGATCTTGATCCAGCTCTCTGGGGGCTTTTTCCAAATCATATCGGATGAGTCAAGATCTTTCCTAGTGTCCCTAGGGAGAGGTTCCTGTGAATCCAAATATTCTTTAGAAACAAATTCAATTCCTCCAACAGTAGTAGCAATATCTAAAGCCTTTCCCTCCAAAAGTACCTCACATCTAGCTTTCCAAATAATCCAACATGAAAACACAATTTTAATCAGCAATGAATCATTCTCACCAATATGCTACACAATAGCCACAAGCTATCTATCAAAAGAAATTATTTCCTCCTTGACTATTCTCAATTCATTTCCGGCAACAAACAAAACTCCCCAAACCCATTCACAACCCAGAATTAAATGCTCAAAAGTCTCATCTTCATTATGACAAATTCTACAAATTGGGCTTTGACAACACTTTCTTCCGAAGAGATTCACAAAGGTTGGCAGAGCATTTTCACCTATTTTCCGTAGAAAGATTTTAATTTTACTTGGAATCTTTAGACTCCAAATCACCCTCCAGACTCTCCCATCAACAACATGAGAAGAAGAGAGTGTCAGACCTACGATATTCATCTTCCCCTTTTTTTGCTCCTTGTAACCTCAGTTAACTGTGTATACGGCCAGACCAGTTTATCTCTTTCATCAAAATTATAAAGTGGAACTCCAAGAATGGCCCTTTTAACCTCCTCAGTCAACCAGCTTTCAATACTAGAAAGGTCCCAGCTTCCTTCCTCTTTGTTCATTAGTTCCACCACTCTCATAGGCATGGAAGAAGCAATAGGTTCAGGGATTAACGACCTTCCTTCCTTGCAATCCACTAACCATCTATCTTCCCAAATACGCACACTCTCTTCGTTCCAAACTTGCCACAACAAAGTTTTCTTCAAAAATTCTTTGCCTTCCAACAAACTGCTCCAGACCCAAGAGGCTCGATATCCCATCTTAGAATCAAGGAAATTATCACTTGGGAAATATAAACTCTTGAGAGTCCTAACCCAAAGAGAATTAGGCCCCTGCAATAATCTTCAACACTGTTTCGATGGGAGCAACAAATTGAACAATTCCAAGTCTTGAAAACCGAGGCCACCTTGATTTTTCCCTTCAGTAAGCTTATGCCATGACCTCTTAAGAATTCTATTTCCCATTCTCTTTCTGTCCATACCAAAAATGAGCCATAGCAAAGTTCATTTGAACACACAACTTCTTTGGAAACTTAAATTAGGACATTGTATATGTAGGTATCGCCATAGCAACAACCTTAATTAAGATCTCTTTTCCCCTTGGTGAAAGTGTCATCTTCATCCACTCTTTGAGCTTACTTATTACTCTTATCTCTCATATACCCCATGGCATTAGTTTTAGAGTTTCCCTATAAGGCAGGCACACCCAAGTAAACTCCTGGATTAGTAGCAACTGAAATATGCATTATACTAGAAATTTGTTGTCGTAAGCAAGCAAGGGAATTGAAGCTAAAAATCATCGAAGACTTCTCAAAGTTTATCCTCTGACCCGAAGTAGAGCAATATTCCTACAAAATTACTTTTATTCGCTTGCAATTCACGGGGTTAGCTTCCAAGAATAGTAGTGAATCGTCTGCAAATAAAAGGTGTGAAACAATTGGACACGACTTGCTAAGACTAATCCCATGGGCCGACCTAGACTCCACTTCTTTAGATATTAACCTAGATAAAACATCGACAACAAAAAGAAAAAGATAGGGAGACAAGGGGTGCCTTTATCTCAAACCTCTAGAGGGACTGATTCTTCTACTTGGTTTACCATTTGATTAGCAAAGTGTAAGAAACACTGCTCACACTCCATGATCCATACAATCCAAGTTGAATCAAACCTCATTTCTTCCAAGACAACCCAAAGAATCCCCATTTAACCCAGTCACATGCTTTGTTCAGTTTAAACGCCACCAAAGATTTCTTCCATATTTTCCTTAGCCTCAAATGATGAAATATTTTCTGAGCCACCATAATATTATCATGGATCATCCTCCTCGCTACAAAAGCACTTTGATTTTTCAGCTGTCTATAATCCACACATAACCTCTAGCTACCATTTTTTTCTTAACCATCACAATGGAAGAAGCAAAGGAACTTTTGTTGTGCCTGATGATGCCAGCCTACAACATCTCCTGGACCAGCTTCTCCATTTCATTATTTTGTACAATAGGGTACTTATAGGGCTTAATTTTGACACCTGCAGTCTCATCTTTCAGTGGTATCCTGTTGTCCTGTAGGCGGGGTGGAGGAAGCACTTTAGGTGTCTTAAAGACATCAGCATAATCTTCCAGTAATGCTTGAAATTCAGCAAGAATGGAAACAGTGACCACTCACAAGTATGCTTGTATAGGTGCAGCATCACTATTGCACAAGGTCCCCTAAGATGACCAACTAGGGAAAAGCACTTGGTCGAGTGAGTATCCTCCTACAACTGGATGGTCCCTAGTATAATTCCTTGCAGCATACAAGGTACCCCTTCATAGGTGTGTTGCATTGTCAGAGAGCTAAAGTCCCACACAATAGTCCTTAAAGAAAGCTGTTAGAGTTGTGTGACCCAAATTCTAAGATATTGCTTGCAAGCCAAGTTAAACAAAATATATCTTCTTTCTAGAAGATTTAGTATTTATGAGTATAATATATTTAGCCTTTATTAGCATAATATATTTTTACTTTGATTAGAATTAGGTTTTACAAGCCTATAAATAGACATAGTCTATTCCTCTTGTAATTGGTTCGAATTCGACATAGTGATTTTTTTCTTCTCCTCTGCCCGTGGTTTTTTCCCGAAAGGGTTTCCACGTAAAATCTGTGTGTTTTTTATTTTATTTCTCTTTTCTTTGCGATATATATTGTCATTATCGACATTTATATTTTTCACAAATTGGTATCAGAGTTTCCGGGTTTTTCATCTCGATCATGGTAATGACGTCTTTGAAGTATGAAATTCCGCTATTGGATCGCAACACCAGATTCACGTTGTGGCAGATAAAGATGCAGGCAGTTCTTGCACAGATAGATTTAGAGGAAGCCCTGCTAGGGGTAGATAAGATGCCTTCGACATTGACGGAGGAAGAGAAGAAGCGCAAGGATCGAAAGGCATTAACACAGTTACATCTCCATTTGTCTAACGAAATTTTACAGGATGTGATGAAGGAGAAGACCGCCGCTGCATTATGGAAGAGGCTAGAATAAATATGTATGTCAAAAACTCTAACCAGCAAGTTACATATGAAACAACGTCTTTATGCTCATCGTTTGGAGGAAGGTGCATCTGTGCACGAACACTTAATAGTGTTTAAAGAAATTCTCTCAAACTTGGAGGTCATGGAGGTTCAGTATGATAAGGAAGATCTAGGGTTGATTCTACTTTGTTCGTTGCCCCCGTCTTATTCAACCTTCAGAGACACGATTTTATATAGCCGTGAGTCTCTCACAGTTGATGAGGTTTATGATTCTTTGACCTCGTATGATAAAATAAAGCATCTTGTGGTTAAACCCAACTCTCAGGGAGAAGGTCTCATTGTTCGTGGGAAACAAGATCGGAATGTTGATGATGATCGTGGAAGGACACAAGAACGGAATCCTCGCGGTAAATCTAAGGGTAGATCGAAGTCTTCAAGCGGAGGTAAAACTTGCAACTCGCGTAAGAAGAAATGGCACATTAAACTCGAGTGCTATAAGCTACTGAACAAGATTAAAAGGAGGCTACGAATCAAAAGGAAAACAACCAAAAATTCGGTGAAGTCGATGTTGTAGAAGACTATAGCGATGGTGAACTTCTAGTCGCTTCACAACAATTCTAAAGTGAGCGAGGAGTGGATACTTGATTCATTTGCACCTTTCACATGAGTCCCAATCGGGATTGGTTTACAACTTACGAAATAAGTGTGCGAAGGTGTTATTTTGATGGGAAATAATGCTTCGTGTCAAATCGCAGTGTTGGAACAATTAATGTTAAGATATTTGATGGAGTTGTCGAATACTTAGCGACGTCACGACATGTTCGTAATTGAAGAGAAATTTAATTTCGTTAAGTACTCTTGATTCAAAAGGGTACAAATACACAACCGAAAGTGGGATTTTGAAGATTTCCAAAGGTTCCTCGTTGTGATGAAAAAGGGAGAGAAAGACCGCCAAGTTATATGTTTTGCGTGGTTCTATCTGTTATTGGTGATGCAAATTGCCGCTTCCTTTTCCTTGTCAGATGATGATATTACTAAACTTTGGCATATGCGCCTAGGGCATATGAGTGAGAATGGCATGGCAGAATTGAGTAAAAGAGGACTTCTTGATGGGCAAGGAATTTGCAAACTAAAGTTCTGTAAGCACTGCATTTTTAGAAAGTAAAAGAGAGTTCGATTCACCAGAGGAATCCATAACACGAAGGGAACGTTAGAGTATATTCATTCTGATCTGTGGGGGCCATCAAGAGTGCCTTCGAGAGGTGGAGCTAATTATATGCTAACTTTTATTGATGATTTTTCCAGAAAAGTTTGGGCATTCTTCCTGAAGTAGAAAAGCGATGTGTTTTCCGCATTTAAGTCTTGGAAAACTATGATTGAAAAATAGACGGGAAAATAAATAAAATACCTTCGCATTGCACAATGGCTTAGAGTTTTGTTCAAATGAGTTTAATAAACTATACAAGTCGAGAAGAGATCGTGAGACACTTGATGATTCGTCATACTCTACAAAGAAAACGGCGGCGTTGAAGCGAATGAACGAACGATCATGGAGAAAGTTCGATGTATGTTGTCAAATGCCGACTTACCAAAGTCGTTTTGGTCAAGCAAATTTCATCGCATGTTTTTATCAATCGATCTCCATCCCGTTGCCATTGAGAAAAAGACTCCACAAGAGGTATGGTCAGTAATCCCGCTAATTATTCCGATTTAAAGATCTTTTGTGTGTCTGCGTATGCTCATGTTAATAATGGAAAATTGGAACCGAGATCCATTAATATGTTTTTCTTGGTTATAAAGCTGGTGTAAAAGGGTATAAGTTATGGTGTCCTGAAAATAGAAAAGTTGTGATTTGCAGAGATGTTATTTTTTATGAAACTGCTATGCTACCTAACTTATCTCTTAAAGACTCTTCCAATAAAGAAAATCAAAAGTAGGTGGAGCATCAGATTAATACAGAGTCGATTCCTCAAGCCAGTACAAAAATTGAGAATAGAGTTGCTTCTTCACCACAATACTCTATAGCCAAAAATAGAACTAGAAGAGAAATTAAGCCTCCAAAGAAGTATGCTGAGGCTGATCTAGTTGCTTATGCTTTAAATGTGGCTGAAGATATAGATGCAAACCAAGAGCCGTCTAATTATTCTGAGGCGGTTAGCTGTGAAGACTTAGAAAATTGAATGTTTGCTATGCAAGAGGAGATGGAATTACTCCACAAAAACAGAACATGGGATCTTGTGAAACTTCCTAAAGGTAAAAAGGTCGTCATTTGTAAATGGGTGTTTAAAAAGAAAGAAGGGACTCAGGAGTTGAAGAACCCGGATATAAAGCAAGGCTTGTTGCAAAAGGGTTCTGATCAAATTCGAGTGGACTTCATGCAGATGTGTTCTCCCAGGTTGTGAAGCATAGTTTGGTTCGTGATATTATTGCTCGTGGTGATATTGTTGTGAGCAAAATTAGTACTCATGAAAATCCTGCAGATATGATGACTAAGTCACTTCCTATAACCAAGTTTTAGCATTGCTTAGATTTGGTTGGTATTCATTGTTGAAGTCAAACCCTTAAGGGGTTTTATGGAAGAGGTGGAGAACTTGTTCGTTGAGAGTTCGCGATGAAGAATTTGTTTGTTGAGAATTCGTGTCAAGGTGGAGATTGTTAGACTTGTGTGACCCAAATTCTAAGATATTGCTTGCAAGTCAAGTTAAACAAAATATATCTTATTTCTAGAAGATTTAGTATTTATGAGTATAATATATTTAGCATTTATTAGCATAATATATTTTTACTTTGATTAGAATTAGGTTTTACAAGCCTATAAATAGACATAGTCTATTCCTCTTGTAATTGGTTCGAATTCGACAAAGTGAATTTTTTCTTCTCCTCTGCCCGTGGTTTTTTCCCGAAAGGGTTTCCACGTAAAATCTGTGTGTTCTTTATTTTATTTCTCTTTTATTTGCGGTATATATTGTCATTACCGACATTTATATTTTCCACAAAAGCAGCCATTGAATGTCTAACACCATGTCACAGCCTTTCAAGGGTAACACAAAAAATGCAGTGACAAAACTGGTGCTCTGAGTCCTCCAAGCCACCCCTCGACATATACCACAAGATGATAGTCTACCCCTATCAACAATTGTAACTGTTAGAATTAAATGACCCGAATCCTTATTTAAATAAAATACAGTGGTAAAATAAAATAAAAGTAAAATCCATATAGAACTATAATTCTTTTATTTTATTTTAGAATAAGGTTTTTTAAACATTATTAAACTCCATCTATTTTATATTGATTAGAATAAGTTGTTTTAATCTTACTATACTCCTATTAGAATATGGCTTTACAAGCCTATAAATAGACATAGTCTATTCCTCTTGTAATTATTCGAATTCGACATAGTGAATTTTCTTCTCCTCTGCCCGTGGTTTTTTCTCGAAAGGGTTTTCACGTAAAACCTGTGTGTTCTTTATTTTATTTCTCTTTTCTTTGCGATATATTATCATTACCGACATTCTATTTTATTTTCAAAAATTGGTATCCAAGCTTCCGGGTTATTTATCTCGATCACGGTAATGGCGTCTTTGAAGTATGAAATTTCGCTGTTGGATCGCAGCACCAGATTTGTATTGTGACAGATTAAGATGCAAGCAGTTCTTGCGCAGATGGATCTGGAGGATGCCCTGCTAGGGATAGATAAGATGCCTTCGACATTAACAGATGAAGAGAAGAAGCGTAAGGATCGAAAGGCGTTAGCGCAATTACATCTGCATTTGTCCAATGAAATTTTGCAGGATGTGATGAAGGAGAAGACCGCTGTTGTATTATGGAAGAGGCTGGAACAAATATGTATGTCAAAAACTCTAACAAGCAAGTTGCATATAAAGCAGCGTCTTTATGCTCATCGTTTGGAGGAAGGTGCATCTATACACGAGCACTTAACAGTGTTTAAAGAAATTCTCTCAAACTTGGAGGCCATGGAGGTTCGGTATGATAATGAAGATCTAGGGTTGATTCTACTTTGTTCGTTGCCCCCGTCTTATTCAACCTTTAGAGACACGATTTTATATAGCCGCGAGTCTCTCACAGTTGATGAGGTTTATGATTCTTTGACCTCGTATGATAAGATGAAACATCTTGTGGTTAAACCCGACTCTCAGGGAGAGGGTCTCATTGTTCGTGGGAGACAAGATCAGAATGCTGATGATGATCGTGGAAGGACACAAGAACAGAATCCTCGCGGTAAATCTAAGGGTAGATCGAAGTCTTCAAACAGAGGTAAAACTTGTAACTTCTACAAGAAGAAATGGCACATTAAATCTGAGTGCTATAAGCTACAAAATAAGATTAAAAGGGAGGCTCCGAATCAAAAGGGAAAACAACCAGAAAATTCTGGTGAAGCTGATATTGTAGAAGACTACAGCAATGGTGAACTTCTAGTCACTTCTGTCAACAATTTTAAAGTGTGCGTGAGAGTGGATACTTGATTCAGGCTGCACCTTCTACATGAGTCCCAATCGGGATTGGTTTACAACTTACGAAATAGTGTCTGAAGGTGTTGTTTTGATGGGAAATAATGCTTCGTGTAAAATCGCAGGTGTTGGAACAATTAAAGTTAAGATGTTTGATGGAGTTGTCAGAACACTTAATGACGTACGACATGTTCCAGAATTGAAAAAAAATTTAATTTCGTTGAGTATTATTGATTCAAAATGGTACAAATACACAACTGAAAATGGGGTTTTAAAGATTTCCAAAAGTTCCCTTGTTGTGATGAAAGGGCAGAGAAAGACTATTAAGTTATATATTTTGCAGGGTTTTACTGTTACTGGTGATGTAGCTGTCACTTCCTCTTCCTTGTCAGATGATGATATTACTAAACTTTGGCATATGCGCGTAGGGCATATGAGTGAGAATAGTATGACAAAATTGAGCAAAAAAGGACTTCTTGATGGCAAGGAATTTGCAAACTGAAGTTTTGTGAGCACTGTGTTTTTGGAAAGCAAAAGAGAGTTCGATTCACCAGAGGAATCCATAACACGAAGGGAATGTTGGAGTATATTCATTCTGATCTATGGGGGCCATCCAGAGTGCCTTTGAGAGGTGGAGCTAACTATATGCTAACTTTTATTGATGATTTTTCCAGAAAAGTTTGGGCGTTCTTCCTGAAGCAAAAAAGCGATGTGTTTTCCGCATTTAAGTATTGGAAAATTATGATTGAAAAAAAGACGGGAAAATAAATAAAGTACCTCCACACAGACAATGGCTTAGAGTTCTGTTCTGATGAGTTTAATAGACTGTGCAAGTCAGAATAGATCGTGAGACACTTGACAGTTCGTCATACTCCACAGCAAAACGGTGTTGCAGAACGAATGAACAGAACGATCATGGAGATGGTTCGATGTATGTTGTCAAATGCCAACTTACCAAAGTCGTTTTGGACAGAAGCAACCTCTACTGCATGTTTTTTGATCAACCGATATCCATCCGTTTCCATTGAGAAAAAGACTCCACAAGAGGTATGATATGGTAATCCTGCTATTTATTCTAATTTAAAGATCTTTGGGTGTCCTGCGTATGCTCATGTTGATAATGGAAAATTAGAATCGAGATCCATTAAATGTGTTTTTCTTGGTTATAAAGCTGGTGTAAAATGGTATAAGTTATGGTGTCCTGAAAATAGAAAAGTTGTGATTAGCAGAGATGTTGTTTTTGATGAAACAGCTATGCTACCTAACTTATTTCTTAAAGACTTTTCCAATAAAGAAAATCAAAAGCAGGTGGAGCATCAGATTAATACAGAGTCGACTCCTCAAGCCAGTACAAAAATTGAGAATAGAGTTGCTTCTTTACCATAATATTCTATCGCCAAAAACAGAACTAGAAGAGAAATTAAACCTCCAAAGAAGTATGTCGAGGCTGATCTAGTTGCTTATGCTTTAAATGTGGCTGAAGATATAGATGCAAACCAAGAGCCATCTAATTATTCTGAGGCGGTTAGCTGTGAAGACTCGGAAAAGTGGATGTTTACTATGCAAGAGGAGATGGAATCACTCCACAAAAACAGAACATGGGATTTTGTGAAACTTCTTAAAGGTAAAAAGGCTGTTCGTTGTAAATGGGTGTTTAAAAAGAAAGAAGGGACTCCAAGAGTTGAAAAACCCAGATATAAAGAAAAGCTTGTTGTAAAGGGTTATAGTCAAATTCCAGGAGTGGACTTCACATATGTGTCATCCCCATTTGTGAAGCATAGTTCGATTCGAGATTTGCTTGGTATTGTGGCCATGCATGATTTGGAGCTTGAGCAGTTAGATGTAAAAACTGCATTTTTACATGGATAACTTGAGGAGGATATTTACATGCAACAACCAAAGGGTTTTACAGTCTCAGAAAAAGAGGACTATGTTTGCTTGCTGAAAAAGTCCATTTATGGTTTGAAACAGTCACCAAGATAGTGGTACAAGAGGTTTGATTCCTTTATGAATTCTCATGATTTTAAAAGAAATAGTTTTGACAGTTGTGTTTACTTTAAGAAAAACAGTGATGGTTCTTTTGTGTATCTACTTTTTTATGTTGATGACATGTTGATAGCAGCAAAAGATAAAGGAGAGATAAGAAAGGTCAAAACCCAACTAAGTGAAGAATTTGAGATGAAAGATTTGGGACCAGCAAAGAAGATACTTGGTATGGAGATTCTCAGAGATAGAAAAGCAAGTAAACTATACCTAAGTCAGAATGGGTACATTGAGAAAGTTCTTTGCAGGTTCAATATGTAGAGTGCTAAACTGTTAGTACTCCTTTAGTGACCATTTCGGACTTTCATCGGCTTTGTCTCCACAATTAGATGATGAGATTGAGTACATGTCACATGTTCCATACTCTAGTGCAGTAGGATCTCTCATGTATGCTATGGTTTGTTCACGTCGATTTATCATATGCAAGGCAGCGATTAGCAGATACATGGCGAATCACGGTAAAGAACATTAAGCGATTAGCTGTGGATTTTAAGATACTTACGAGGTACTACTAATGTTTGCTTACGATTTGGAAGAACTAGAGATGGAGTCATTGGGTATATTGATCTTGATTTTCTTTGGAGACCTTGATAGAAGAAGATCTCTCACAAAGTTATGTCGTTACAATCGGAGGTTGTGCAATCGGTTGAAAAGCCGCTTTGCAAACTACGATCGCTTTGTCTACCAAAGTCGAGTACATGGCGACATCGAGAGCTTGTAAAGAAGCTATTTGGTTGAAGGACTCTTTAGTGAACTCGATGAAGACCTTCAAATCGAAGATGATATTTTGTAATTGATCAGTGCAATCTTCCTTACAAAAGATCAAATGTTTCATGAGATAACAAAATATATTAATGTTCGGTATCATTTTGTTCGTGATATTATTGCTCGTGGTGATATTGTTGTGAGAAAAATTAGTACTCATGAAAATCCTGGAGATATGATGACTAAGTCACTTCCTATAACCAAGTTTGAGCATTGCTTAGACTTGGTTGGTGTTCGTTGTTGAAGTTAAACCCTTAAGAGGTTTTATGGAAGAGGTGGAGAACTTGTTAGTTGAGAGTTCGTGATGAAGAACTTGTTCATTGAGAATTCTTGTCAAGGTGGAGATTGTTAGAATTAAGTGACCCGAATTCTTGTCAAACTCCATGTATTTTATATTGATTATAATAAGGTGTTTCAATCTTACTACACTCCTATTAGAATATGGCTTTACAAGCCTATAAATAAACATAGTCTATTCCTCTTGTAATTATTCGAATTCGACATAGTGAATTTTCTTCTCCTCTGCCCGTGATTTTTTCCCAAAAGGGTTTCCACGTAAAATCTGTGTGTTCTTTATTTTATTTCTCTTTTCTTTACGATATATTGTCATTACTGACATTCTATTTTATTTTCACAGTAACTTTCAATTTGTTCATCTGATTGATTGGTAAAGAGAGTTGACTAACCAACTTGGCACTAATAAAATTATGGGTGCTACCAAAATCCAACAAGATGATGACCTTAGTAGCCCCAATACATGCTGCAATCCTCATTGTATTGCGTCCCTAGGACCCCTGGATAGCATGCAATGACAGGATTGGTCCTTTAGCAGCATCTTCAACAGGTGTGATGTCCTCGAGCTGATCAGGGCATTCTTGGAATTCTTCTCCTTTCCCATCTGAACAGGGATCCAACAGTTGTTGGTAGAGTTGGGACTTCACACATTTGTGGCCTACACTGTACTTAGCTCCACACCAGAACTACAATCCTTTCCTCTTTCTATCCTCAATCTTAGCTGAAGATAAGGATCAAATTAGTCCCTTGACTGGACCACTAGACCCCATGGTTCCATTATTTTGTGTAGTATGAAATGTTGCCACATTAGCCTTGGTCACAAAAGATTTCGAGGGCATCAATGAGGGTGCCCTAGAAGAAGTTCCCCATCCTGCTAAGAGACCACGTTTGGAGGAACTAATAAGTATGCTCTCCACCTGCCCTACTACCAAGAACCCTTCCACCAAGGATTTCGGTTTAAACAACTGCAAGTATTGGTCAATCTCAGCCTTCAGGTTATTGATAAAAATACTCAAGGCATAAGTCTCTGACAAGTGGAGCTGATTCAGTAAACTGACAAAATTGTCATGGTACTAGTCCACTAATCCTTACTACTTCAAAGACACGAGATCAGCCATAGGATCCTGGAAGGAACTTAAGCCAAAGCGCTTTCGCAGACTGTGGGCATAGGAGTCCCAGGTCAGCATGTGAAACCCTCTCTGCCTTTGAGTGTAGAAATGATGCCAATCCAAGCCCTTCCCCTCCAAATGCAGCATTACCGTTCTGACTCTGACATTAGCAGTAATGCCTCAGCCTCAAAGTATTGCTCCGGCTTGGTCCACCATCCTCTGAAGTCTGTTCTATCAAATCGGGAACATTCTAACTTATAGGATTTTTGAACTGATTCCATCCTACCGGAACAGTGAGAAGTGTTCATACTGCCCAAATCCACCATAGGAGAGATTGGTAGTCTCCTTGGGGGGAAACCCCGGTGGAGGGCCCCCTAAGATTCCTTTTCCTTTATCTGGAAATTGCCCCAACAGGGGAAGTACAAGTTAGACTGCCCAAATACCGCTCAAACAACCCTTGCAGCCCCAGCTTGCGGTCCCCCCGAAAATCAACTTGGTGTCCCATTGAGAGAGTTCCATTTGAAGCTCAGCAACCTCCTATTAAATGTGGCCAAACTCCTTTTGCAGTCGAGTTGTAATCCCATCTCTGGCCATTGAGAAATAGTTGAGAGAGGAGAACAGAGAGTAAGGAAAGGAAGAAAACATTATTTTCATTCAATAACCAAATCCATAACTATTTTTCCTCCCTGCCATCACTACTAAAAAGCCAAGAGAGATGTTACAGACAAAATTAAAATTAGTTGAAGCTATTATGTCAGTAGTTGTACTCGTGAAACGCTCCATTTCACTTAACGACTATTACCTATCCCCACTCATCAAAACGCACCATATTGTCCTCTACCCAAAACTCACCGTTTAGTTAAAACTTAAACACTAAAACGCCGCGTTTTATTAACAGAAAATAAGACAGCCCGTAACCAAATAAGCCCAATTCAAGGCCCACTGATCGTTGATGAAAGGCCCAGATTCAAGTGAGAAGCATACAAATAAAAACTCAACAAATTGCTTCACCAAAAAAAAAAAAAAATTCAACAAATTCTAAAAAGCTGGAAAAACCAAGAACTCTGTACTCTTTCTAGTTTTCGTCAATTGTGGAAGCTCTCAAATCTCAGCTGCTATGGCACCCATCGCACGGTTACTTTTGCTCGCTCTTCTCTCAACTGCACTCGCGATTTCATCAGGGTCAACTCCCTTCTCTTTCATACTCTCTAATTTTCTTTTTAGATCGCTTTGAAAAAAAAAACCCCACCGCCATTGAATTCTTTTGAAGTTCAGATTTTTTGTTTTAATTTAGAAATTCAGTTATTGACTTTATCACTGTAGTCACCTGGTTCATCTCAACCTAACGTCAAGTAAAATTGTTTCGTTTCTTAATTAATTGCTCTATCGTATTTGGATCTTTTATTAGGTTTTCAACTTGTTTATTTACCTGTTTTGTCAGGTCTGGGGATGGGTACACCATCAATGGTCGAGTGAAGATCCCCCAAGGTAATTCCCCCTTCCCCTCTTTTTTTAGTTTTTGTATTTGATTAGATTTGTACTGGTATTTTGCAAATTATACTGTTATCTAGTGATTTCGGTTGTTTTGGATCTTTGCTACATTCTAATTTAGTGTTTTTATGTGACAGTTTTTATCTCAGTTTTAAAATTGAAGTATATACTATTGGTCTTTATGCTGATTTCCATTGTGTAAATATACGGTGGTTTATTAAGCAAAGCAGTCTTCGTATAAATGATTACATATTTGTGAATTTGTTTTTTGAATTTTGATTAGGGCTACTTGTGTAAGACTTTTGACAAGCAATATCTTTAAATCATTACACAATCCCATTATAGGTTTTGGGAAAACATGAATTCATCCAATAGAATCTTTAAACATCAGTGCAGAATATACATTTGAGAAATTAACATTGGTTCATGTTATTTTGTGTTATTTTATCTTTTATTTAATTTGATGTAGATGATTGATCACTTTATTTGGCAGGTCTGGGTACAAAAGGGTTTGCTTTGCCTGGAAAAACGTCAAATGTCAAAGTTATACTCAATGGTGGCCAAATTGTTACTTATCTGAGACCTGATGGATATTTTTCATTGTATCCTACTATTTATCAATTGTTAAAAAAAATTGAGGGTAGGGTTGCTAAGGTTTGAACCCGAAGCTTTCATTCTTCACAAACCTCCGGCCATTTAGGCCAAGAAGTTGTTGGCAATTCTTATGCATAGCTCTGGTTGAAAATCCAAATATTTTAGTTATTTATCCTTTTCTTTTGTTATTTGTAGACTGTTTTTCTGTTAGTAAATAATGTGATACTTTATAAAATGGGTGGTAGTAAACCTCACACTGGAGTATTATAATTCCTTAATATAAATTGCCTACAGTCAGAACATACCAGCAGGGACTCATTTGATTGAAGTGGCTGCTATTGGCTATTTCTTTTCTCCTGTAAGATTTTTATTTCTTGCCTGAGTCTCTCGACTTGTAGTCATTAAATGAATTTGACTTTCTGTAATTAACGATAATGACTTTCGAACTTGCTTAGGTTAGAGTTGATGTTAGTGCTAGAAACCCAGGCAAGGTACAGGCTGCATTGACAGAGAACAGGAGGGGTCTCAGTGAATTGGTTTTAGAGCCGTTGAGAGATGAACAATATTACGAGGTTAAGGAACATTATTCTATTTGTGTTTATGTTTCCTTTTGTTTTCAGTTATTATCTTTCTTTTGCTTCATGTTTATCCTACTTTATTGCAGATTAGGGAACCTTTCTCCATAATGTCGGTTGTGAAAAGCCCAATGGGTCTCATGGTGGGATTTATGCTGGTGGTGGTGTTTTTA
Organism: Gossypium sturtianum; assembly: GCA_025698515.1. Lineage (NCBI taxonomy): Eukaryota > Viridiplantae > Streptophyta > Magnoliopsida > Malvales > Malvaceae > Gossypium > Gossypium sturtianum. Next base: position 3,805,608 of record CM046949.1, read on the forward strand.
ATGCCCAAATTAGTGGAAAACATGGGTAAAGTACTCTACTATTAGTTCATAACTTGGTAGTTTTCTCGAAGTTCCGACTTGCAGTAGATTTTAAAGAGTTGATTTTTGTGGAAAATACGCTATTTAATTACTTGCTTGCAATTGTTCTTTCTTGATCAGGATAAAATCTTCTATGTTACCTATTCTTTTAATCGTATGCATAATATTTGAGCTGCTATTCATTTTTCCCAAAACATTACATTTTTAACAATTTATTCTTTTCTAATTCTACAATTTTGGCAACCTTTTATCCTTAGTTTTACAGATACAACTTTCTCTTTCATTTGCTTCTACATGCTCTTGCCCCTCTCCACATATGAGATGATATATATAAAGGATGGCTAGGAATTTCGTTTTTGCTAATTTCATCAATCTGCTGTCTGTTGCAACAGATCCTGAAGAAATGAGACGAGCACAAGAAGAAATGAGAAACCAAGGAGTTCCCTCCTTAGCTAGTTTGTTACCAGGAGGTGGGAGGAATTAAGTGTTCGATTGAGGAGCAGGAACTCCGAGATAATGGTTTGGCAAAATCAAGGGGCGGTTCAAACGTCGAGCTGGATTGGTCTTCTACCCTGATATTCATCTTTTGATTGCAGAAAGAAGGGATGATACCTTTTGAATTCCTGGGGGGCATCTCAAAGGTTATGTAGTGTTTTACTTGATAGTTGCAGATTTTCAGAACTTATCATGGGATTCAACTTGTTATAACATCTATTCATTGTTGTGATGCTTTGATGTCATAAACAAAGAAGAGTTGAAAAATTATTGTTATAGACATTATCCATCTATTAAGAAGTCCGCTTATTAGCCTTTTGTTATAACACGAGTTCCATCATCCCATTGAACAAATAGTGCACTCTTTGCAAATGTTATGATCACGTAACCTTTCCTTTCACTATCTTTGCCAATTTCTCTCTTTACTTGCAAGTGTAACTTTTCTCCCTATTCGAAAAAATCAATTTGTTTTTTGAATTTTGAGTTAATTGAATCGAATTATTCAATTTTTTTGAGCCAATTTGAATAAATAATTCGGTTTTTTAAGTTTGAGTTAAATTGAATTTACAATTTAAATTACAGATTGGTGTCCATATTTTTTTTGTCATCAATTTCAAAATTGAAAAAGAGTACATTATAAAATTTTTTATAAAATTTCATAAAAAAAATTAAAAATTATAAAAAAAAATCCTAAATAATGATTTTGAGGACATAAACAATATTCGACTAAAATTTTATTTCATTTAACTTGATTGAAAAAAAATTAAATATAAGATAGAATGATAAAATAAAACTCATTGACTCAATTAACTTGAAAAATTTTCACTCAATTTGATCAAACACTCACCTCTACTCCCACCATATCAATGTAAATCAATTTACATGCAGCACATTCACCACAGTCGTCTTCTTCAAGACTACTTTGATTTTCCTTTTCACGGTCTCTCAATAACGCCCAAATTTACTAATTTGTAGTGTCTCTCACTATACAAAGTAGCTTCTAATTTTTATATTAATTTAGAACATAATGACAAATATATGTATATATATAAAAGATGCCACAAAATCTCAAATTAAATGGCTTTCAATGTGCAAATTCTGCTCTTAATACTGGTCGACTTATCTTTACAGATTGAAGATTGCAAAATCTTCCCATCTTAACAAAGTTTGAACAATTGGTCCAATTGTTTAAAAAAAAAAAAGAAAAGAAAAACATTAAATAGAAGATGCATCGCCAAGGAGCCAAGGTTTGCTCCAAAATTATATTAGTCGACACAGATGTCCCCCTACCAACATCACAAACCTTAATCAAAACAATGGCTTCTTCCAGTAGGGTTTTGTAGCAATTCTTGTTCTGGGTCTTCTCGGCCAAGGTAAGCTACCTTGTCTTGTATAGTTACCAAGATTTTGTTCATGTAGCGGTAAAGATTGTTTCAGACTAGTTGGTCTCAAGGGGTTTTTTTTTTTTTTTTTTTGGGTAATATAAATGCAGGGTTTTGTGTTTGCTCCTTGAACGACATCATTGTTGGTACAGTGAGAACACGAGTAGAGGTACAAGGTATGGCTGAATGGAAAGTGACAATTACAAACAACTTCAAATGCGCTCAACATAAACTAACGCTTTCTTGCGAGGGATTCCTATCTCGAGAAACTGTGGATCCTAATATTTTTCAGAAACAAGGCAACAATTGCCTCGTTATCGACGGCAATGCTTTGAACGGTTTCGCTTCAGTCAGTTTCACCTATGCCTGGGATCCTCCCTTTATTATGTTTCCTTCTGGATCCATAGTTGACCCCTGTTGAAAACAATTCCATTTAGTTTGTAGTTAGAACAATAAATGCTTAAATATGAGGCTCTTATATCCTACCTGAGTTTAATCAATAAAACTTAAAAGATTGCATTTCAGTCCCTCTACATGAACAAAAACCCAGATTACGGTTTTCAAACTAATCCAAAACCTCAAAGGAGAAAGAGAAGAGCAATCTGTTTTAGAGGTTGTGATACATTAACCCTCAAAGGAGAAAGTCATACATAGGAGTAGATGAGTGAAGAGTGAAGCAGAAGTTATATAATGATACAATGAGTGTATGTTAGGAAATACCAAACATGTCTGATTTCCAAATTGTCACAATCTCTAACATCCATACCGCCAAACTCAGCAAAGACTAAACAAGACACATCTTAGCTCATTTTCGCTTTTTAGCCGGTGGCTGAAGCTCTTCCTCTTCTTCATCTTCTTCCTCCTCTTCCTCTTCTTCTTCACCTTCCTCACCATCATCATCATCGTCGTCGTCATCGTCGTCGTCGTCATCATCTTCGTCCTCTTCTCCACTGGCCCCATCTCCATTGGCATCAGGTTCATCTTCTGGATCCCCTTCATCTTCACCGTCTTCACCTGATCCATCTTCCTCCTCACCTGCATCTTCATCTTGATCACCTGCTGCTTCATCTTCCTCATCATCATTGTCATCATCCTCGGTGTCACCAGCATCCTTGTTCTCCAGACCAGGCTTTTTCACTGCAAGAAGAGCAAGCAGAAACCTGCAAAAGCAAATCGAACGGTTTTCCCCATTCCATGGAAGAAGAACAAGAACAAGTTAGGCAAAATGATTTATGCAACTAACCCTGCATATGCTTCAGGCTCTTTGATGAGGACATCAATTCCATTAGGCATAGTTCCCATCTGGAAAAACACCAAACTCATGCTGAGGATAAAACAAGTGTTCTTCCAAGTGCAGTTTGTGAGCAATGTGTAACAAATAAATAAGCAAGCATTTCGCCAAATCAGACGACGCAACTTTAGGACAAGGAGAACTCGAAATTATTTGGTTGTCATGTGAGTGAAAAATAGTATTTTAGAGCAAAGAACAAAGAAACAAACAAGCATTTACAGCTAATCACATAGAAAAATAAGACAATCAACAAAATAAAACTGTCCTTAAATCCTAAAAGTAAGGGGTTGAATCAAACAATGCAACTAAACATCTTAATTAAGTTCTTCCTTGACATCCTACTACTACTAGCACTCGGACTCCTCATTTTTCTTTAAATACTCATGTACGACACATGGATTCGAGGATGCGTACTCTATCCCACAATCATACCCAAGTCTGAGTAACTTAGTCCTACTAAATTCTATGAAAATTAAATATTCTAGACAACCTATTAGGCAAAGCAACAAAATCCCCAGCATAAAAAAATAGGAACAAAAATTTAGCAAAATTTCAAACTTCGATATTTTAGAACAATGGAATCAAATCTTCACAGAAAAATTGTCAATTTCACATTAAATTAAAGAGAGAGAGAGAGGGAGAACCCTCGTAAAACAAAGAGCAGAAGAAACCAGTGGCCCAAGGAGAACTAAAAGGCAAAAAAGGAAAGAAAATTATACCATCATCAGCAACCAAGCGACTGAATTTGTAACAACAATGGCGGTCTCGACAACCATAGCTTGCAGGGCAAAGCCCACGGAACTGCCCAACACGACACCGTTTGGAAGTGGAATTTCCATTTTCGTTGCGTATGACAGAGCTTAGACAGGAAAGGAGCGGAAAATCAAAAGAGGGGTAAGTAGCAAAAGGAAAGAGAACCCAATTGAAAGAGAATGTTAAAGAGTGAGAATTAGGGTTTTATGTTAGGTTTTGAAGATGCTATAATCAGTAGGTATCGCTGAAGCACTTTGGTCGTAGAATAAAATATCAAAAGAAGGTTTGATGTCAGAGATAATGTGACAGTCGGTTTTGGGGGAACGGATGACAGTTAGAATTCACACCGTCTGATTTGTTAGGTTTGTCTTTATCCATGATCTATGTGATTTCTAATGAAAAGAATATATACTCAATGGCTTAATGCTAAATTTGGCCTCTCAACTATACATGTTTTGTCATTTTGATACCTAAACTTTTTTTATCTCAGAATAATTAAATTATCTTCCATTATTTAAGTTGACCCACTATGTTAAAAAGATAAAATCAAGGCTGTCAAGTGATACTATTAAAACACATCGGGTCAATTTTTTATTTTTTATTTAGAAACAAATTCAGCGGTAGTACAGTAGTTAATTAGGGTTCTTAATCCTGTGCAAGTTGTCTCGTGGTCACCCGTCTTGCCAATCTATGTGTTGTATGAGTGAGATGGTGTGGATGTTGCACAACAGAAATTTATAGTGCAGCTCCCAACTTCTGAATGTTTGCAAGGATAGGTGCTAGTTTAGCTCCCAACTTCTGAATGCTTGCTAGGATTGAGTTCCATTGTTGATTATGTTATATGAAGCAAGCATGTTGCATTCGTAAGGGGTGCAGTTTACGTAAGATCGAGCGAGTTAAGAGTTTTTTGCTATGGGTTGCGGAAAGGCTTTTGTAGTGTGTGATCTTAAAGACGGGTTAGTTGATGTAACCCTCCGGTGCCACTGTAGCCCCACAAATTTCCATTTCGTTGTTGTATGCCAGGGCCATGAGGATTATGAACGGAGTGGGGAGAGAAGTAGTGAATATGTGGTTATGGGTTGAGGAGTTGAGACTTGACTGGGCCAATCTGTGGGATTTTGGGGTAATGGACGTGTGCATTTTATCAACTGTGAGACAATATCTGCGATGGGAATATTGTATTTTTTGGGCTACTGCAATGGGGTTTGGGGAAGCTTCGGTGAACAGGATTTCGTTTCTATGCTTCCATATCTACCAGAGTGTGATGAACCACCCAAACATGGTAGTTCTGTAATCTGGGGGAGCATTAGGGAAGTCCTGTATCCAGGCTGTAATCCATGCATGTATGTTCGCATTCGCCCTTATTTCCAAACGTAATGCCCGTGGGATGGCAAACCACACTGCCCTGGTGATGGAGTGCGAGCGGAATAGGTGATTTGAGGTTTCTTGCGCTTCCTCACTTATGGGACACGTTGGTTGCATAAAAATATGTCCATGGCGGAGTCAGAAAATTCGTTTTGCGGGCCGAAATTAATTTTATACTTTTACGATAGTAAAAATGTAATTTCATCATTTTAATAGTTTATATTTTTATAGTTTTTAAAATTTTAAATAAAAATTTTACCATTTTTAGGGAGATAAAATATAATTTTACCATTACTAATTTAAAATTTTATAAATTATAAAATACTTAAATTAAAAATCTATCATTTTAAGACATGGCCCCTAAGTCTCTTCTCTTAGTGGCCCGCCACTGAATATTTCTAATCTGTAGTTCGACTTGGAAGGACAGTGCGTTGGAATATAACTTCCATAAGAAAATGAGAATCTTAGAGGGAGAGGTATTTTCCACTAGATTGTTATTTTTAGAGAGAAAGAGGCTTGGTGTTGCTGTTGACGGAGCAGTAGCATTTGGTATACCCCTTTAACCGATAATCTCCCTAGAAAGTCATGTTTCCATACATATTTGTCGAATCCTGGATTTATGGAAAAGTCTCGAGTACTCAGCTCCCTTGTCCAGACATTTCCCAATTGGTTCTGGATGACTTCCTCTTTCCACTATCCACATGTCTTGTCAGCAACATCTTGGGCTTTAATCCCCAGTAGTTGTTGGTCTGGGTGGTGTCGAAGTGGTAATTTGTTATTAACTATCGAAACATTGTGCCCATCCCAAATCTGAACGTCAAGGCCCTCTGTAGGTAGATGTCCCATCAAATTGAGAATGCTCTTCCATACTCATGAATCATTTGAGCATGCCTGAACCTGTAAAAAATTTGTGGTCGACCAATATTTTGTTAGTAACAGTGAGTGTGCTAGTGTGTGAGTTTTTGTAAGGATCTTCCAAACTTGTTTGCAAAGTAGGGCTTTGTTCAATAATTGTGCTTGTTGGATACCAAGCTTGCCTTTTGATTTAGGCCAGTAAAGTTGGATACCAAGCTTGCCTTTTGATTTAGGCCAGTAAAGTTGATTCCCCAAAAAATAAATTTCAAGAAAAAAATATTTATCATGTAAAATAAAAATATTGAATTTTAAAATTAAAGTTTTGATTGTTTCAGTTTTATTTATTTAAATTTAAAATGGTTAAAAATTATAATTTATAAACTCGTATAACATTCTATCTTCTTTATTATTTTTTAAATCAATTTTACATAAAAAAAACTAATTTCACATATTAATAAATTAGGTAGTCCATGCAGTAATAAAATATACAGTTCACGTTGGTTGTAAGTTTGAAATTTTGTAATATTATAATATACATGATATAATATGATTAATAAAAAGAAGCATTTTGGTCATATTTATAAAAGTATAACAATATACTTTTATTTATGATTTTGGACTAAAAAGGAAAAAATAAAACCCACAAAAGGGGCATTCATCAAACAAGGAACAGGTTCACTTCTCCACCACAAAGGTTGGATAATGGATTATTTATTGTAATTTATTATCAAAAGCGATTTTGAAGCCATAAGTCAAATATTAAACAGAAGTGCTTTTTAGCTCGAAAGAAAAAACAGTTTTTTTTTTAATTTCTATTTTTGACAAAAAGTGCTTTTAGGAACAAATGATAATTTTAATTTTTGTATAATATCTATATTGGATATGTTCCTTTTGAAATTTATTTTAAATATATAATATGTAATATTTAATTTTTTGTTATATTTTAATTTTTTAAATATAGTTTATATATTGAATTAAATTTTATAAATAGTTAATATTAATTGCTTAAAGAATATTTGAAATTACATTTCATATATTAAAATATTAATAAAAATTTATAATAAATTATTTTTATATTCTTATTAAAAATATCATAATATTAACTAACTTGAACATTATTGTATATTTGTTACTTTATAATACTATATCTAAAACAGACATTTTATTTTTTATAAATATTTTTTGACAAATTCTAAAAATTAAACTTTTCAAAAATACTTCTCAAAATAACTTTTTTTCATAGTACTTTTTAAAAACATTTTTCAAAACTAATGCTAAACTACCTCCTCCTTCCTCACTCTCCCATCCTCCTTTCTCAAAAGTACAGCTGATAATTGTTTTGGTCAACATCCATTTTAGAAAAAAAAGAAAAAAGCGATTCTTATATATTGATTTTTAAAAAATCTAATTGCTAAATTCCATTCCTCTAAATCAATTTGATTTATGAGTTTTAAACTTTTTATTTATTTCTATAATTAACACATAAAAAAATCATTTTTATATTATTAATTATTATAAATTAAATAATAAAATTTGAATTGCATTTATTTCTTATTTTCAAGTTAAAAATCATACTAAATCAATATTATTTGAATTGGATCAGATTGATGAAATATCAATTTAGTGAGAGGTAAAAAATAAATCAACTTATTTATTACTATGAACCGATTCAACTTGTGATTAAACCAATTTTTATATTTTTGTTAATTCTTTCAGAAATAAATTGTTTAATCAATTCACCCAAGATGGAAGATAATCCAACTAAATTTTAATAAAATTAAAAGGTAAAGTACATCAATAATTACTTAATTTTAGTGTCAATAACAAAATAACCATTCAATTTTCAAAAAATAACAAATCAATCATATTAACTATTTTTCATTATAGACTTGACAGAAAAATGACCTGTCATTTAACCAGTCACGTTAGAATCATTGCTTGTCATTTAATAGCCCATTTAATAGCCCTAGCTGAGCAGTAGAAGAAAAATAATATAAAAAGGAGAAGAAGAAGAGAAGCCAATTTCGTGATATGAAAGGTCATTTAATTATATCAAGAAGGTGCAAAAAAAAAAAAAAAATAGTACTAACTACTAACCATTAGAGATTGAAGAACAAAGATGAGCATTTACATCCATATCACAAGTAAGGCTGTCATTTTGTACACAAATTTTTTTTGCTAAAAAACATGTAAAAGGAGTAAAGACATATAAACATAGAGCAACAAAAAAGCCAGAGGCAACTAATTGAAACCCAGGAAAAGAAAAAGAAGAGCTTACATAGATGAGATAAAACAAAAGAAAAGCTAAATAAGTGAGGAGGCAATATGAAGGCACGAGAAAGGAAAGAAAGAAGTTTAGGCCTTATTCTCTTGTAAACTAATAACCATGGTTCGTCCCCTGCCTCTTCATCTCCACTATTTTCAACTAATTGTAATGACTCAACCCAAAAACAGAAAGAATAAATCTATAAAAGCCTTAATTCCCAATAGAACCTAACACTATTTATAGAAAATTGTTAAGAAATTCTATAAAATTGAAGTTGGTTCATAGACGAAGGAACGTTAAGGAAATCTATAGAATTGTTAAGAAAATTTACAGATCGATTGGAAGTTCTTCTTCACTGGGTTAAGCGACGAAAAGTTGGGAAGGAAAAGTTTGGATCTATGATGTTTTTTTTGTTTCGGCATCCCTATTTTTTATCTTATTCTTTTATTATTTTGTTTGGTTCTTGAACTAGGTTTTCACCGTGACAAATTAATTAGTCACCTCATCTGTCCCGTTAGGCCTATAATAATGGTAACTGGTTTATTTTTTTAATAATGTTAATAATTAATTTATTATTTTTTAAAAATTAAACGATTGAATTAAAAATTAAATGATTGTTTTATTAATAAGATCAAAGTTTTACCCTTAAATATATAAGGAGAGCGAATTAAAAACTATAATTTTCACTGTTTTTATGTCAGCCCTATCCTCCTCCGTACTGGCCCCACAGTTTCTTTTCCATCTCTTATCCCATTGGCCCAATATTTAGGGGGACCCACTCCAAACTTTGGCGCGCATGCCCTAAATTCCCATCATAACAGTCTCCCCTTCTCCTTCCCAATCAACAAATCCCAACCCAGCTGTATTCTCAATCGACGGCCCACAATCTCCCATCTGCACCACCTATCAACCATCCAATCACAAACTCGAATATTCGACGGTTCATACTCATTTCACGCGTCACTATGCCAGTGTCCAGTCAACCTTGTCTCGAACGAATACATTTCAGATGCGTCTCCCTCTGTTGCTCTATCTGTAAAGTAAACCCTCTTTTTCCCTGTTCCTTCTCAGTTTCTGAGCTCCATTAATACTCTTTTCGTTTAGGTTTTATTATTATTGTTGGTTTCTTTTATTGTGCATGTGATTTTCGTTCGCTTTATACTGTTTGGTTGCTGTAAAGCTGTTTTAAGAAGGAACATTATAGACTTCTTCGGCCGCTGACAGTCGTTTCTACTGTTCTTTTAGGGTTTTCTTGATGATTTTGATGTAGGAGGGTTAGGATAATAGAGTATTGAGAGATGGATAACCCTTGGCGGATCAAATTTGATTCTACATTGCAGTCATCGATGCTTTCAATGGCTTCATCGGCATCGCAGGAGCCTCGAGATCAGGTAATTAACGCTTATATTTATATATGTTTCAAAATCAAGGTTAAGAGCCGTAGTTTTTTTTTCTTTTTTGCCAGTAAAAAAGATCTGTTGTGAAGGTAATCTTGATGTTAGTTGTTTTTTCCTCTGCTTGGGGTTTGAGCGTTTCTATTAGGTGTGTGAGACGATTCTACAGCGGGATAGGATACTTTAATCCGGAATATGACATTCCTGAAGGGCTAGTAGTTCTTTTTGATGTTTTAAGCTCTGTCATTGAAACGTATGGTGGTTGTGCAACAATTTCTGAGGTCTGTCTGTGTGTGGAAATCAGTGGAGAGGGGAAAATAATAAGTATTTGGAAGGAACACTCTATCAATCGCACGTTGCTGCTCTGAAGTATTTCAAAGTTTTCCTCTGGTAGAAAACTTTAAGGAGTCTTATTAAGCACCTTGTCACAACCTAAGGGTATGAGAGAAGCAGGGATGCCCTCAGAGTACAATTTTGTTGGGAGGGGGATATGTTGAATGGATGAATGTACAATGTAGAGTAGGAAAATTGCTCGCTGAATACTGCAACCTTGTTTATTTCTAGAAGAATGATTTCTTATATTTTCCTTTTTCTGGGTATTATATATTCAAAACATATGGTTTGTGAAATTATCAAATGTCATTTCTGATTTTACTTTCTGATTCAGTCATCATTGATAAAGAGAACTAACTTATGTGTTGTTACTTTTGACTTGTGCGTTTGGATGCTTCCCTCACTTCCTACTTCTTGTTTTAATTAAATACAGATGGAGATGAATTATGGCCAGTATTTTCGCCAACATACTACACAGGATTTAAGTTCCACATTGCATGAAAGAGTGCATGATCCCATGCGTCCCAACAATTCAAACTTATTTTCCCATAAGTCAAGTCAATCTGAGCTGGCAAATTCGTTTCTAGCTCTTCTATCTGGGCCACCATCACTTCTACAGTGTGACTTTCAGGAACTGTCAAGTCGAAAAGTATTCAATGCCTCTAGATATGGTAATATTAATGATTTTGCAAGTGAAACTCCACGAGCCTATGGGACATTGCTTTCAGAAAACTGGAGCAAACAAAACACAGAAAATGGTGGAAATTGTTCTGCTGTTCCATCTAGATTGGAATTGAGTTCCAGCAGTAGTGGTGTTTCGGTTTTGCCTTGTAACTTTCATGCGTCTAATGTAAATATTCAGACTTCAGATCTGGCTGAAGTAGTCAATCATCACATGGTTCCCGGTACTGAGAAAGTAATGGACTTTGCTACCCTGAAAGGGGATTGCTACGGTACTGGCTCTGCAAAAGCTGGTAATCCCCATAGCAAAAATATACGGATGTCAATGAAGATACCTGAGGAATTAAACTCTTCTATAGCTGATCAGTCATCAACTATTTTAAGTGGGTGTCCCCGCGTATTCTGTTTGGGTACAGGTGAGTGCATGATTGTAATTCTTGCTTTTGGTTAATTGTCATCCATATTGGATGTAGCCTAACATGTTTTAACTTTTTACTTTGACGGAAAAGGTGGGTATCTGCTTCTCAGCAATACAGGACTTCTCAGTATTGTTTGCTCCTGTCATTTTTTTCACACATCTGTTTCCAAATTTTGCGAGGTAACTTGCTCATGTCTATTATGTTCACTGTGTTTTGTAGCCCTAATGCATGTTTGCATTACCCATTTGGAGTTGGTTCATGCTTACAACTTGCTGTCATGTTGCAGCATGCAGGATTATGCGATATGAACCCTGGGGATGCTGTTCACATGGAAAGTGGAGGGACCATTGCACGATGGCGGAAACTCTACTTTGAGAAGTTTGGGGTAAGAGTTACATTGCCCTTATTCCCAATGTTTACTTCAAATGATTTCCTGATTTTTTGCTTCATTATCACAGATATGCTTGTCTCATGCTTACATTTCCATATATGAATAGTTTGTTATTTAGAATTTAAGCTAGTCCTTGTCCTTTGAGGACTATTTGATATTTACAAAATATGACTAATTTAAAAAATCAAAAGTACCTCTATAAGATGATTAATCAAACTTCTTGATAGTGTGGCCCATAGGCCATAGGAGGTTATGCTTCATGGCTTCCATGTATTAGTTTTCATGCTTTTCTGCAAATCTTGTGCTATTATGTCGTGAAAGTTGCATGCTTCTGGAAAAGGGGGAAAGGGGGGTCAAGGCACATAAAAGCAAACGCATACTGGGTTTCTTATTGCAATGGTATTATAGACCTTACTACCACTATTATCAATTATCTTGTTGCTTTCCACATTCTTAACCTTTGGGATTGAAAGCTTTATTTCTTATTGGCATGTCTTTGAAGCAACGAGAACACTGGATGGTGATGTTTTTATGATGCTTTAGATCAGGGTTCCTGAAGATCAGAGTGGATGGGACTGGCCTGAAGGATTGTTTCCAACTACTGGTTTGGTGAAATCTAGTTCAACCGTGCCCAAAATATCTATTACTTCTCACGTGGCTAATCCAATTGGTTCATCGCAAGCTTTGTCAAGGTGCGTGGATAATAATTCCATGATTCTGAGTAATGTTCACACAACAAAATTCTGCTATCAGTCTCTTGTATAACAAACAAGAGCGAAAGAATGAGGGTAATAATAACTTTCTTCTCAAGCGCTTTTTTGGTGCTTCCTAAAGCAGTTTGCTTGATGTTGCTGATGGCCGGAGAGTGGAGTGTGCTTTCTCTAAGAGTTCAACGATGTCAACATTTGGTGGTAGGGATTCAGCTAATGGTTGTCAGTCTGTGTCCACCTGGATTGATTCTATATTGAAGACTAGAAACCCATACCTTGCTCACTCTAGTTTGCAAAATTTAAGAACCCTGGGTCGAAATTATGATGCAACTGCAGCTAAAATCACAGGTGATATTTTAATTTCTGACCGAGATGCTGCTTCCTCTAATGTGGAGTTAAAGCTCGGGCAACCTTATCAGCCAAGTCAGCCTATAGGAAACTCTGCTCTACCAGTTTTTGCACCTAAACATTTTAAGACAGTTGTTGATCCTCCAAAGTCATACCATTTTGAGAAGATGGTTGATCGAGGTGGGTAGATCTGTCTGCTCCTTTTTCATTGCATACATGTTATAGGTTATTTTGTTTGTATATTTTTGGGTTTTTGTACCGTGGCTAACAATTGTATTATGATTGATTCTGGAATAATGCAGCTACGTTTTGCGGGAAGGAGGAAACTAGGCAATATTGTCTTCAGGAGGCAGACTCTTCTAACACTATGGCAAGAAGTCAACAGAGCCTATTGAACTTTTGTAAGCATGCATTTGCAGCCAGCAGTTTTGTGGATGCTACCAAACCTGAAAGCCGACTTGATGCCACAAAAAATTTAGTAGTTCCCGCACGTTCACCGCTACCACTGGAAGGGAGTGCATGCTCTAAAGGTGCTAATAATACGGTCAGTGAATTTAGCATGCCAAAGATATTTCATTGTGGATCTTGTACTACCAAGTGTGACCCACTAAATGCTCCCCTGAAAATTGGAAATAGTTTAGGGAGGCAGTTGAATATGCCTGAGTTGGGTTTCTGCAGATTGACAGAAAAGGGCAAAGGTGCAGATCTAGGATGTCTTCCTGTTGGCTTTTCTGATGCAATTGATCCAGCATTGAGAATCCATAAGCAGGTGGAAAGTTCTAGAATTGCCAATGGCATGATGCCTGGTTTTTCATCAGTGCACGACAAGAACTCGTGTCAGTCCTCTAATATTTCTTCAGGTAGATTTGATGAGAGAAGCTGTCTGAACCTTCCTGGGAACTCTTCCTTTGTTGGAAATAATGCACATACTGATCAAGCTTTTCTTACAATGAGTAGTTCATATTTGGGCTCTCGACATATTTCTCAACCCTCTGCTGCTACAACGGGCTTTCTGTTAGCTACTTCAACTTTTGTACCAGGTTCAACTTCTACCACCTCAAAACAAGAGGGCCCTTGTTTGCTTGATGATAGTATGAGACTGCTTGCGTTGAGCCAGATTTCAGAGTTGTCAAAGCGACATGCAATTTCTTCAGTTGGAATGAGCCATGAGCTAGGAAGATTAGATAGAACTTCTAATCCTAATATACAGCACTCTCTTCTTGAATCATCAAAATCTAGGGAAGGAAGGTCTGGATCTATTCTTCCCAGCAGGCAAGATGTTTTTGAAGGTGCTTCATCATCATTTCCATCTGCTGCTGAAAAATCAATCCCCATGACAGGCAAGTGATAATGTTGAAGAATTTCCATGTGACTTGCTCATGTTTCCTGGTTTTCCTCTAGATTATATATTTTAATGCTTTTCATTTTCATCATCCAGGGTTAAGCAGTTGCTGTGATTTCTCACAATTGACACAAGGGCTTCCACTACATTCTAGAATTGACATGCCATGCCAATTTTCTAATGACCGTTTTTGCGATCAGTCTACATTGAGGTTAGTTTTTAATATGCTAGATGAATATAAAACTTGCAGTATTTGAAGCTTTCAAGTTTAATTAATGACTAATGAGGTGTTATATCCCTTTCCTAGCCCTATTCTTTTGCTCCTCTTCTTTCCCTTACTAATTAATGAATCTGCACACTGCTACACAAACATCTTAATATATCATATTTAGTACATGTTGGTTGGTTAGATGTGTATTGCAACAAAGTCAGTGGTGAATTTAGTTCTTGATGTTATCCTTCCGAGCTTTATTTTCATCATTCAATGTTTTAGGCTCATCAGAGGTGAGAGCATCACAAAATCGAGTGGGCATGCGAAATGCTGTCAGAGAGTACCTTGCACATATTCTCGGGGTGACTGCATCTGCTCAGTCCATGCAAAGTGCTTAGAAGGATATACCAAGTGTAGGTTTGAAGGATCTTGTGTTGTCTCCAAGGAACAAGTTGGTGTATGTTGTGAAGCACATAATCCAGCTGCTTCTGAATTTGTTAAAGAGCATATCAATCCGAATGACAGAACTAATTTATTAGATCAAGGGGGGAAAGTGAATGGGCAACTTCCTATGAGAATTGCCTGTCATGCTTCCCAGTGGAGAGATGTTCCAAGCAAGCAAAAGGAGGCTTGTAAAATGACACAAATTAATTCATCAGCTGAGTTGTTAGATGTTAGTGAATGTGCTGGAGATCAGTTTGGAGCTGCTGCAGGTGTGCATGGTATTGGTTCTGCTATAAACGAAGCTGACTCACTTAAATGGCAGGGCATGTCAAATATTTCTTCTGGATGTTCTGGGGCTGCTGTCACCCAGGCATCAACTGAGGTTAACAATGTGGATTCTTCTACCATCGATGCTGGAGACGATGAATATAGAAATAATCTTGTAGTTGACGAGGGATCTGGTATTGATAAATGTTCATCAAATGATGAACTTGAAAGTGAAAGAAGTGCTGAGTTTATTGGTGTTTCTTGCAGGAATAAGATAAGGAATAACAGATCATCCAAAATTCCGAATGGGCAGTCATCTCTTAGTCTGCTTGATGAGCTTAAACTCCTAGATTCATTGACATGGAAAAAAGGTCAAAATCAAAGTTATATGAGCCTTTCTGGTATAGAGAGGATCAATCATGTGAAGAAAATAAGGAAAGGCTTGAAAGGTGGCAAGAGAAAGAGATCAACTAAATTTAGGATGCTGGATATGTCCTTTGCTCCTAAACTTTCCTTACAACATTGCCCCAAAGGTAATGGCAGTCATCACATGTCCTCTCGTTCTTCCAAGGATTGGCAGACCCTCATTCCATCAGTTTTAGAATCATATGAACCCACTCATCTGATTCGACCAGGAGAGTTGGCTTCAGCTAAAATAGTATGTCGGAAAAAAGATTTTTCTGATGGGTACAATGATCAGGATGGTGAGGATTATCAGGTTAAACTGAAAGGTGATGATAGGTTTGACAATATCCTTGAAGTTTCAGGTAGAAAAAGGTTAAAGCAGAATTTGGCCTATAATTCCTTTGAGAAGTTAGGGTCACCAAAGCCTCTTAGAACCGTTGAAAAAACTTCTAATAGTGATTCTGTGTATTGCACAAATGCATTTTCATGTTTTGAGACTGTTTGTGATAAGAAAGTTAGGCCCATTGTATGCGGAGAATACGGTGAAATATGCAGTTGCAAGTCTGCCGCAGCTGAATTTAAGCCTCCAAAAATTGTTCCTCTGAGCAGGGTTATTAAAAGCTTGGACCAACGTAACCTTCGAAAGAGCTGTAAACCCAAAATTACTTCAAGGATATCAAATAAGAAAAGAACAGCCAGCACCACAGGGTACTTATCTTCTGATTTGAAAAAAGAGGAAGAAAATGGAGCACATCATGTTTCATTCTTTGATGAAGTAAGTGGTTGTCTTGTTGAAGAAGGCAAGAAGACATGTCTGGGAGAAATTAAACAATTCCATAACAAGTCATTCATCTTGGAAAAAGGGAATGCTGACGGAAGTGAGAAAAGTTGTGTTCCTGATGCCATTACTTGTAATTGGTCAAATACAAGGTGTAAGGAAAGTCGTAAGCGTAACCTTTCTGAGCTAACAGGAAAAGGTAAATTTTAATAATTATTTTGTAATAGTTGCAACAAATTAATATATTTTTCCCTATATTTTGATGCAAAGGATATCATGGGTGTTAATAAGGATGGGGCCAAACATGTCTTTAAAATGTGAACTTGATTAGTGTATTTTTTTAATGCAAGGCATTTTTAGGAAAGCAAAAACTTTCAGCTAGAACTAATACATTTATCTTGCACTGCATGCCCATAACACCTAGCTCTCAGCATACATGTACAATTGTTACACCTATTGTACTGGTTTTGCATTTTCTACTCTTATTTGTATATTTCAATTTAGACGCAAGTTGCAATTGACTTATTTATATTGTTTCGATGGAATTATAACTTACCTGGATCTATCCTGTCCTCTCTTCCTTTTCCTTCTCTCCTTGCTTTTTCATTGTGGTTACATCTCTATGTCTACCATCTTTTACAAAGAAAATTGAGTGAACTTATTCGATTTCTTCCTTGTTTGTGGACACTGCAATTGGTGTTGTTTCTGTCTCTCATAACAGTTCACAATCATGGAAATACCTTAAAATTTTAACTTCTAGCTGGAGAGGCCAAGTTCACATGTCTATGTGTGTCATGTGATGGAGTCATGATGTGCTCCCTTCATGATATGTAGTATGTTACATTTGGTGTGCTTAATAAAATTTGCATATGCTACTAGTGCTAAATCTTCATGGAGCATCTTATAATCTCTATTTAGCATTTAAGTGAGTAATATTGGATATGCTGCAAGTGAACATGCTGCAATGAATCTGGTTTATCTACATGCCTGGCAGCATTTTTACTTGTGATGTTTGATTTTGTCGAGGATCATTGATTTCCCCCCCTTCAATTATCAGGTAAAGAGTCTCGTTCTGAAAGTTATCCCCTTGTGGAGATCTCAATGTGCATGCCTAGGATGAAAGCGAGGAAAGGTTTAAACAAAGCTGATGATGTTGAATGTTTTGGACATAGATCATGCGACATTAATCCTGTAAAGTAAGCTTGTGAATTAGTTCTTACTTTCTATGGATAATTTCACTAATTTTTTTTATAGATGCTTGTACAGCTTTAAAATTACAAGAATTCGGTTAAGGCTAACTGCATCGGTATTATAAATTATGTTACAGAGCTATCGACGAGCTTAGGTGCTCTTCCAGCGCTGATTCAGATGCATTCTGCTGTGTTTGTGGAAGCTCAAACAAGGATGAATTCAATTTACTTTTGGAGTGTAGTCAATGTTCAATCAGAGTATTTTACTCATCTCAAGTTTGTGGTTGACTTGCTGAAGTATCATTCTCTAACTCTGTTTTCATAATACACAGGTGCATCAAGCCTGCTATGGTGTTTCAAAAGTCCCGAAGGGCCAGTGGTATTGCAGACCATGCAGAACAAATTCTAAAGATATTGTAAGAAGTTTTGATTCTTTAAGTATTTAACATATGAGGCTATTTCATTTCAGTTTCAACATTGTTTAGTTGCTAATCTTTCTTCTTTGTGTTTTAATGTGTCATGTACTTCTTGTGTGCATTCTTTTTGTTCCATATCTCTCTTGTGGTTCGGTTTGTTATACTCACTTGTTCTTATCATCTCTTAGGTGTGTGTTCTCTGTGGATATGGTGGTGGTGCAATGACTCGGGCTTTACAAAGTCATACATTTGTAAAAGGCCTTCTAAAAGCTTGGAACATTGAATCAGAGTGTAGGCCTAAGGACCCAGTTTCGTCTGCTGAAACTATGGTTGATGACCAAAGTCTAGTTGTTGGCAAGGAATTATGTAACTTGCAATGTAAAGATCTCGGGCTGTCAAGAACTGCTGTTTGGAAAATGGATATGCAGAATAGTTTAAACAATATTCAAAACTCGCCTTGCTCTGTTAGCAAGTTAAATGTGTACAATAGTGTAATAGCAGGAGTGCTTGATCCATCTGTAAAACAGTGGGTTCATATGGTCTGTGGGCTCTGGACTCCTGGAACTCGTTGCCCAAATGTCAACACCATGAGTGCTTTTGATGTATCTGGTGTTTCTCGTGGAAGAGAAAATGTGGTAAGTTTAATGATTTAGCAAATATAGAGTACCCTGAACAGGCCTGAACTTGCAAATTTGACGTGTATCTTTGGTCATGCATGTCCCATGGAAGATTTGTTTCTTGTTTTCTAGATGTTCTGTAACTGTTTTTGTTTCCGTTTGTGTATTTGCCTTTTATTTTTTCTAAAAAAAAAAGAGGTTCTTGCGTACCTTTTCATCCAAAGATGATTTTGTGTGAAGAGGCTTACATTATTTTTGGATAAACTTCTCCTTGAAGTGACCATAAATTTATTTCTTCCAGGTTTGCTCTATATGTAACCGATCTGGTGGTTCATGCATACAATGCAGGGTTGTGGATTGTTCAGTTCGGTTTCATCCTTGGTGTGCTCACCAAAAGGTTTCTACTCAAGAACCTGAATTTAATTGCACTACTGTTATATTCTACGGGCAATCTGTTTTTATCTTAGGTTTAATTTCTGCTGTTTCTGAAGCAATCAAAATTTCCCCTTCTATATTCTAAGCTTTGAGCAGGTCACAACCTTATGTTTTCAAAATGTCTTGAATGCCATAATTTGTTGTGCGTATAAGTAATAACACTTCTCATAGGACTTTTCCAAACTCTATGTGTTTCCTCAATTAAATATGTAAGGGAAGGTTGCTGATCATGGATATGGATTTTGCTGATTGTCTGCTAGGGATTTTGGTTTTTCCTAATTACTTTGTTATATTGCTTGCAGGGTCTGTTACAAAGTGAGGTTGAGGGGCTTGATAATGAAAGTGTTGGTTTCTATGGAAGATGTATGCTTCACGCCTTACACCCCATATGTGAGTCTGATAGTGATCCCACCAATGGTAAACTGAGTTTTCCTAGGAAAGGGGAATCAACCTGTGCTCGAACAGAGGTACTTTTTCTATATTCTGTGTGGGGGTGAATTAATTGAGTTATCTCAGCATGGGACACTCATATTATGATCTGATTGCAACTCTGGTAGGGTTTCAAAGGCCGCAAACAAGATGGCTTTTGGCACAATCCCTATGGTCAGTCAAGAAGAAAGAATGGATGCTTTGTTCCTCAAGAGCAGTTAAACGCTTGGATTCACATTAATGGGCAGAAGCCATACATGCAGAGGCTTCCAAAGCTGTCAAAATCAGATATTGAAAATGATTGCCGGGTACATTAAAGTTGCTTATTCAACAGTTGCCTTCATTTGGATTCAGTTTGCGCTACTCTGTTGGGTTCTAGTAATTAGCACGCTCATATTTTTCTTTAACAAGCAGTGGATGGATTACTTCTGTTTTTCCCAGTGCCCATGACATCTATTCGTATTACTTTTTCCATATGCTAGCTTAACTGTATAATTTTAGATGATTATACCATAATTAGTCCTTGTAAGCCTAACTGTTCTGCCTTTCCCTTACATACAGAAAGAATATGCTCGCTACAAACAAGCAAAGGGTTGGAAGCATTTGGTAGTTTATAAATCTGGCATACATGCTCTTGGTCTTTACACATCTAGATTCATTTCCCGTGGTGAAATGGTTTGTTCTTCTCACCTATCAGGTAAACCTAATTCTCTTCATAATTGCAAAACCTGACATTAATCATGGCGTTACTAGGTGGTTGAGTATGTCGGTGAGATTGTGGGGCAACATGTGGCTGATAAAAGGGAACTTGAATACCTGTCTGGCAGAAAAGTTCAGTACAAAAGCGCATGCTACTTCTTCAGGATAGATAAAGAGCATATCATTGACGCTACTCGCAAAGGGGGGATTGCCCGTTTTGTCAACCATTCATGTCTGGTAATTATATCTCCTAGAGTTCTGCTTAAATTCGTTTAAATGTTATTTCTTTTAAGAACTGGGGTCACTTTCATTATTAAAATTGATGGAACCCTTCTGGAAGACTATTGAATGTTGGGAAAAAATGTATTTGACTTTGTGATTCAATTGCAGTTACTGAAAAGCTAAGAAACAAAATATGAATGTGTTATGTCATTACACATGTCTGACATTACTGTATTTCTTCTGGTTACCCCTATGGCACTTGAGCTTACTGGATATTTTCTCAACCTTTTCTTTTTCTAATATTGTTCTATTTAATTATCCACGTTTCTGACATCAGACATAATGTCTTTGACAGCCTAATTGTGTTGCCAAAGTGATTTCTGGGAAGAATGAAAAGAAGGTAATTCCAAATTCTGATTCTGAGTACATGCAAATAAGATTCAAAGTATGTATCGATATGCAAGTATATGCACTGCGTAGAATAGAGTGTTGGTAATATCATTTAGGTTGTGATGGCAGTAGTAATCTCAAACACAAGCTGCTGCATTACTTGCATCGAATGTTTGGAAAACATGGTTGATCTAAATAATTTTGTTGACAAGGAATCAACTTGCATTTATTGCAAGTTAAAACATGGGGGCTTAGAGTTTGTCCAAAAAGTTGTAGGTAATATAACTTCGATGGAAATGGCGAATTGAGTGAGTGTTGTTGTGGGTGGCAGGTAGTGTTTTTTGCAGAGAGAGACATATATCCAGGAGAAGAGATAACATATGACTACCATTTTAACCATGAGGATGAAGGTAAGAAGATCCCTTGCTTTTGTAATTCAAAAAATTGTAAGCGTTTCCTCAACTGATTCTATCACACTACCCTCACTCCCTTCTTATTGTAATACTAATTTAATTATATTATATTAGTCTTTCCCAATGGGTTTCCTCTAATACTGTCCTCTTTGTTCAAGTTTTTTCATTTTTTAGTATGGGAGAGAAGAAGGTTGCAAGTGTGATAGGATGTTATTTTAGTGGTTATTGTACAGGTTACCGGTGCTAATGTTTGGTGTCTTTCATATGTTTTGATACATCCAAAGCTATTTCTAGCTCTTGACAACAACAATAGAAAAACCATTGAAGGAAGCACCAAATGTAGAATGCACAAATCTTATACATGAATTAATTGAAGGGTTACAGAGATTTGCCCCTTTCATGGTGATTTGAAAATCACTCAATTCTCATGAGATTTTATTTACTAAATGAATTTTATATAATAATAATTATTATACTCATGTGATTTTTGTATTTTTTTAATCTTTTATTATAAAACAAGGGAAATTTAATTAGGGTTTAGTGCATTTTTTCTCAAGTTTCAATATTTCTCGAAAGAAATGACAAGGTTAACTGATTTTTATTTATTTATCAAACCTCTAGATTTGAAGACCGTTACAAGTACAAGTATAATTATAGTGTATAATTAAAATAACATAAAGCACAAATATTCAATCGCACAAAACATTTATGAGAAGTTCATGGGTTGGGCTTGACTTATGGCTCAAATCCTAAAAACCTTTCAAGATCAAGCATGGCTGACCCGTTGCTGGTTAAAAAAATAATATAATATTTTTATTTAATTTTAATTATAAAAATATATAAATTTATTTTTATTAATTTTAAATTGTAAAAACAAATTAGGTTGGGTCAGTCAAAAACTTGAATCTACGCGAGCTTGTGCCATGAACACCTTTGTCACTTGCATGGTTGGAGTTGAGATCCACATGACAATTACGTGTGGTGGAATTTGAACTTAAACATTCAGTATTCAAAGTCTCAATCTTTGTTATCAATGTAAAAGATTCAGTGGTGTTAATTTTTTTATTTTTTAATACAATGCTTAAAACTACGTATAATCTTTAGGCTTCTTTTGTTTCTTTGAAAATAGTGTTTGGAAAATGATTTTTAGAAAATGACTTATTTTTCTTGAAAAATTAATATTTTTTAGCGTTTGGATGAATCTGTGTAAAATATTTTTTGTTTGGTAAATTTTTTGAAAATATTTCATAAAAGTTGTTTTTAATGAAACAAATATACATTTAATGTTTTATTATATTTTCATTGTTTAATAAAACAATGAAAATTTGTTTTGCAAAACTGTACAAAACGAGGTTTAGGAATGAACTGTAGAATAAGAAAAATTGTTTTCGAGGAATTAAATTGTAGAACAGTAAAAATTTGGATTTTAGAGATTAAATCGTAAAAGAAAAAAAAATTAGAATATAATGGACTGCTTTCTTCGACAATGAAGAGAGCTTTTCCTTTGTTGCTCTGAAAGTTTCCCCTTTTTGTCTCTTTGATAGTGAAGACGATGAACAAAGCTTTAAAAACCGATTGAATGAACCGTTCAGAACCAGCTAAGTTGGACTAAAAACAGATTGAATTAATTTTTTTAATTTTTTATGACTTTTAAATAATTAATTTAATTAGAACCAAATCGATCAATTGAATCGGAACCAATAATTTAAATGATTCGACGACTACAGTTACAAAAACTTGATTTCTTTTACGGATTGAGATCTTCTCCAGTACTCTTTTACCAAATAGAAAACGATTGACCATTTTTAATTATTAAATATAAACTTCTTTTTTTTGAAATTATTAAATATAAAATTGTTATTTAATCACATATTAACAAATATAAACATTTTTTTTTGAAAAGCAACAAATATAAACATATTAAAAGTTATTTGTTCAAAAAATTATAATTATAAAAGTAACATCATAAAAAATAATATAAATAAATATTATATAAACATTTTTTATAATTATATAAAAGCTATTTATTCAAAAAATTATAATTATAAAAGTAACCTCATAAAAAATAATATAAATAAATATTAAATGAAAAAATATCACCCAAATTTTAATATAAAATCATAAACCACGTAAATTCCTCGTATTTCTTTCCCTCGTATTAAACAAGGTAATCTTCAAAACACTAAACTTAACTTGGAGAATTCTACTTGAATAATGAAATTTTGAGTTATCAGCTTGACTTTCATATTTGACTTTTTGTTTTCATCCTTGCTGCTTGTAACTTTCTCTCTTTGTGGTTACTTAGTTGAAGAGTAAATTTTTTCTTATCGTTCCTTACTCCATCGCCATTTGAAACCCTAAATGGTGTTTTTGGGGTTTTGTGTAAATATTTTTGTACTTTAAGTTGATCGGAGTTCTTGTTGTTTTCGCTTTCATCTAACTATTGATTTGTGATAATTTGAATGAATGAATATATGATACTTTTGATAATATTCACTTGTGTAAAATTCTGATTGTATTAAATCAAAATTTCATTTATAAAATTGCACATTAGACTAAAGTTAATGTATAGTTTTGAGATTTATCCCTTTAATAGAAATTTATATACTACAAATATAATATATACTTGTATCTAGGGGTGAGCGTTCGATCGAATCGAATAAAAAAATTTCGAGTTAATCGAGTTGACGAATCATATTTTATCATCCTAATTTGATTTGAAATTTTCTCGAATCGAGTCGAGTGAGATTGAATTCGAATCGAATCGAATCGAATCGAATCGAATCAAATATATTTGTTCGAGTTAAATTTTAAAAAATAATTTTGGGTCCTTGTAACCATTGTCACCCATCGTAATAAAATTTGTCCACCTTAACCAAATTTTTTATTAACTTTCATCACCAAATAATTTATTTATTAATCTTTTATATACATGTTAGCTTCTTTGCTTGCTTAGTTGTTTCAATTATCTTCAGATTCTTGTCACTGTGTATTTTGGAATTAAAAAATATATTAAATGTAAAAATGTGATTTTTTAATAAAAGTTATTTTAAAGATAAAATGTGAAATTGATACCAATATAAAATTTTAACACGAATATTTTATGGCATAATTAATAATTCAATTTTAATATAAATATTCAATATGACTAAACAATTCAATAATATAAATAATATAAAATATGAAATTTAATTTAATAATATAAATAGTAGATATAAATAAAATTATTACTATTTATGTTTAGTGATTTTTTGGATAATTTTGATTTTTATTTGAGAGTAAAGGGTGAGAAGTAAAAGTTTAGGGAAAAATAAAAGTTTTGGAGAATAAAAGTTTGAGGGAAAGTAAATAGGGGAGTAAAATTTTGAAGGAAAATATTAAAAAAATTGGAGGGGAGATGGGTTTGGGGTAGATGAGAGGTGAGATGGGAAGGGAGTAAAAGTTTTAGGGGAAAAGTGGGAGGGAGTAAAAATTTTGGGGGAAAATAAAAAGTTTTGAGGATTTTTGAGAGTAAAATTTTGAGAAAAAGTAAATGGAAGAGTAAAATTTTGGTGGGAAATGGATTTTGGGTAGATTGGGGGGTTGGGATGGGAGGGGAGTAAAAGTTTTGGGGGGAAAGTGGGAAGGAGTAAAAGTTTTGAGGGAAAAGTAAAAAGGTTTGGGAGTTTGGGGTAAAAATGTAAAATATTATAGTTTGATATTCGAATTATTCGAGTTATTCGAATTCGAAAACCCAACTCGATTCGAACTTGAAATTCGAAAAAAATCGAGTTGACTCGAATAACTCGATTAGCTCGAATAACTCAATTCGTTTAACTCGAAATTCGAATTTTTTTTTATTTTTTCGAGTTGAATCGAGTTTTGCTCACCCCTACTTGTAACGAGATGAACATGCCAATATATATTTGAACCTGATTTTGAATGAACTGTTCAGAACCAATTAAGTTTGAATAAAAATCGATTTAATTAATTCTCTATTTTTTAAATTTTTATGACTTTTAAATAATTAATTTAATTAGAATTAGAACCAATAATTTAAATGATTTGACGACTATCATTATAAAAAAAACTTGATTTCTTTTACGGATTAAGATCGTCTCCATTACTCTTTTACCCAAAGGGAAATGATGACCATTTTTTATTTATTAAATATAATTTTTTTCTTGAAATTATTAAATATAAAATTATTATTTAATCACATATTAAACTATAAAAAATATTTACATTATTATTTAATTATATAAAAATTATTTATTAAAAAATTATAATTACAAAAGAAATATGACCCCAAATTTTAGTATAAAATCCTAAACTACATAAATTTAATTTAACTAGCCTCATATTTCTCTCCCTCATATTTTTTCCTTCTCTCAAATTTTTTCCTTCCCTCGTAAAGAAGTTAATCTTCGAAACACTAAACATAACTTGAAGATTGCTACTTGAGTAATGAGATTTCGAGCTATCTACTTCACTTTCATATTTTATTTTTTATTTTCGTTTTTACTCCACCGCCATTTGAAACCCTAAATGATGTTTTTAGAATTTTATGTAATTTTTTTTGTACTTTAAGTAGTTGGGATTTTTGTTGTTTTCATTTTTATCTAATTACCAATTTGCAATAATATGAATGAATGAATAGCTAATACTTTTGGTAATATTCACTTGGGTGGAATTTTGATTGGAAATAAGGAGTCTTACAACTAGGGGTATAAGTTGTGGGTGAGATGGTTCCTAATACATCGCTTTGCGTGGGATAGAGAATGTTGAATTCGACATATTATGACCCATCTGTGGCCAAAGACGAATCTAGGGGGCTGGCAAGGGCCTCGGCCCCCTAAAATGTAAAATTACTATTTAGGTCCTTAAATTTTTTTTCTAAATTTTAAATTAGTAAAAGTAAAATTGCACTTTGGCTCCTCTAAAATTATAAAAATTTAATTTAAACATTTAAAAATTATAAAGATATAGACTATAAAAAATTAAAATTTTATTAGTCCCTTAAAAAATTGTTCTGGCTTTGCTCTTATGGCTGATGCTAGATTTCCTTTCGCCGGACAGAATCTATCATTTTGTCCCGTAAATGAACAAGCTGCGAGTCATGGTTATCTTCCTCCGCTTTTTTTACAAGAATCGCAGGCAGATGCTAATAATCGGTTGAATCGAGCTATCCAACTGAAGGTTTTACTTGCTTATATCAAGTGCAAGAATTCAGCGGCATTTTCGGTGAATGATGCTCCGGCTTATTTTGCAAACTATTTGCATTCGACTGTCTGCTGTCGATATGCCTGTAGATGCACCAAATTCTTCTCACTTGCATCCCATTATGACGGCTGTCATGATGCTAGATGTGACATTTGCAACACTGTTCGGTATAATGCTGTCGTCGATGCATTTCATCCTGACTTTGAACATGTAAAAGGAGGTCTTCTAAGAGTTACTGGTAGTGGAGAGTATGGCCAGCCCAGATATGGTAGTTCAGAAGCCATGCAACTTTTGCCGAAGCGTTTGAAGCTGGAAAATCCTACTGCTCCCAGCTTTCCTTATCATGTTATGTTTTATACAATGGCTCCATGAATGTTCAACCAAGTTATGCCGAGCTTCCACCCTTGGTGCAGTTGTCAGAATCTCCTGTATCTTATAATTCTGAGGTGTGCGTTGAATTGCTACCAAAGCTTTTAGATGGTTCTACAGTTGCCAACAGGATGGGTATGATGTATGAATATGGAGGTGAACACTGAATTGCTACCATATCTTATAGAAGATTCTACAAGTGCTAAAGAGATGGGTAAGACTACGGAGATGAACATTGAATTGTTACCAAAGCTTATAGAAGATTCTACAAGTCCTAAAGAGATGGGTCATAATATGGAGTGGAGCATCGAATTGATATCAAAGCTTATAGAAGATTCTCCAAGTGCTAAAGAGATAGATATGAATATGGAGGAGAACATTGAATTGATGTCAAAGCTTATAGAAGATTCTTCAAATGCTAAAGAGATGGGTAAGGATGTGGCAGAAAGTTTTCCTGGTCCTCCAGAGGTGGCTATCGCTGGTTATAAAGTGGTGGAAACTGATGCTGTTGGCAGTCATAGAGAAGAGGATATTGGGTTCATAAATATTATTGATAATGCAGATAATGCAAGAGGCCACTTTCACAATTTGGAAATCAATGCTTTGCCCAGCTTCTCTGAAGAACTTGCAGCTGGTTGTGAAGAGGGAGAAACAGAAGCCAGGGCTAATTACACAAAAAGTTACAAACATATGTAAAACAACTTTAAAATTGCATTAGTGTATAAATATTATTGAGGATTGATTCACTTAAAATTAAAGTAATTCTTTCCAAAGATAAAATCACAAATAAGGCCAATTCTTTCCAAAGACAAAAAGTTAAAAACGTAGTTAAAGAGTAACAAGTTTATATATGTTAATTAAAACAAGCATATGAGCTCACAAGGACCCACCTGTATATATAACTTTGTTTTTTTTATCTCTATTCTCCTCAGGCTCAGGGAGTATCTTAATCCCAATCTTAACTACCAGCATAGAATAAACACCAACATATAACCAAACATTCCCTTTCTTTCTTCCCCACCATGACCAACCCAATATCTGCAGCTGACAACTGAAATGAAGGGAGCCCTTTTTGCCTATATCTTGCAATTGCACCCCTAACCTTCCTTTTTCCCTTTTCTATGAACCCCAATTTGGAATGTTTGAGGTGGCTTCATTTACCATTTTCACCAGTGTCACCTGCCACAATTATATTCTATTTTATTACAACATCATCTTGGTAGTCATTGCAAACAAGTAAAATTGATTACATTGTTAATGAAAAACTAAATCATTGTATGAATTGATATGTTCTTAATACAATGAATTCTTTTGCTGCTTTTACTTCTATCTAAAGTTTTGAACTCCATGTCAGCATTAGATAGTTTTTCGTTAACATTAATATCGAACGTACAAAAGATTAATTAACTTATTCAGTTCTATGGCACCAAACTACGACACATCTTTTGATTATAGTGTAGGGAGGACCGCTTTGAAATTTTAACCTAACATACTCCCAAATTGTACTGCATGGTCTGAAATTTCATATAGGAGACATGCTTCTTTTGCTTTTTGTGTGTGCTTATAAAAGGGTGCTTGTTAAACTTACCACACTTTCCGGAACACCAGGAGGAGGCAGGGGAAGGTTTCTTGGTGGTGCTTCAGTATCAAACGATCTTTTATCGAACCTCCATTCTCCAATCTTTCCATAGGTTAACCTACCCTGAAATGGGGCAGAAAATTTACAGCTATTAGTAAAAAGGTGACAGATATGTTGGATCATAATTGGAAAGTTCATAACCAAGAAGCATTTTCCTACAACAAAATGATTAAGATTTTAGTACAATAGATTACCTTCAAATCATAGTCGCATCCATATGTGTAATGAATGATGAACTTGTTACCTATTTCTGTATCCCAAGGAGGCTGATAAGTATCCCAAAACAAAGCAAGTGTTTAGTAAGGAGAATTCAGGACTGGTTACCCCTTTTTTTTCTTAAAATAATAAGAACTAAGGAATATGATACATAAGAATGGAGGAGAAAAGTCACTGTCCACGAACTACTAAATTATGGTTATATAACAGACAAGTTGCAAATTTCCTATCTGTTCGACTGACAAATAAAGCTTATTCAGTTTGGCTTTTGCTCTTAGAAGCATAGCAGAGGTGGGTCCTAAACTAAAGCTTATCCCCACCAACAGCCTCTTGGCCTAATAAAAAGAAGCTTGAATGGCATGAAAGCTTGGGTTTAAACTAGCACCCCCAAATTCTCAAATGTGGCATCTTTTATTGTTTTATAAAGAAGAAATTATGGGAAACAATGGACAATCTCATCAAACCTGGATCATGAAATCTTTGTACAGGATGTTACCCACACCATGCAAGGCAGACGAAACAGCATAAGCGTACCTACAGTTATGGAACAAGAAGCCAAACTCAAGGTCAACAACACCTAAGGAACCATTGTAAAAGTATGGAGGAAACTGGATAAAACTCACATTTCAAGCACCCAACCAAAAGCTTTATCTGTTTCAGGATCTTTCTTCATTGCCAATGACACATTCATCCAAGTCGGAGCAATTTTTTTGAGAGAATCCTAAACAACCAACGAAAAGATCAAGACAAGGCAAAACCAAAATAGTTGTTGCTGCTATAGTAAACTGAGCAAACACCAAAATGCTTACTTTCCCAACAATAACAGGAGAATTTCCTATGGGGTCAATGTTGGTTATTGGACCCTTTTCCTCAGGGAAGTACTTTCTCAGAACTGACTGGTACTTTTTAGGTTCTATATAAAAGAAAGGAAATGCAGCACCCAACCCATCTTTTGATAAGTTTGGTATAGGCTTCACAATAATATGGTCTGGCTCTGCCATCAGTATGTAACTGCATATACATAATAAGGATGGGATACGTAAAATCAACCAAATATGTAGTTAAATTGAATCAAATACAAAATAAGGAAATCAGGGATCTCATACTCTTCTTTGATGTCTGCTTTTTGAAGCCATTGCACAAATGCCCAGGGTCTGTTCAGGACTATATAACCCTGCCATTAACAAGTTATACATACATACAGAAACAAGAATCATCAACTTCACTGATACTTGTTGGATCTAAAACAACTTTGATTGGTTCAATTAATGTTCAATCAGCATAGCAGAAATCCAATGAATGAAGATTAACCTCGAGAATTTCCAAACTTAGATGCCCTTTTCACAAATTGAATAAAGTCAACTAGCTAAGCCCCTTAAAAAGAAATACCTGATCCATTCCTGCTGGTAAAGGCTGAGCAATGAAAGTGGGAATCTCATTCATGTAGTTGTCAGGTTTCCCAGAGTGCAAGATCCTAGTAAACCCGCCCATATCCGAATTGGGTCCAGTCTTATGCTTCTTGAACCAGTAATACATAACTCGACACTGCCAAGTGTTGTAAACCGAGTCAGAAGCTGTCACAGCCGTGTGGAACAACCTTTTCTCTGCATTTGACCCATACTTTCTGGATTTTTCTACCGGCATCTGGATTATGGGGTCGATGATGGATGAGGTTGAAGGCCCAGGAAACTCTTGCTTTAAAGAAGCATTGGCTGAGATGAGGATGTTGTAGGTGATTAGAGCTACTGATAATGTTATGATCAACGTGAAGAACACATTCCCACACCCCATTTCTCACTCTATTTGCTTAATGACCTCTCTCTTTTGTTTATGGCACTTGGTGAAGGGCGGCTTCGGTAAGTGATGAAGCGGCGGAAGCCGCCTAAAGCGGTGGCGGTATTTGGGAAGGTGTCAGACTGTCACGGGAGAGAATTGGTGAAGAAAGTCACCGTGTCGACAACTGAAAGCCGCCAGCCAGAGTAGAGTTGTTGAAGAAATGTTCAGCCTTTTTTCTGTACTTTTAAGCTCAATTTGCTTCCAAAATTTTTTATGGATTTCGTTATAAAATTTGACTTTAATTTTATTTAAGGTCAAAATATGCCATTAGTCCTTATACTTTTGTAAAATTTGAGATTTAGTCTCTACTCTCTCTCTCTCTCTTTTTTTTTTTTTTTCCAATTTCAAAACATTAGTCCAATCTTCATCGTTATTGATAATTTTTGTCAAATTTACCAACATAACATGTTTATTTTCTACCAGTCATATGTCACACAATATGAAAATAACATAATCGATGTGCCAAATTGATAAACTTTGACCAGAAATACTGATAATGTTAGTGATTGGACTGCGATTTTTTAAATCAGAAAAGAAAGAAGATTTAATTTTTAAGTTTTTAAGTACAAAGATCAAATCTCAATTTTTGTCAAGATACAGAGGCTAACATCATATTTTAACCTTTAATTAATTGTTAAAAATGATCATATAATGCCAAACTTTTACGATAGTGCCGAAACAATAGCAAAACATTTTCAAAATGGTTCAAATAAGAGCTTTTCAAATCTCGTTATCAAATTTTAAATTATGATTTTCTTTTTTTTTTCTTTTCTTTTTAAGGTAATGTCATATATTCTATTCTAAAAATAGTCATCATTTATCTAATTTTTACACAATTGGGTTGAAGTATGTAAAAAGCATTTAGTTGATTACTTCCATAAAAGTTTGGTGTTTATGTGAGCATCTCTTAAAAGGTTGGACACTAATTTGAGCATTTAGCAAGCTAAAATTAACCAAAATAAAATACATGCAAAGATGTTCGGCGAAAATTAAGTTTTGAATTTTTTGTATTGAATTTTACAACTACTAAATTTATATTAGAAAGTTTTTTGGTATACTGATAAAAATTAAGTATGAAAAATAATTACATTGTTTGATAAAATTAATCTTATTTTATTAAATTAATTATTTCTTAAATCTAATCTTATTAATATTTTTATTTTATTTTATTTTGTATAGTTTTTCATAAAATTTAAATACAATAATTTAAATATCTTACTATTTTACAAAATAAAAATAATTTATTTTTAAAAAATAAAATTAATTTAACATTTGCAACATTTTAAGTGATATTAATTGAAAAACAACAGGATTATTAAAAATTTTATTTAATTAAAAATAAAAAATTTCAATTGTTAATAACAAACTTAAACCTGTTTTATTAAGTCATGCTACTATTTCAAACACCAAAATTGCTTCATAAAGACCAGATCCGGTTTTTCTTTCAAGACCGGGTCCGGACATATCTATCAATCCAATTTTTTTTATTTAAATATTATATATATAATTAAAATTAAATAGAAATATTTTATTAATAAAAAATTTCACATTACTGGAACCCCCTAGAACTTATATCAAACAAGTATAAACCTAACTTTTTAATATATCATTAATAAAAGCATTGAACTGTTTGGCATAATAATTTATTAAGTACAATTTTATAAAAAAAGTTAATTTTTTTTTAGTCCTTTCATTGTTTATCAAATCATCTAAAATTGATGAATAAAATTAGTATTTGTTAATTTTACTGGCGTGGCATACATGTAGATTACCATGTGAATGAAATATTAGCAATTAATTAATTTTTAAAAAAAATTATAAAAATTGTTTTGTAAAATTAAAATTTATTAAAATTATTAAAAAGTATAAGAAACAATATTTTTAATTTAAAAAATTTAATTAATTGCTAAAGTGAGATATATATGGATTACCACATCAACAAAGTTAACAGACATTAAATAAAAGGTTAAAATGATTTTTTTGTAAACTTAAAAGGCTTAATTGCATCAAAAATTTTAAATCAAAATATCATTCTAATTAACCCTTCACTCAATTTAGCTGTTAATTCTGATATTAAATGTGAGTTTGCATGTAGCTTAATTTTTTTTTTCATGTGTGGATTTATAAAAATATTTAATTTAATATTATTGAGTATTTTTTTGTGTCTCCCTTAGATGGTGATATTTACCTATTTATATTATATGGGTATCGTTCATTGATATTACCTATTAGGTAGGTTTCATATATATAAACATGTATTTTACTCTAACCTTAACACGTGTTTATGCAGTCTTATACTCGATCTCGTGTGTGACTTCATAGGAGAACATAAATACCCATCATGCAAGCTCGATCTGCGAGGTCGATGGAAATCAACTCATCTGACCCGAATCCATTTGAATATTAGATCGATGATAACAAGTATGATAACAAATACTAAAGCTGAAAATTAAACTAATATGATTTGAAGGTTTCAAATGAAATTTTAATGACTGATTTAAAACATAGCAAAAAAAGTGCAATTAATCCAAAGGTAAAATGAATTGGAAAGAAATTGAAGTAAGTTTGGAAGTTAGGATGATGATAAATGAAACGGTCCACTCATTTTAAAACATTAGGTCCACAAACTTCAATCAATGAACTTTATAACATCTTTATTAAAAACAAAATTATGATTTTAGTCCCTTTATATTTTTAATTCACATAAATTAATTTCTACTTTTATAATTATTTTGGTTAAAATACTAACATAATCTATTACTTTAATCAAAATAAATTTTATTAAATTAAAATTTAAGGACTGAACCGTAAATACTAACATATGAAAAAGACCAAATACATAATTTTGACATCTTTGAAAACGTGGTATAGATTGGACAATTTCAAATTGGGGAGGTGAGATAGGGTTTTGGTAAAGGAATCAACTCACATGCCAACTCTTAAATAAACTAAACTAAAAATAAGCAAGTCAAATTCCCAACTATATATATATATATATATATATTTTTTTTGATTCTTTCATATATATATTTTCAGTGTTTATCCATACCTGTTCTATATGGAATTAAAAAATTCACCAACACTTCTATTTTCTTAGTTTTTCATAAATATATTATATGTTAATCAGTAAATCAATAATAAAATTACACATTTCATTAAATTTTATTTTTATTTTTTTTTTAAAAAGTAGCCAAACTCATATGATGAAGTGGTTAAATAAAACATCAGATCTCACCCATTTTAACCTTTATTAGTATCACTATCACATATATAAAAACAACAAACATGTTACCACTGTGGATATACTAGCCTTAAATATTCATAAGTGTTTTTTTCTTTAAAATGGTGATTAGAGAGAAAAAAAAAACTATGAGAAATGGGAAATAAATTGGTGGAAAAAAAACAATGGAAACTAGAGTTGTTGATTGCTCAGATCGAGGTAAAATTTTAGGCCTGACTTTTAAGTTTAGGTTTGACTCAGTCTAAAAAAATGAGTTTAATATTTTGCTCAAATTCGGCCTGAATAAAAAAAAACTAAAATTCGAACCCAGTTGGCTTGTATTAAATTTTTTTATATTATTATTATTATATAAAAACAAATTTAAAAATATAATATATCAAATACACTAAAAGCATTAAAATAAATGTTTCCAACAAATTGAAAATAAATTAAAAAATATTTATACATAAATAACACTAAGATAGGTGCAACTTAGTAAGCAAATGTC
Source organism: Gossypium sturtianum (assembly GCA_025698515.1). Classification (NCBI taxonomy): domain Eukaryota; kingdom Viridiplantae; phylum Streptophyta; class Magnoliopsida; order Malvales; family Malvaceae; genus Gossypium; species Gossypium sturtianum. Next base: position 3,839,578 of record CM046949.1, read on the forward strand.
TCTAAAATAGTAACAAAATTAAAAATAAAACAATAATTATACAATATCCAAATAATAACAACAAAATCGTAGTAATATAATAGCAAAATGATAACAAGATTGTGACAAAACAAAAATAATTTTTACTTTTTACAAATTCGGGTCTGGCCCGAGCAAAAAAAACTTACTCGAGGCTCGAATCGTTTATAAAACGAATCTTACTTTTTTGTCCAAGCCTATTTTTTAAGCCTATATTTTTCTCAAACCCTTTCACATTTTGAACTGATTTGTATGGGATTTTTTTTCAGTGTATCAAATTTGACTTATGCTATGCTATATTTGAATTAATTATTCATGTCAAATGTTATGTTTATTTTATTAATAAAATAAAAATAATTGTATTGATTAATGTTTTGGAGGCGTCTCTCTCTAATTTGCCCGTTGCAAGGTTTTTGTTTTGCTTTCTAGAAAGGCCCAAACCAGCAGTGAGAGGCGCAGTTTTCGAACAGGAGTGCTTACTTTTGGGCCCATTCAGCATTTCAATCCAAGTTTTTAATGTATTACAATGGGACCCCAACCCATAGTCTTTATTAAAAGAGGGCCTTTGTTTTGGATTTTTTTTTTTTACATTTGGCCCCATAATCTTTCCCTGCTCATCCCAATTCAAAGGATTTCTTCATTCTAATTACCGGACCATTTCATTTTATTTTTCTTATTCAATCACATTTCAAAATTATTTACGCAGAATATTGATATTTTATATAACTTTTAATTTAATTTTGTTATTATAAACTATTTATGTAAAGATTAAAATAATTCCTTTCCTTTTCACACTTTAGCCAAATAAGAAAAATTATTGAAAAAATAAAACAGATAAGAGAGGTTAGAATTCTTTTTCTTTACTTTCCTTTCTTTTTCTTTTTTAATCTTGCCTTATTATTATTTTTTCTTCATTTTTTTTTTTGAATGAATTATAAGAGGAGAGCAAAGTCTTAAAAAAAATACGATTAGCGCGACTCGAATTCAAACAACACTTAAGACGATAAACACCTTGACCATCAAGCCAACACATAGGATTCCACAAATACTTAGAGGCGACTTCAATTTACAACAAATTTGCAAGAGAGTTATGATTTCAGGGGATCTTTGTCTTGGGTCATGCAAGCACTATGCCATTTTTCAATTGGTCAAATCATCACGTAGAAAGGTATCTTGTGAAGAAGCTTGATAGGGTGTTGTTGATCAATGAGCATCGGCACATCAACTGCGCATTCATATGTCCAAATCTTATCTCCTAAGGTATCTTACCATTGTCCTGCTCTGCTAAATATGAACTTTGATGCCCATTTTCCACTCAAGCCCTTCATGTTTTTCAATTTCTGGATAACAAATTTTGCTTTTTATTTGAAAAAGAAAAAATGAAATTTGGCCTTTTAGATGAGTGGATAATTTTTCCATTAAAAATTATAGAGTCAGATCGAGAGTTAATTTAGGTAAAATCTGTTCTACTCACTCCAATATAATTATTGTAATGCCGCTCTTTAATTTTAGAACTATTTTTTTATATTTATTAATTTTATAATTTATAACATATATGTTAAATTTAAATATATTTTATATATTTTGATTAAGTTTTTTAACTTTATAAAATTTTATAATATGCATTTTAGTTTCTTGTCATATATTTAGTTTAGTCTTATAAAAATTCATATAACATAAAAACATTATAAAAATTTCAAAATGAAGGATGAAATCAGTAAAATCATTTTGGGGTGGAAGTTTGTGTTTGAGTAAAAACTAAAATATTAATTGATATTTTGTACAAAATTCAAGTATAAATTAAGTCAACTCTCTTTTATAAGCAAATATAAATTAATTCAAATATAAAATATTAGTTTTATAACTATTATAAAATTTTAATAATTTATTTGATTTAAAATAAATAATTTAATTAATGAATTTAAGGTTTAAGATTTACAGTAGTAATCATATCTCCCTTTCGTCATTTTCTCTTTTTTTTTTTTCCAGCTGTTTCTACCTTATCCGCGAAAAAAGAGGTAGGAAATATTGGAAGAAGAAAAGCGGTGGGTGATGTATAAGCAAAAAGAAAAGGAGATAGATCATCGGTGGACGGCGGGCATCTAGTCCCCACGTACGGCTCGCCTCCTCGACTATGCTGTGTGCATGCATCCACACCTCAACCGTAACTGTTATTTCACAACGGATCCATGCCAAATTCCCTGACCACATGCCACGTTCCCCACCCAAACTCGTGATCCTAAAAATGGCACCAAAATCCCAAAAGCCCGAATCTATTCGCCTTTTTTTATTGTCGTCGAAGAATCCAGTCACCTTTCACTTTTATATCTTTCATTAGTTTATTAAATGATCTGTAAAGAGAGTAAAATCAGCGGTCCACGCATTGCATTTGCATCCTTATCCTCAATCCACGCATTGCCTACGTCCTCTTCTGTTCATTTCAGTCAGTACTTGGATATAAGTTAGTCAAAAAGCACCTCCTCCTTCACTTTACTATTTTGACTCCTTTTTCTAACCTATTGCTGCTCTCAGCCGAGGACAATATAGCACATTTTAAGGGCAATTTTGACTTTCAACCATTAAACTTCAGGTGTATGTTCAAATAGTATAATTTAATTTAATTTCTATATTTATTAATGAAGTTGGGACTGGGGAATACTCCAATACAATTACAATATCAAGGAACTATACCTTTTACTGGTGTAATAATATACTACATTTGTAAATAGGGGTGTTTATAATTCGGTTAAAATTAAATTAATCGACTGAATCGATCTAATTCGATTAATCGATAAGTAGCTAAAATTAGTGTAGTCGAAAGTCAGTTAATGATTTTTTTAGAATTTCAGTTATCGATTAATTCGGTTTAAAATAAGGTAATTAACTGAAATATTTGTTGTTTTCAAGACTTATATAGTGTTTCTAATGTCTTGTTTGTTGTTTTCATCTCCATTTAAAGTTTTTTGAACTATTAAATAAAAAAATGAATATTAGCAATATATATTTTTATATATTTTATACTTATTTTAACCAAAAGATAAAAATATATAAATTTAACCTACCAAATTAATAAAAAAAATTCGATTCAATTAATATATTTGAAAAAAACTTTATTTTGATTAATGGTTAAAAATTATTACATTTCGAATAATTTAATTAATAAAAAATCAATTTGTATATTAACCGAGCCACCTTATTGGGAAAGCATATAAATGGATAATCAGTTTATATATATAAAAATACAACCCATGAATTTAGTATTTAAAACAGTGCAAAAAGTTGGAGATCTGAACGAAGAAGGTTGCTTCTTTTCATTAATCATAAAATTATATATGAATTTTAATTTTATGTAATTTTAAATATGAAATTTTAATTTAATTCAATTTTCTTAAATTATTAACATAATTATTAATATATATTACACACAGATAATTATATTTATCCAATATAAAAATAAATTAATATATTTATTTCTTCAAATGTGTATGATTAAATCAAAATTAAAATTTCATATATACTTTTAAATCACAATCAAAGTTTCATGTGTATAATTACATCAAATCAAAATTCATGTATCAAATTACACATTAAACTAAAGTTCATGTATAATTTTGAGATTTATCCCCGTTAAACATAAAGACTAAGACCCTGTTTGATAAAATATTGAAAAAATTCAATCAATTGAAAGTTAATATTTCCAACAACTTATTTTTCTAAACATGTTTAATAACCCTCAATGAAAACTATTAGATAGAGTTTCTAAAAAAAAAGATAAAAAATGATAAGTAGATAGGGATCTACTTATCACTTAACAGAGAATAAATTTAATGATTTATTTTATTTTATTTTAAATTATATTAACTTTTATGAAAAATCAAATTATATTTCCATAGCTTCTTTCTAACTTTTAAATAGAAGGATAATGAGTTCTAGCGTACTCAAGCCCACGTCCTCTTGTACTGACAACAATGATCATGTCAATCGAGCTAAAAGCAATTTTATATTTAATTTTGAATACTCTTTTTTTTTAACTTATTTTTTTTAGCATTTAATTTTTAAGTTTAAATGTATAGGAGAAAATCACAATTTGATCCATACATAATTACCAATTTATCCTCAGGAAAATCTCACGCGGTTTTAACTTTTGATACCTAAAAGAAAGAAAAAAAAGGAAAAGAAAAAAAAAAACCACTAGCCAGTGGTACCACGCTCCACCCACGGTTTTTTAATACTTTTTGGTCACACTCTCCAGCTAACTGCCTTTACTTTATACTCGCCACCAAAGTCGAGTCTTATCCGTCTATTTATTTCTTTATTTTTCCGCTCAACCTATATATACTCACCTTCCCCGCCCCCATTTCTCCCATCACCATTTCCAAATTTATCAGATCAAACCAGCAAAGCAAATCTAGTGCAAAGTGTACAACGAAAACTGCATTTCAACATCGGCAAGAGAGAGATTGAAAGAGAAGATGAGATCGTCGATCTGCTGCTTTTGTTCGACGGTGCCGCATACCGAAGACGTTGATGAATTTGAGCAGTTGGAGGAGGTGAAGTCGTCGAGGTCGACGCCTAGATCGCCTAACTTGATTAAGGAAAAGTGCAGGAACCTAATGGCTTGGATCGGGAAAGGAGGGCACAAGCACTACGCCTCCTCTGATTTCAGTTACGATCCCATGAGCTACGCGCTAAATTTCGAGGACGAGTCGAGTCGAGCTGACGAGCTTCCTTTCGTCAACTTCTCGTCCCGACTCCGATCTACGCCGTACCGGTTACCGGCGATCAAGCACTTAGGTGAAACGCAGGTGCCGGTAAGGAGGGAAGTCTGTGCGTACAGTTGAGGAAAAGCGATACAACAATTATAACTGGATTAGATTGGATTTCTAATTTCTAATTTCTATTGGTAACTATGTGATATTTTAGAGATTGTAAAGTACGGTAGGGTGACCGAATTCATCCTGCAAATTTATAGATTTAAGATTAAAATGTGAAGTTTCTACGGCTTATTGAAGTTTAAAGGAAAATGATAGAATTAAAGTTTAAACCTCAGCACTATCTTTGGATTAGAGTTTTATAGCATACGTGGCTTTCTTTATTTTACTCTAAACTAGGGGTAATTGAGAGAAACTATTTTGATAAAACAGTGTTGTATTTTATTAAACATAAATACAACTTGGACTAGAATCCAAACCTGAATCTTATCAATAGAAATAGAATATTTGGCAAGCTTATGAGCTTCCATTCCATATTGTTTGATAATGGGTATTGTTGGGCCAAGGATTGAATAGAAAATAAAAGGGAAAATTAAGAAAGTGTAAGCCTAGGACTTGATCGAAAGAAGAGGAAAATTTGGAGTCTTTATAAAGCTATTAGCCCAAGGGCTTAATAGCCAAAAAGAGAAAAGAAGAAGAAATCACTTCTTTCCCTTGGGTGCTGTGAGCTGTCGTTCCATTTTTTATTATTATTTTTTTAAGAGTAGAAGCCGTAGTTTCATCCTTTTGATTTCCCCTTTTGCTGAAAAACTAGATTCGAGAGAGGAAAACTCGGTTTTTGTTCTTCTTACATGATTCATAACCATAAACCTTGATTTTAAAGTCTTTAGAAAAGAAAAATTGTTACGATACTCACTATTACGTACTCATAATTCGATTGAGTCCCGGTCAGATTTTATACTAATCGCGCATTAAATTTGCACATCAAGGTCGCTTAACATCATGGATTCACAAGATGTGGGCTCACATGCTATTGTTAGGTGAATCTACATCGTATAAACACATGTTAAATCTAGAGTAGGGTATGTGTTAGCATACATTAAACCTACTTAGGATATCAGCCCCACCCATTGATTAGCCCTATTGCCGAAAATCCATCAGCGAGGAGGGAGCTCGAATTTTTGCGGATGAATTTGAGATTTTATGGAGTTTATGTACTGGTAAAAAGAATTGCCTGATAAAACAAGATTTAGTTAGCGTTCATAAAAGTTTAAATTGAAGCATGTACTTAGGACTGTTCAAGTCTTGAAATTTTGATCGTTAAATGTTTAGGTTTAGTTTCATGGATTTGGCCAATTGGCCTATTAACCTATTAATATGATTTCAAATTTGCGTTAAAGATTTTAATGGAATTTTAAAATCACGTTTAAAATTTCTTATCTTTTCGAACACGTGATATTCATTCAAAAATCTCTCATGTGATAGTAAAAAAAAATTGACTATCATTCATATCGTGTGAATTACATAGAGATCATTGTAAGGCCCAATTTCAAGACCGGGGCCCAAATCAAAAGTCAGAATTAAAAACGGCCCAAAGTTTTAGCCCTAAAACTTAACAAAAACAGAAATTAAAAGGAAACCCTAGCAGAACGGCGCCGCAAGCCACGCAATAGTTCCCGAGTCGTGTGTGCCTCTGCCACTAAGCCACGTCCGTCACGTCCGTGTGAGGAGCCCCTCTCCACCACGCACCTGCAAAATAGGGATAATAGGTTGCAAAATAGGCTATAAAGGCTTTCAAAATAATGTAAAAGGGGATTTTTTTTTGGGGGAGCCATATACGAGAGCAATACTACGATTTTTGTTTTACAAATACAAGGAAATCAGTTCTAAAAATCAAAGACGGCAGTAGGTTTCTGTTATTATTATTTTTATCTTCTTTCTCTATTGTTTTTACTGTTTACGAACAAATATCCCTTCTATTTATCATTTTTATTCTAAAACGAGTTTTAAAAAAAAAAAAGAAAAGGGAACGAAAGGGACTCACCGGGCTCCCTTGACCGCCGCCGTCGATGCGCGCAGGGGTGGGGGGCTCCTGGTTTTATTTCGACACAGAAAAAGGGAATCAAAGAAAAGGGGTTGAAACCCTAAAAAAGGAAAAATAAGGAAGGGGGGTAAAAAAGAAAAAATAAGGAAGGGGGGTTCTATTCTGGTTTTGTTTTTGAAACAGATACGAGAAATGAAGGCAAACTTTTGGTTTTCTTATGTTTTTAAGCATTACAAAGCAAACGGCGCCATTTACAAAGCAAGTGGGCAAAATTGTGCGTTTAGTCCTCCTTATTCGCGCCACTGTTTAATTGCATCCCCTTTCAGTTTTTTTTCTATTTTTTAAATTGGCCTCAAATTCCTGCTTTAAATTCAATTCAGTCCTTTTTTTCACCTATTTCACTTTATTTCCAAATCAATTATTTTTTAAGATTTATTATTATACTTACTGTTTTATTATTACTATCTTCATATATATTATTATTACTATACTGTATTTATTATTATTATATTTATCGTTATATTATTGTATTACTAATATTTTTATTTATTACTTTTATTTTATATTTTATTACATATTATTATATCTATTATTATTTCTATTTTTCAATATGGGTACTAGTATTTTACTATTATATTTATCATATATATGTAATATTAATTTTAAACTATATTTTTTTTACCTATTTTTTATATATAGATATTTTACCTCTTTTAACTACTTTATATATTTAGTATTTCAATTTTTACGTATTCATATATATATTATTATTACTTATTATTTTTCATTATGTCTATTATCTTCATTTTTATTACTAGGGCTATTATTACTTTTATATTTTTTTTACTATCAACATCATTATTGCTATTTTTATTAGTGTTTTTTACTATTATGGTTTATTTATCATTGTTCCCATCATTTCATATAGATCGATGATTTTGAATTGCCTTTTATCATTTTTTGTTTTTGCTATTATTTACTTTTTTATTCTCCCCAAAAAAATTCATAAAAAAGGGTTTCACAAAGGTAATTTTGTGTGTTTGGAAGTTCGGGAAATCGTGCCCAATCGTGCTGGGTTCGATTTTTCGTTCATCTAGATCACTAAATATCCTTTAAAGATTTTGATCGTGTTTTTTGAAAATAAGGCAATGTTTCGTGTTTGGAAGGCCGAGAGATTCGTGCCCAATCGTGTTGGGTCTCGATTTTCTATTCGTCCAAACGACCAAACATCCCTAAAAGATTTTGACCTGATTTTCTGAAATAAAGGCAATATTTCATGATTGGAAATTCAAGGAATCGTGCCCAATCGTGCTGGGTTTCGGTTTTTAGTTTGGCCAAATAGTGAAATACCCTTTTCAAATTACAACACATGAATTTTGGACATCATGAAATGATCTTGGTATCGAGAGTTTGAAACATCGTGTCCTATCGTGCTGGATGTGGTATTTCTGCTTTTCGGAACAAGAGAGTTTTGATATCCAATTCGAGTTATCCAAATATTTTTTAAAAGATTCATATTTTAAAATCTTTTTTTAACTTTCGACATTAAGGACATTAATCAATCAATAAGGTACCAATTTTGGGCGCTGCGAGGGTGCTAATCCTTCCTCGTGTGTAACCGACTCCCGGGCCCGTTTTCTTAAAATGCGTAGACCAAAATGTTTTCTAAAGTGACCCAATCACACTTCAAAAAAGGATTGGTAGTGACTCCGTTTTCCTTTTAAAGTCAGCCCGTTTTTCAAACAAAAAAATGGTTTCGACAGCTTGGCGACTCCGCTGGGGACCTATAAGAGAGTCAAGCCGTAAAATTGGTTGATTAATGTCCTTTTTATCGAAAATAAAATTCTTTGATTTCGTTTTTCCATTTGCATAAGTCTGTGTCGCGTCATATATCTGCTTTGGTTTAAGACACATAGAATATTTTTGCATTAATATCGCATGACCGTTGTGGTCACACCCTTAAGTGGGAGCGAGAAGCTATGCCTTCGTGAGGTTTTCACCTCCGCATGGGCTAGGGGACTGCTTTCGGGATACATCCGTACCTATGGTTCTGTGAGGTTTTCACCTCTGCATGGCCATAGGGAAATATATTCCCCTGAACTGAACTCGATCCGTATGAGCCTATAATGGGTGAGGATTGAGGAATCTGCTGGTTCAGGTACCCTTCCTTTAGAACTAAACCACATATAGTGAACCTTAAGAGCCCACCCTAGGTAGAGCCATGCTAAACCTTAGTGGCTACCCATGTAGTGGTTTGACATTTTTCACTTGCTTTGGTTACTTTTATGCGATACTAACTTGTTTTATTTTGGTCATATTTGCATGTCATTTCATATTTAAAAGGCGTCGATTCCTGTTTTAATTACTAAGTTAGAAGGCTTGTTATGGAGAACGGATTCCTTGATAAAGTAGAGGATAATGCGGCCGTGAGTATATGGTCAGAGAAGACACAGCTTGAGAAGAGGGATAGTCTAACCAGGGGTATACATCGAATTATTGGACTTCACTCGCATCGAGGTGTGACACAGAATGAGCTCCAAGAGTTAAGAGATATATGGGCTGTTGGGATGAAGCAACTAAAGCGACTTTTCTACCTTAATTATGGTGATCTACCCTACTTACTCGACATCGAGTGGGCGGACACTTGTTTGAGCTATGACTCAATATTGGAATCCCGCTTATAGTCATTTGTTTCACGTTTGGGGAAGTGGACTTGGTGCCACCGTGGAAGAATATATGGCTTTACTTGCGATCAAAGGGCTCTGGTCGACAAGATTTACTTCAAGGTCGCTAATGCACCGACTTTTGTAAGGAAGCTGATGAGTATCACTAGGATGAGCGAACAATAGGTCATGGCACGAATTCAGCAGAAGGGTGAAGGGAAATGCATTCCTTGGGTGAGCTTGAGGGACCTGATGGTGGCATATCCAGATGTTAAGAGGAAAGTTGACATTTTCGCCTTAAGTATCTATGGCTTGGTAATTTTCCCCAAGGCTCTGAGACATGTGGATAAAGCAGTTATTGACTTGTTCGATCGTTTGGACAAGGGGGTCACGCCGGCACCAGCGATTCTTGCCGAAACGTTTAGGTCTTTGAACGCGTGCCGGAGAGCAGGTGATGGTAGATTCATGGGCTGCGCACAACTATTGTTGGTGTGGTTTCATAGCCATTTTTGGAAAGTAGATAGAGCTTCTTATCGGGTTTTTTCTGCGAAGTACTCCCCATTAAAGGAGTTAGTAGCCGCGCCCAGAAGAGATGACATATCAGAAGAGAACTGGATCGCGCTTCTTCAGAATCTTCAAGAAAAAGATGTGGAATGGAGAGCTCATTGGTTCATTCCCGACGAAATTCTCTACCGGTGTGGGAGTTATGATTGGGTTCCTCTGTTAGGAATCTGGGGAGCCATTGGGTATGTTCCTTTGCTCGTGCTAAGGCAATATTAATCAAGACAGTTTATACTGGCGACTCATGGGCTAGATCAGTTTGAATTCTCGTATAGTGGGAATAATTATAAGAAAAAAGTTCGAGAAGTTTCTGATGCTTGGAAGCAGATTCACCGAATGAAAAGAGTTGCTGTAGGTCTAATAGCAACCCTCAAATAAAGTACATGGCGGAGCAGGAGAGTAAATCATAATATCCCCGGGCCGACACAGGATAGTGCTCGATCGATAGAGGAATACCTGCAAGTAGTCCCTTCTGAGTTGGAGATCATGAAGCAGGACTTTAAAAGTAAAAATTCAGAGTTAGGGAAAAAGACAGAACAACTAGAAGAAGAAAAGATGCACTTGAGGTTAGATATTGATATCCAGAAATCAGAGGCTGAGAAACTGAAGAAAGGGAAAAGGAAGGCCGAAGAAGATTTGGATAGCTTGAAGACCGATTACAAAAAGTTGCATCTATCGATGAGGACTGCTGGGCTGGGTAAAACCTCAGAACAATGGCGTCAAGAAGTTCAGGAGGAGAAGGCCAAGGTTGATCAATGGAAAAAGAGGTTCCATGAGGCCCAGATACAAAAGGATACTCTGAGAAGGACTGTGGGTGAGAGCCAAAGCGAGAATGAGATGTTAAGAGCTCGAGTAGCAGAACTAGAAAGGGCATTGTGTCGAAGCCGCAACTCTACGGTGAAGTTGGAATCAAGCCCAAACCAGATTGAAGAGTTGAAAGGAAAGGTGGTAACGCTTGAAACGACGCTGCAAAATAGTGAGCTCCAGATCCAACTATTGGAGACAAACAACGAGCGACGGGAAGAACAACTTCAACGTTCTCAGAACCAAGTCAAAGAAAGAGACTACCTTATGGGCGAAACCGTGATTCAGATACGAGAAGTGGCTGAACATTTACAAACCTTAGCTGTTCAGGCTGATGTGTTAAGTGTAGTATATGAGTCAGAGTCAGACAGGGGCCGAGAGTTAGCCTCGCTTCTTAAGAAAGTTAAAACTTTGGGCATAAGGGCTAGATCGTATATGTGACTCTGTTTTATGTAAAGGATTTTGTTTTTAAATAAGTTTTCTATAAGAAATTGAACCATAATCGACGTCTTTTTGCATTCATATCATGCATTTGCATTGCATCGCATCATATGCATTTAATATCGCAAAATAACCCTATTAACTAAATATCATATTATAGTTATTCTGGAACACCGCTACTACACTCGAAAAAAAATGAAAGCTATGGACCAAAGGATAGAAAAGTTAGAACAGATGCAGAAGGAGATGCAGGACCAATTGTAGTCTCAGATGCAAGAAAAGTTGGCTAAGATCCAACAGGACATGAGGGATCAAATGCTAGAATCCTAGAGAAGTATGATAAGCCAGTTAACACAGTTGTTAACTGGAGGGCCTGAAAAAGAAAATAGCCCTGTGATCGATACTAGAGATAATGAAGATTCTGCTTACCCTCCAGGCTTGGCCCCGACAAGTTCCCAAGTGCAACCACCAAGAGTGTCGGTCAATATCAAACCCCAGTACCAATCTAATACCCCAGCACCGGCAAACTTCCCGACAGGCTCGAGCTCTAACCCTGGAGACAATTTGGCAAAGATCATGGTCCCCGATTTCGACGATGCGAAGAGGGGAGAAAGCAAGGCGGAGTTCCCAAAGGAGTTTGAGGATCACGCAAATGGTTGGAAGAGAAGTTTAAAGCATTGGAAAGTGCTGATTACCAATGCGGGGTGGATGCTAGGAAGCTCAGTCTAGTCCCAAACCTGGTACTTCCTCCGAAGTTTAAGATGCCGGAGTTTGAAACGTACAACGGGACCAGCTGCCCTGAGGACCATATTACTATGTTCTGTCAGAGAATGACGGGTTATGTCAACAACGACTAGTTGTTGATCCACTGTTTCCAGGATAGTCTGACTGGAGCTACAGCGAAGTGTTACAATCAGCTCAGTTGTACTCAAATCAAATCGTGGAGGGATTTGGCACAGGCTTTCATGAAACATTACGGCCATGTGACTGATATAGCACCTGACAGGATCACGTTGCAAAACATAGAGAAGAAGTCAGGTGAGTTTTAGGAAATAAGCCCAAAGGTGGAGGGAGGTCGCTACGCAAGTCCAGCCACCGCTACTAGAAAAAGAAATGACCATGCTCTTCATTCATACCCTGAAAGCACCTTTCATCAATCACATGTTGGGGAGTGCGACCAAGAGTTTCACAGACATAGTGATGTCTGGTGAAATGATAGAGAACACAATAAGGTGTGGGAAAATAGAAGCTGGAGAGGGCATGAAAAGATCGACTCCAAAGAAAAGGGAGAATGAGGTAGGTAATGTAAGCTCGGGTTATCCCAAACCCATTACTCTTAGCCAACCAAGAGCGATAGCCGCGGGCCAGCAGGCCCTACCGAGACAAGAGCCCAACACGAGGCAAAAGTTCGAGAAAGTCCAATTTACTCCCATATTAGTGATGTATGGGGAGTTGTATAAACTCTGTTCGATGCGCACGCTGTAGCCCCTTGCTACTCAAAACCGTTGCAATCCCCATATCCAAAATAGTACGACGCAAGCACTCAATGTGAATACCATGCGGGGATAGTGGGGCACCCGATAGAGAATTGTTTCCCTTTCAAAAGGCTAGTTGAAAGGCTTATTAAGGCGGGTGTTGTGAGATTCGACGACGCACCAGGTGTAGGAAATCCGTTACCCAGTCATACCGAGAAAGAGGTAAACGCGATAGTCGAGTACATGGGAAAGAGAATCAAATGAAATGTTGCGGAGGTAAGAACCCCATTGAGAGAGGTTTAGAAAGAAATACGGGAAAGATGTTTAGTTTTGCAAGGGTTGGGGAGCAAATCCCGGGATACGAGGAACTACTGTGAGTTCCACAATAAGAAGGACCATGAGATCCAGCAATGTATCGAATTCAGGGCCCTAGTACAAGGGTTAATGAATAACAAAGAGCTTGAGTTCTTTGACTCTTCTGAAGGAGAAAACATGTGTACCATAAGAGGAGAGTCGGTAGAGAAGGACGCCGAGGTCAAATAGGGATCAATGACTTTTCCCTATATATCCAATGCATCTGTATCGAAAGGAGTTGTCCATCCGGAACCGGAGAACATAAATGAAGAAACGGCTGAAGATATGATGAGAGCTTTGAGCATCGACGCCGTATTTAAAGAAGGATCAAAAGAAGAAAACCTAGGAGGCATGCGCCCCTACGAGCCTGGAAGTGTTCTGAACAACTGGACTGCGAAAGAAACTCCTGTAGTTTTTAGAGCTAACACAGAGTAATGTTTAAAACACACTTGTTGTTTTAAGCCTAAAAACAATAAGAATCTTTTGTGAAATAGGCTTCTGTTCAAACATCATTTATTTTCAATAAAAAAATATATTTTTGTGTTTCATGCCGAGCAAAAATTTCTCATTTTTTCATATCATATCATATATTCTTTTGTTCTTTGGAAAGTTCTTTCTTTCATCATTCATAACCATATAAATAAACATCCTTAGAATTATTTATTCTTTGGAATTTACCTTCGTACCTACAATAGGTACCCAGATATCGAGACATGAGCAACGCTGTTACGGACACCCTTTTGAGTGAAATATGGGTCTAAAAGGGATCTGAGGATTTTGAAGATGTCAGAGATTGTAACTTATCTTTTGATTTGTTAAGGAGGGTAGAACAAAATGAAAATAGACTCTACCGTGCAAATGGTCAGTGGACATTGCGAGTCTAGAAAAGGAGTAAAGATTGAAGCCTTGCCCGCCACAGAAACAAAGCAAGACGTCATTTAGTTATTCCAAGAAATCAAAGATGTCTTTGCATGATCGCATCAAGATATGCCCAAGCACGAGGAGGCTATGGAGTGTTCGAAAAGGCACATGCCAAGAGTTTTCCGATAGCTAGGTCGATTATAAGGTTCGGGTACTGCTGAAAAGGAGATTGCATCAGTTATGCCATAAATGCCAAATTGAGGAAGACAAGACTTATGTGCTTCTTCCATTTTTTCCTACGTAGGGCATAAATGTTATGGGGACGATCTCGTTAAAAGCATCTAGTCGGCACCAATTACTCCGCTAAGAGGGTGAAGGTCGCTTCATGGGCCAAAGTTACAAAGTCAACAGTCATCAAATTCAAATTCAAAATCCGAATTCGAAGTTAAAAAAATCCAAAAAGATTCTGAAAGACGATTGAGACTCGTAAAGATTGGCATAGACTAGTTACCACTTACCTTCTATACTTCTCAAATGTTGGCCAGGACCTCCACCGAGGCAACACATTTCTCATTGGTTTATGGGATGGAGGCAGTCTTGCCCCTCGAAGTTGAAATTTCTTCTCTCCAGATTTTGTCAGAGCTGAAGTTGGATGAAGTAGAATGGGTTCAATCTCGGTGTGATCAACTGAATCTGATCGAGAAAAAAGGTTAAGAGCCATCCGTCATGGTCAAATATACCAGAAACGAATAATGCGGGCTTACAACAAAAAGTCCACCCTAGAGTGTTCTATGAAGGAGACTTGGTATTGAAAAGATCCTTCCTATGCAAAAGGACTTCAGAGGCAAGTGGATGCCTAATTAAGAAGGATCTTATGTTGAAAAGAATGCCTTTTCTAGAGGAGCATTTTAGCTGAGATGGACGGCAAAAGTCTGCCAAATCCAGTTAATGCGGACTCAGTCAAGAAACACTTCGCTTAAGAAGGAAATAGGCCAAGGCGAAAACCCGCAAAGGGCGCCTTAAAGTTCTTCCGTAAAAAAAAAAGGAGAGGCTAAGGTGAAAACCCGAAAAAGACGCTTTGAGACCAAAAGGGCTTTGAGTCGAAAACCCGAAAAAGGGCGGCTCAAATTATAATCAAATCGTGATGGGGCATACAGTAGTTTTGCTACGCTTGAATTAACAACGAGGAAGTATGTTTGGTCATTGAGGCATCGACAAAGTACTTCGGATCCCCTAAACACATATTGAGCTTAAAATGGTCCTCAATAAGTTTGAACAAAGAAGCTCATGCTGCGATATCTGGGGCACCTAGTTTCCATCTTACCTTGCTATTTTATTTTTCACTACCAATAAATTTCCTTCTGGGTTGCATTTGCTATCTTTGCTTAACTTGTTTGTTTTGAGCAATGCTCCTAAGTAATTTCCTTCTTATCCATTGTAATGATCTGTTTTTCAAGCATTGTATATTGAAATAATGATCAATGAACTAATAATGTTTTCATGAAAGAAGTTCTGGATATTACTTTGCAAATCTCTAAATAATACAAGAATCCGGAACAGGATAATTATTTAGAACTCACCAGGCTTAAAGGGGCTCGAAGCACTTGAGATAAGGGACTAAGCAGTGACGACATCTTCAGATTCTCTGTTAGAAGTATTAGCTGAACAAAGAAGACATACGTTAGGGATATCACCTTAATAGATAGCAAGCAATGACAGCCCAAGTGTTAAAAATGGATCATTCTCATGACATTTTGCATTCATTCATAACATTCATAATACATATGGTTAGGAGCATTTTTCATGACATCCTAATCATTTGGCATAAGCTTAGACCCCATGAAATCAATTTTACAGGTAGGTTCCCTAGAGGACAATGTAGCAAAATTGATCAGAACTACAGATTTTGGCGAATCTTAACTCCATGTATCGACAATGGAGCAGATTTAGACCAATGGCCTTGTCTTCCGAAGATAGCAAGGGAACAGGCTAAAAATTACAGATCTTATCCCACTGAGCAGGAGTGGAACAGATCGAAAACGATGAGCCTTAATTCCCTAAGCAGTAGGGTAACAGGCTGAAGATTACAGATCTTATCCCACTGAGCAGGAGTGGAATAGATCGAAGACGATGAGCCTTAACTCCCTGCGGTAGAGGGTAACAGTCGAAAATTACAGATCTTAACTCCCAAGCAGTAGGGTGACAGATCGAAGACGATGAGCCTCAACTCCCTAAACAGTAGAGTAACAGGCCGAAAATTACAGATCTTAACTCCCTAAGCAGTAGGGTGACAGATCGAAGACGATGAGCCTTAACTCCCTAAGCAGTAGGGTAACAGGCCGAAAATTACAGATCTTAACTCCCTAAGCAGTAGGGTGACAGATCGAAGACGATGAGCCTAAACTCCCTAAGCAGTAGGGTAACAGGCTAAAAATTAAAGGTCTTAATTCCCTAAGCAGTAGGGTGACAGATCGAAGACGATGAGCCTTAACCCCCTAAGCAGTAGGGTATCAGGCCGAAAATTACAGGTCTTAATTCCCTAAGCAGTAGGGTGACAGATCGAAGACGGTGAGCCATAACTCCCTAAGCAGTAGGGTAACAGGCCGAAAATTACAGGTCTTAATTCCCTAAGCAATAGGGTGACAGATCGAAGACGATGAGCCTTGACTCCCTAAGCAGTAGGGTAACAGGTCGAAAATTACAGAGCTTTAATTCCCTAAGCAGTAGGGTAACAGACTGAAGAGAGCAGATCTTATCTCCATTGAGTAGTAGTGGAGTAGATCGAAACAAAATTCCTATACCCCTGAGGATGCAATGGGTCAAAGCAAGGCTACATCAAGTCAGGACTCAGCAATACAGGGCAAAATTGGTCCTTTTAAAGTCTTTACTCTATTCTCGTTACGACAATGAGCAAAAGAAAGGATACCAGAAGGCCCAATTTCAATGGGGCCCAAATCAAAAGTCGAATTAAAACGGCCCAAAGTTTTAGCCCCAAAACTTAACAAAAATAGAAATTAAAAGGAAACCCTAGCAGAACGGTGCCGCAAGCCCCACAATAGTTCCCGAGTCGTGTGTGCCTTTGCCACTAAGCCACGTTAAATCACGTCCGTGTGTGAGCCCCCTCCACCATGCACTGCAAAATAGGGATAATAGGTTGTAAAATAGGCTATAAAGGCTTTCAAAATAATGTAAAAGGATTTTTTTTTTTTTGGGGAGCCATATACACGAGAGCAAAGATTACGATTTTTGTTTTACAAATACAAGGAAATCAGCCCAAAAATCAAAAAAGCAGAGGTTTCATTATTATTATTTTTATCTTCTTTCTCTTTTGTTTTTACTGTTTACGAACAAATATCCCTTCTATTTATCATTTTTATTCTAAAACGAGTTTTAAAAAAAAAAAGGAACGAAAGGGACTCACCGGGCTCCCTTGACTGCCGCCCTCGATGCGCGCATGGGGGGCTCCTGGTTTTATTTCGACACAGAAAAAGGGAATCAAAGAAAAGGGGTTGAAACCCTAAAAAAGAAAAAATAAGGAAGGGGGGTTCTATTCTGGTTTTGTTTTTGAAACATATATGAGAAATGAAGGCAAACTTTTGGTTTTCTTATGTTTTTAAGCATTACAAAGCAAACGGCGCCATTTACAAAGCAAGTGGGCAAAATTGTGCGTTTAGTCCTCCTTATTCGCGCCACTGTTTAATTGCATCCCCTTTCGCTTTTTTTTTCTATTTTTAAATTGGCCTCAAATTCTGCTTTAAATTCAATTCAGTCCTTCTTTTCACCTATTTCACTTTATTTCCAAGTCAATTATTTTTTAAGATTTATTATTATACTTACTGTTTTATTATTACTATCTTCATATATATTATTATTACTATATTGTATTTATTATTATTATATTTATCGTTATATTATTGTATTACTAATATTTTATATTTATTACTTTTATTTTATATTTTATTACATATTATTATATCTATTATTATTTCTATTTTTCAATATGGGTACTAGTATTTTACTATTATATTTATCATATATATGTAATATTAATTTTAAACTATATTTTTTTTACCTATTTTTTATATAGAGATATTTTACCTCTTTTAACTACTTTATATATTTAGTATTTCAATTTTTACGTATTCATATATATATTATTATTACTTATTATTTTTCATTATGTCTATTATCTTCATTTTTATTACTAGGGCTATTATTACTTTTATATTTTTTTTTACTATCAACATCATCATTGCTATTTTTATTAGTGTTTTTTACTATTATGGTTTATTTATCCTTGTTCCTATCATTTCATATAGATCGATGATTTTGAATTGCCTTTTACCATTTTTTTGTTTTTGCTATTATTTACTTTTTTATTCTCCCCAAAAAAATTCATAAAAAAGGGTTTCACAAAGGTAATTTTGTGTGTTTGGAAGTTCGGGAAATCGTGCCCAATCATGTTGGGCTTCGATTTTTCGTTCGTCTATATCACTAAATATCCTTTAAAGATTTTGATCGTGTTTTTTGAAAATAAGGCAATGTTTCGTGTTTGGAAGGCCGAGAGATTCGCGTGCCCAATCGTCTTTGGGTCTCGATTTTCTATTAAATCCAAACGACCAAACATCCCTCAAAGATTTTGACCTGATTTTCTGAAATAAAGGCAATATTTCATGATTGAAAATTCAAGGAATCGTGCCCAATCGTGCTAGATTTCGGTTTTTAGTTTGCCCAAATAGTGAAATACCCTTTTCAAATTGCAACACATGAATTTTGGACATCATGAAATGATCTTGGTATCGAGGGTTTGAAACATCGTGTCCTATCGTGCTGGATGTGGTATTTCTGCTTTTCGGAACAAGAGAGTTTTGATATCCAATTCGAGTTATCCAAATATTTTTTAAAAGATTCATATTTTAAAATCTTTTTTTAACTTTCGACATTAAGGACATTAATCAATCAATAAGGTACCAATTTTGGGCGCTGCGAGGGTGCTAATCCTTCCTCGTGCGTAACCGACTCCCGGGCCCGTTTTCTTAAAATGCATAGACCAAAATGTTTTCTAAAGTGACCCAATCACACTTCAAAAAAGGATTGGTGGCGACTCCGTTTTCCTTTTAAAGTCGGCCCGTTTTTCAAACAAAAAAAATGGTTTCGACAATCATAATATGAAAAGTTGCAACTGCAATTCGATATTTGTATTGTTAATATATTGCCAAGAACAAAACCGTTTGTTCGAATCAACTAATGGGTCGAATTTGTCTACTAAAAAATGGATGGTATTTTTCAAACCATTTTCTACCTTTGATCCGTCGATCATATTTGCTTTTTTTGACATAATACTTAAAACTATCCATAACCCCTCTCTAACTCATAAATAGGAGGATAATGCGCTTCAGCGTACTCGAACTCACGTCCTACTGCATTAGCAACAATACCCATACTGATCGAACTAAGACCCATTCGACATTAATATACTTTTTTTTAACCTTAGTTTTATCAATAAATAAATTCACATATAACTTTGCAAATATATATTTTTTACATGTGTGACCGCTAAAAGAAATCATATCAATCCTTCATAGGAGTTCCATTGAATTAAAGTTCTTATTCTAGCCCATCATAAAATTAGGTTATTCTATTCTATGTATAAATATTAAATTTATACATGAATTTTGGTCTAATATTCAATTTGATACATAAACTTTGATTCGATACAATTATGCACTTGAATTATGGTTCATATTTATACATAAAATTTTAATTTTGATTCAATTGTGCATATTTGAAGAAATGAATACATACATTCATTTTTATATCGGATTAATATAATTGTGTGAATACAATATATCAACATAAAATTGTGCTAATTCGATAATGTTGTTAGTGATTTGTAAAAATCGAATCAAACCAAAATTTTATATATAAAATTGCACAAAATTAAAATTCATATATAACATTACAAATTAAATTAAAATTCATATACAACTTTGATATTTATCCCTTTTAATCTATTATAGAATTTCAGTCCAAACTTGTATGCAAAGTTATTCAACTCCATTATTTATACCTATATATGAAAATAATCCCCTAAGGGATTACAGCTTGACACATTTCAAGCTTCTTTTATGTATTATTTATTAATTTTAACTCTCTTTTTTTTAATAATTGGAAAGGGGAATGAAATCGTTTAAAAATGAAACTAAATTTTCATGCGTACAACATAATATCCTTGTCACTAGGCTAAGAGGTTGTCGACTTATTAATTTTAACATTTATCAATAATATTATACATTAAAATATATTGAGATTTAAATGTTTCAAATTTATAATAAATACTTAACGGATGAAACTCAAATAATTTATTGAAATGAGATTTTAATATAATTGGCTATAGATCTTTATGTTCTCTTGAAATTTAAAATTTAGTCTCTATACTTTGATTTCGAGACATTGAGTCTCTACACTTTTTTTATCCAAGAATCTTGGTCCTTCTGTCTATTTTTGTTGTTAAAGTTATTAATATAATAGTTAAAAAAAATGGTAAAATAACCTTTTAGCCTTCAATATTTATAATTTTTGTTAATCTGGTCCTTATTCTTTAACCTACATTTTTTAAAATCTATTTTTTTCTTCATATTTTAAATAAAAACATAAAAAATTAAAAATTATAATTTTTAAAAATAAAAATTATGAAAAACAAACACTCTTTAAAGTTCTAAAAATAATAAATATTTTAAAGAAACATTTTTAAAAATTTTAAAATTATTAAAAATTTCAAAAAGAACTGCAAATTTAAAAAAAAAAAAGAAGAAGAAGAAGAAATCAATTCTTAAATAGCAATAAGAAGTGTTCATGGGCCGTGTAATCCAACCAACCTGATTAGCTTGACTCGTTTTGGTGTAGGCTAGGACTTATATTTTTAACTCTGGGCTAGCTTGGCTTGGCCCATTTTAATGTTTTAAATAATAAAAAAATTAAAAATATATCAATATTATTTTTATAATTAAATTTAAAAATAAAACAATTTGTTATCATTTTTAAGTAGCGAGATGGTCCATTTGAGCAAAACGAACTTGAAGTTAGAAATTTTTTTGAACTCGAGCTTCAACTTGATCCCATCCTATTGTAAGTAGAAAGTTGGTATAAAGAGTTAAGATAAGCATTTGATTTTGGTAACAAATTAAACTATTATAAATGATAATTGTTATAAAAGGGCGATATAATGAATGCATGTTTATAAGTTTAAAGCCCAAAATGTTTCATGAAGTCCAATAGGCCCAAAAATTATGATAAACCGAAATCAAAGCGGAAAATGCAGTGACTGCTCAAACGTCGAATCCCCTAAATAAATTTGCATTAAAAGCTTGTAATAAACAGGGAATATCTTTTCTATATTTTGACTTTTTTTATTACAATACACACTTCACTCCATTTAATTAAATTTATTACTTAAAATTATTTTCATTTTTTTTATATTCTTACTACAATTAAAATTTATTTTATTGGCAATTGAGTTTTAGTTCGATCGACATTTACATTGTTGTCAGTGTAAGAGGACGTGAGTTTGAGTGCACTGAATTGCATTATCTTCCTATTTAAGGTTTGTAGAGGGATTATGGGTAGTTCTAGGCATTGTATAAAAAAACAAATATGATAAGAATTTATAATAAGATTAAAAAAATATTTTATTTTCATGAATTTAGTTTTTTTTTTAATTTAATAATTCAAGTAAACTAATAATAGGGTAAACTACATTAAAGGTCATTAAACTATTTAATGAATTTACGTTTTGGTCATTTAATTTCAAAAAATTATAAAATAGTCATTGCACTATTTGAAAATTTTCATTTAAGTCACTACGTTGTTAAAATCGATGTTATATGGTCTTCTTTGTTCGTACTACTTGTATCAATCGAAAGCTATTTTTCTCATTCTCTTCTATAGTTCTGGTTTTTTTTTTTCATGAAAAAATTTCGAATATCATGAACTTACGAACCAAAAATCCAAATAATTTTCTTCTCTAATCTCCGATACTGACTATCATATCAACTGAGATATGAAGCACGTTCTTCTACTCATGGGTACTAATCCACCCTACTGATCATTGAATCGTTGCTTAGAATTTGCTAACCAAATTAAAACAAAAAAAACCTTAACAGTTCAAAGACTTAAATAAAAACTGTTGAATAGTTGAATGACTTAAATGAAAACCTTCGAATAATTTAATGATAATTTTGTAACTTTTTGAAGTTGAGTCAACAAAATATAAACTTACTAATAATTTTAATGATTTTTGACGTAGTTTACCTCAAATAATATAATAAAAGAATTTTTGTTAAATTGTAAAAATTAAAAAAAAAAGGCTTATGTGCTTAATTTAATCGCATTAAAGCCATCTAGATAAACGTATCAACATTCACTTTTTCCCTCTAAAACAGTGTTAAAAGAATTTTATAACCTCAAGTTCAAAAATCTTAAAATATTTTATTCAAACATTTTTATTTGCTTATTTTGCTTTCTATAAAAAAAATTATTTTAAAAGTGCCACGTGCTTCGATAAATGTCTTTTGAATGTGTAATCAATTGAGTTTTAAATATTAAATCAAAAAAATAAGAAATTAAACTCCTAAGATTAAAGGCAGAGAAACTATAATAAATGGTAAGATACATTGTACTCTTAAAGGGAGGACTTGTGTTCGAACATTATTGATAGCGGAAACCATGAACCCCGAAAAGATTAATTTTTATGGACAAATGACTAAATTTCAAATGTGAGAAAAGTATACTAAATATTAATAAAAATAAAAATAAGTTGAATCAATCAAACATTAAGAGATTAGGAATTAAATTGGAGTTTAGGAATACAAGTGTCTGATGAAAAAAAGCTTACAAGCCATCATCATGCAGAGTCTGCTACACCCTAAAAGCCAAAAAGGAATGTAGTAAAAGAGGAGGAGCAAAGACCTAATTTTACTCTGCATTACAATGTCAAAAAGGCTAAAATGATCTACCATGGCCGTAACCAAGTATAAAGTTTATTACACTGTACACTCCCAATTTATTCACATCTATATGAAAGTGACATACATACCAAAAATCATAATCTACCAACTCAACTACAATTTCATCTAATTAAAAGTTACACTAATTATAATTTTCCTAAACTTCCCTACCAATACCTCCGATCTCGCATACATGCAAAATGGCCTAAAATCAGCTTCATCGCCCGTGTTAGCCGGTTTCTCATGTTGCAGCAAAATCTGATCCTCACCTTATAAGCCTCTGCTGCAGTTCCACTAAAAGCCTATATATCTTGTGATCTATATAAGAAGTAATGTTGGGTTTAATCTTTGATTTGGTTTAACACGAACCGATCACCTTATGTTTTCACCTGCATTACTTTTGTTTCCAAATTTAGGTTGTTGCTAAAGCTTTCAAAACCAAGATGTGCTTTGTTGAGCATTACCTTTTACGTTTGCTCTTGGAGACGGTGGAAGTCGATGGATTGCTATGCCAGTTCCTCTTCCTTTGATTGATGAACCAATTGTTTATCTGTTTTAACTGTAAACCTGTTTCTTGAACCAACCTTGCCTTATCTTCCTCCTGCAAAAGAAAAATTAGTTAACATTTAGAGTTTAATTAAAGAGATCATGGTGAAGTAGAACTTACAGTAGGGTAAGGCCACTTGGAATGTGACTGCCACCAAGCTTTTAAAACCGATGTTGTATCGCCGGGAAGTTTTCCGGCCCTTCTTTTTCGCAAAATTTCCTCCCTTATGTCCACGATCTTCTCCTTGTAACCCTGTTTGAGTTCATGTTTGAGTTCATGCCTCACACGCTCCATCAAAGACCTTTCACTCTCTGTTGGGATCAAAGGTCCAAACCCCGTTAAATCTGTACCATCCAAACTTGTATCAAACAAGTTGGCATCACTGTCGACTTGGTCATCATCATCATCAGACATTGTAGCACCTGTTCCTTCCCCTGGGGAAACACCTGTTTTACGTAATCACAGCAGAGATTATATATAACATGATTCAGCGTTTCACGTTTTTAATTTAAATAAGAAAGCAGAGGATTATAGACATAGATGCATATTTACCCGTTAAGCTTTGTAAGGATTGTTCAATCTCCCAGCAAGCCATCACTGCTTCCATCGCATGGACACGAACATGTTGTTGTAATTGTTCTTTAAACGAACATAACAACAGAACATAATGCGTCTGCATTACCAAGGAAGAGAAATTTTTTTTAAAATGTCCTGTTTATCACAAAAAGGAATTGTCGGTGCATCCCAATCCAATGAATCAATCGCCATTAATGTCAACAGAATTGCTAAAACGAGTGTCATCATCAGTTGAATCAAGAACACAAAGGGCTGAAAAATTCAGACAGCCTTAAAAACAACAACAATCAGTGGACACCCAAAGAAGCAGTTAATTGTCTGTGTTTTTTCTCCTGGCATGGAGTTAATGAGTTATTGATTGCCACTAAGGGTAAAGGTGAATTAAATTTCAAATAAAAACGAAAACCAGAAGAGGGAATAATAATGGAATGGAAGGAGCTTGAATAATAGTGGCGGCATACCATGAACTGATCGAGTTCTTTGTCATCACTAACCAAGCCCTGCGACCCTCCACCGAGAGCTGAGTATTTAGCCACCACATGCTGCGACTGAGCCAGCTGAGCGTCGATCCTCGGAAGCTGATCCACTGGCGTGGCGATCCTAAGGCACGCCACGTGTGCTGACAATAGTTGCTCGTAAAATGGGTGAGCTAGAATCTCTGCCTTGTATCTCGCATTCTGCCAATTCACAATCCCATCTCCGCCTCCTCCTCCTCCACTCTCCACCACCACGCCTTCGCTCTTATTATTATTCATAGTTTCGCTGATGCTGTTCTTCAAATCACCCGATTCCACGGCCATAACACCTCCTCCTACCGCAGCTGCTGCCGCCGCAGCAGCGTCGTCGATGACGTTGCTGTGGTTTCGATGAAGAAACAAAGAGGATGAACGGGAGAGCATCGGGTTAGGAGCTTGGGAAGCCGCGGTGGAGTCGGAAGCAGTTGTAGTAGTATGAAGGTTAAGAAAGTTAGGGTCGGAGAAGTGCGGGTGGGGTTGCGGTGGTTGCGGCTGTTGGGGACGGAGAAGGGCGGAGTTTAACCAATTGGGAGCGGCGGTTTCCTGAAGTTGGTCGCCTTGCTGGGTTTGGTTGGGTTGTTGCTGTTGCTGGTCGGTAAAGTGATGGAGAGGAAGGTCTTGCGAAAGGTGGGTGCTGCTATGGTGAAACGCCATGTATGTACCCTTTTTCCTTTTCCTTTTTCCTCTAAACGTATTCGAAAGAGATATATCGATGAAGAAGACGACGACGATGATGATTATGAATTCATGGTCTGATAGAGAGAGAGAGAAAAACGAAGAAAATGATGACAAAGACAGCTTTTAAAAAAAAAATTACAGTCTCATTAACTTAAAAGATACACTCTTTGTCTAGCAAAAAAAAAAAGGCTAGGGCTTTGAGAGAGGATATATGTTGGAAGAGAAAGGAAGAAAATATATGATTATTATTAGTATTAAATTACTGTAAGAAACGTGCTATAGAGAGTTTGAGAGATAAGGAAGAAGGACAAGCTGTTTTGAAGAAAAAGCGGTTTTCAGGTGAAGAAATCAGCTTATTATCATGAATAAAATGCTGGTGGTTTATGCGGAGGAGTGGGGGACCATTATTATTATTATTATTATTAGGGTTGAGTAAGAAAATTCAAGAAATAGAAATTATTTCAAATCGAAATGTTTGAATAAATATTAAAAAATTGTGATTATTTAAATTGAATTAAATGCTATTTTTATTTAATTTATAATTAATTTTAATTTTTATGAATTAAAAATAAATATTTTATAAAAAGAAAAATATTTGTTTTCTCTCCCATAAAAAAATTAGACAATATTATTTGCCAACCAAAATGTAAAATTCAAACAATTTAGAACCGATTTTCCTATAGAAACTTAGTTTGACTTTTTGTGTGTATAATCAAAGCGTTTACATGATTGTGATCTTTTTTTTTTTTTTTTAATTACAAATAAAATTTTAATATTAGTCTTTGCTAAATAAACTACCAACAGTATCGCTTTGTCATTTTCTTCCTAACCCGAAAAGACTAGGTGGGTAGAAATAAAAGGTATGGAGAATTTGCGTGGAACTTCCTGCTTCGTTGATTGATGGAAAGGCATTGATGATTGATTTTGATCTGACGGTTCAAATCTGTCACCGTGGCAATCTCTCGCGTGGGGACGGGGGGACCAGACTCTTAAGTTGAAACGTGAAATGCGGGTTTTGCTTGGATTCACAGTCAGACCAATATTAAAGTAGTTTTTAGTAATTAATATAAAAAAAATATCTGTATATATTTTTATTATTATAATTGAAGTAAAAAAAAAAAAAAGATTCAATGCATTAATGTTGTTTTGTACTGTGAAAAAACATATTTACGTAGAATACCACCGCCACCATGCATGTTAGAAGTTAGAACAACAAAAAGTACATTGTCGCATGAAGGACAGGGAAGCTAAATAACCTAATCCTTAAAACTGTGAGCGTGCTTTCCACGTCACCTGATTTTGCGTAACAAAATTTAGCAGTTTGCAAAATAATAATAAAATAAAATAAATCCGACTGTGAACCAAAGACATTACTGTTGCAAAAACTGGAATGTCTTGCAGTGGAAGTTATCAGTTTTTTTTTTTTTTTTTTACGGTTTCAACTGACTGTTACCGGCGATAGGCGGTTAAGGACATAGAAAAAGGAAGAGGAAGAAGAAGCTAACGCCGGTGAAGGAGGGAGGGGGGACCATAAATTACGTCGCTTCTCTCTTCGCCACTCGCGGGAAACCGACGCGGTAGACACGCGTCGAAAGATGGTTTCTTAGGACCACAAGATGGTCCCCAGCTAAAAAGCACGCGTTTAGGTTGAAGCGTATCGGGGCCGTACACGTGGATTGAGGAGAGAATGGGATGGAGTGGGAAGCACCGGGAATTTTGACTTCTCTGTAGCCGCCGGCTTAATCAATTCCAACTGTATAGAAGCTGCGGGTCCCAAACAACAAAAAAAAAAAAAGGAAATGGGGCCCTCAAAGGAGAAGGTACTGTTTGCTGTATATGGCAAACTGTCCAGCTATAAGATGGTCCCCCTACCTATTTGTTTCCTCTGTCTTAAAAATAATTATGTTAATCTAAAAACAAACAAAATCGAAAATTTTATATTAATTACAGAAATAGATATAATAAAAATATAAAAAAATTAATGTCAAGATTAATATAATGTAAGTTATTAGATATAAAAATAAAATCTGATCTTTGGTGGGAGAAGTTAAAAAAACTTTATTGATATAAATTTAATTATTTAATGCATCCATGATAAAGTTTTTTAACTGAAATTAAGAAAATAAATCTGCACATGGCATTAATTAATATTAAAAATAAAAAATAAACAGGCTTTTTCATAATGTAGGTTTTTTGGTTTATTTTGATAGGTGGGAGATAGACCTGCCGTCTGGCAAAAGGCGGTCACAGGGTGACAAATATCTATGTAAGGGTAAAAAGGGAAGAGAGTCGCGTATATAATTTCTTTGGAAATGTCTGATTATGTGTCTCTCTCAGGCCCATCATATTTATTTCCTTGAGGGTACCCTTTCATTTAATTAAGTCGGTAATTTTTTTTCCTTCAATTTTAAAAAAGTTATAAAATCTTCACAAAATTATTGAACCTTTTTTTGTCACTAACAAAAGATAAATTCTTAATTTTTAAAATTGGTATAATAGTATCTTTAACTCTTAAAATTTATAAATTTTGTCAATTTAATACTGATTCTAAAAAAATTAACTCTCAACATTTACACATTATGTATTTTAATTTTTTTTTGTGACATTGAAGGTTAATTTTAAAAGAATGAGAAAATATGTAAATTATTATTTTAAAATTTTCTTATGTTCCAATTTTTGGATTTTTGATCAAATTTATTCTATGAATTTACTTTTTTATTAGCTTTTTAGGTAAAAAAAGTTACAAAAAAAAATACAAAAAATTCAAGTTACTCAATATATAAATATTAAAGGTTAAAGTTACTATTATGCTAATTTTAAAAGCTATCACATCATTTAATAGGTAGTGACTAAAAAAGACAAAATTGAATAGTTGGATGACTATTTTATAACTTTATAGTTGGATGACAAAAAAATAAATTTACCCTTATATTATTTATTTGCACAATTCAATTTTTTTTTAAATACTTATATTTTTACTTTCACCTTTTGTTTCATTTATTTTAAAATTTTAAAGTAGAATATTTGGTACATTGTAGGGGAATTTTTAAACTTCACAAGGATGATAAAAGGTGATGACAAATGTCTTGGTATATAGTAAAATATTAAAAATATATACATGACTAATATTTGATACACTGTCAGTAAAGTTTCTAGATTCCACAAGTAAGGAAAAGGGATTGACAAGTGTTTGCATAGTAAAATATTAAGAAAAGAGACACGTGATAATTTTTTTAAAACTGTTTATGGAATAAAAAAAATACACTATGAATATATTTAATACTAACCCATAAATATACACATAAATTTTTAAACCGCATGTGAAATAAAAAATATATATATTTCTAATGTACTAAATATTAACTCTTCAAAAATATATAAAACCAAAGTCCCTTTACTCAAATTATTAGTTTACACCATAAAAGAAGACTCGTAAATTTTTTTTTTAATTATTCAAAGTTAAATACATTTTCTGAAAATATTTTTTATTGAAAACAGTGATTATTTTTTTGTCGTAATTTGATTATTATGTATTTCTACGAAGAGAAGTCTTGAGAAATAATTAATATGTTGGAGTTTTATTTTACCTTTAAAACTGTTGGGGTGGAAAAAAAGAAGAAGAAATTAGATGCATTAAATTAAAGAGTAAGATGGTGAAGTAGCATTATAGTAGTAGTGTTTGAAACAAGAGTTATAGTTTTGTCTGATTTCACATCAATGATTGAGGGCATGTTTAACTTATGAACATCATTAAAGTAGTTAGTATAGTTATTGACATTTACAAGACTTGAATCATTCCGCATTTTTTGTTTCATTATGACATTTACTTTTTACGACGAATTTCGGAACCGTCGCCTTTACATGCCACCATTAATTTATTTTCTATTCGATTTTAAATTATATATATATATATATATAAAGGTAAAAAGGAAAAGGAAATCATTGATTGGGTTGGCAATATAACATGACAAATATATTGAAAAAATTTATCAAATATGTCGAAACCATTTTTTTTAAGATCGACTTTTATTTTAAAAAAACGAAAATGGGAGTCGTCACCAATCCTTTTTATGAGGTGTAATCGGATTACCTGGTAATTTGATCATTTTAATAAAATGTTTGATTTATTAAAACAACGATTTTTTGTCTACGAAGTTCAGAAAAATGGGTTCGGGAGTCGGTTACGCACGAGGAAGAGTTAGCACCCTCGTAACACCTAAAATTGGTACCTAGTTGATTAATTCGTGTCTTAGTGTCGAAAGTTGAAAACTTGAAAATAATTTAAAAATACGATCCCTCTTTGCATTAATGTTAATTTTGCTTACAAATTGCTTGAAATAAACGTTAAAGGCCCTCTCGTCTCGCGATAACAAAATGTCACATCCCGTAAGTTAGGACACGACATTTTGAACATTTGAGAATAAGTTTGCCTTTATTTTTATTTGAAATCTTATGTATTTTAATTTTTGAAAGGATATTCGGTTATTCGAGTTCAATGAGAAAATCAAAACCCCGTAAGTTAGGGTACGATTGTCTTGAATCTTCCAAATATGGAACATTGCCTATTTTTTGATTTTTTTTTTATGAATTTGGGTGAAAATTAATGTAATATTTAAAATGATATACAATATACGATAAAATATTATAATGACAATGATGTAATTACAAAGATGAATACAATATTAGTAAACAAGTCTCGATAAATAAGTAAAGCAATAAAAAGGAAATGCATGATATAAAAACAAACAAACATAACATAAAAATGTTTAAAAATGAATGGAACAATGAAACCATATATATAAAAAAGAGGAAACAAATGATAAACAGATGGATAAATAAGTAAATATTAGTAGTAAGAAAATACACAAATCAACAAATGTTTATAAAGAAAATATTAACCTTACAAACTTTAATATGTATATAAAGCGTATAGAATAATAAATAAATAAGTGAGTAAAATAGATATACATAATGTTAAGTTTAGATTTTTAAAATGTGAAAAATAATAAAATAGCAAAAACGAGATAAAAATATAACAATAATAATAAAAAAATGTGTAAACAAAGGAATAAATAATCATATAAATTCTAAATACAAGAAGAGTAAAGAACTAGATAAATGAATGAAATAAAAAATAAATAAATAAAATAAAACAGAACAATATGCATATAAAAAATAAAAACTTGAAATTAAGCGAATAAAGGATTAAATTGAAATTGAAATAAAATTTAGAGTCTAAATTATAATAAAATAGATGAATAAACATAAAAGGGACTAGATTGAAACTTAAATGGAATTTAAGGGCATAAATCGGAATAAAATAAAATAGGGGACCACATTGAAAATCACGGATAACATGGAGGGACCAAATGGGGAAATATTCCCCGCCCTCCGAAACGCACCGTTCCAAGAGGACTGAATCAAAACTGAAATAAAATTCTAGGGTATAAATTAAAAATAAGAAAAAAATGGATTAAAAATTTTAAAAAAATGCGGAAAGACCCATAAAGCAAATAGACCATCGGCCAAAAAACGCGCGGATCCTAGGTCGGCTCGGGTCAAAGCGCGAGTTAAAGGCGAAGAAACGACGTCGTTTTAGGGCTTCAGAAGCCTGCCCTAAACGACGTCGTATAGAGGTGGTATAAATACAAAAAAAAAAAAAAACCCACAAATTTTCATTTCAGCCGCAGTTAAGAAAAAAAACCAAAAAAGATAGTTTTTTTTTTTCTGTGCTCTCTCTCCCTCTGGCCATAGCTCTGGCTGTCGGTCGCCGTACACGGTGGCCGGAGGAAATAAAAAGTGCCATTTTTTTTTGCTTTTCGAGTCCCCGAGCCCACAAGGTGTCATTTTTCATCGGAAACTACGAACCTCTGCCACCTACGGCGGCGGAATGCGAATGGTCAGGTAAGTTCGACCCCCTATTTATATTTTTTGTTTATTTCTTTCTTTTAAAGAGTAAAAATAACAGTAGACTGAATAAAAAGATCACATCTTGTGATTTCGTATCTGATTTTCTCTTTTTTGTAATTGATGCCGTGTAAAAAAAAATACATTGAGGGTTCTGGCTTTTTATAGCCGTTTACAACATTGTTTACTGTTTCATGTTACTATTTCTATTACTATTCTATGTCTGTTCCTCGCGCGTGGCCCCTGTCCTTTTTCATTCTTTTGTAGGTGACGGTGCGCGGCCAACGGAGGAGAGAAACGACCCCCTTGCTGCTTTGGTGAAACGATGGCATAAAAGACGTCAGGCCTCGGGACGAGGTGCGCTGACATGGCACGAGGGCACGAAAATAGGAGTGCGACGCCATAAGAGGATTAGGGTTTCTAAGTTTTTCTTGAAATTTTTGGGTCATAGGCTCTAGTGTTTTATTTGTAGTGGGCCTGTATTTTTGTTATTTGAGTCTGTAATTGGGTCTTAGGATTTTTGTTTGTTTCGGGCCACATTGGGCCATATTGTATATTGGACTGTTAATAATTTTATTTTTATTTTGGTTTTATTATTTTGGGCCCAGGCAAATTGGGCCTATTACAAAATATATATTGAAATAGGATTTTTTTTCATTAGAATTCTCTCTATTTGTTTTGTGGTTTGAGTCTAGTTTTGTTCGTGTTAAGAGTGATATTTAGGTAAAGTTCTTACAACAATGTTAACTTCAAAATTAGAATTTTATTTAAATGCTGGAGAAAGAAGTCCAATTCCACTTATTCCAATTTGTTGTTAATAGATGTGAAATGGGTATTGATATATATATATATATATACCATGCGAGCTCTTTCTACGATCTTGAGACCTTGTAGGTCAATGCCCTTAATTAAGAAGAATTCTCCTACAAGCTGAATATCTACGAGTCCACAACCTGGTCAGGATAGAGTTTTTACCACTCAAATGTTATATATATCCATTCCCTTGACATAACAGTCCATACTTATGACGATAAGAAATTAACAAGTCAACTAAATCCTAAAAAGTCCGAAACCAACACCTAGGTAAAATGTATCGTCTTGAAAACGGTCAGAGACAACCCCTTAAGAGTTCAAGTGCATTAGGACAAAAGGTCAATACATTCTTTCGTCTGACACTCTTAACTCTCTTAATTCTCCAATCTCACTCGAGTACCTATATTTCGGCCACCCCAACCTTTATATGGATCTTATAAGACGTTTCAAAACAAAATTTCTTTTAATTCATTCACTTATTTTATTTTTTTAGGGTGTGCTTGGTTGGAAAGAAAAGTGAGAGGAAAGAAGATAAGAGAGACTATCATTTTACATCTTAATGAATAAAAATCAATTCTTCCAAATTGAAATGATGAGACGAGAGAAAATAAGAGAGATATGCATGCTAGTTCAAAAATATACATTTTTCAAATGTTTTATTTTATTTCCTTCCCATTTTTGAACTCCACCAAGTAATAAACTACTTTTTCTTTCTATCTTTTCATCTCTTTTACCCAACACACCTATAAAATATATATATATATATTTTTTCCATCCTTCTAATTTTCCATCCTTTCAATTTTATTTTTATTTTACCTCATGAGATTTTATGTTTTCATAGTTTCATCCAAAAAAAAAAAAAAAGTGTTCATGAAATTAAACTATTCAACAACAATATCCTTAACATTTTTATATCAATTTCAGTTATTTGAAATTTATAATTTAAATAAATTACGTGATAAAAATATATTTTTACGTGTATATAGATAATACCAATAAATTAATAAATCCGAAAAGAGACAAAATAAATCACATCAATATCAACGTATACCCGCATGTATGTGTCTCATATTATTATTATTTTTAAATCATACATCCAACATTAATTTGTCGGCTTCTCTTTTCGGCGGAATTTACAGTTGTATTTATCAAATATGAACTAATTTCATTTTCAGATTTATTCCAAATATCCACGCCGGTTCACTTTATGAGATATTTATTTTTTAAAATTAGATAGTATTTTTTATGTTTTATGTAAATACTCTAAGATATTTCATAAACTCTATTTTTAAAATCCGACATGATTTGAGAATAAAATTAACTTTTGTTAGGGATTTCATCGATTACTTGACGAACGATTTTTTGATTTTTTTTTTTTAATGTGTCGCACCTCTCAATATAGATGGAAAACGTAAAAACTTGTATAAAAAAGAATTATTTATACAAAAATTATATCATAAGTAATGAAATTTTAGTTAAAACGGTTAAGATAATCTTTTAAAGATAATGCGTCACGAGTTCAATTTTACTATAGTAATATTTTATACAAAAATACTTTTGTGCTAATATATGTTTATTTTTAGCTGAATTGGTGTTAAGAGATTAAATAATAATTAGAATTTTTATCACATGTGTATGCGTGTAAAAACTACAGATTTAGAATATAAATGTATGTTTAAAAATAACATACAATAAACAATTAAATATATAGTTTGAAACTAACTAATCATAGTAAGATATGAAATATGTACGATATTAAAATAAAAATTAAATTAAATAATGAGTAAAATGATATTTAAACACATAAATATATCAGGTAAATAATACTAAAAGCACTACAATTATTTATAACAATTTTGTCATCAATTGTGAATTGATACCAGAGTTAGTATTGAGTTGACCTGTGACACCAACTCAATTAAGAACATTATAAAACTTGGGGAGATAATAAAAAAAATGTAAAAAACATTAAAATAAAATTTTGGTTGAGTAGTA
This sequence comes from Gossypium sturtianum, assembly GCA_025698515.1. Classification (NCBI taxonomy): domain Eukaryota; kingdom Viridiplantae; phylum Streptophyta; class Magnoliopsida; order Malvales; family Malvaceae; genus Gossypium; species Gossypium sturtianum. The sequence goes on from CM046949.1 coordinate 3,873,547, forward strand.
AATTTAAGGTTTTACTGATCCAATTGATGCAGGTTTAAATCTTGTTGTATGTATTTTTTTTTGTTAAAATGAAAAGACTAAAATAGCCTTGAATAATATGACTTGTTTTAATTACAAAAAGATATTTTAGTAATTTTTTAACTGAATAAATACCCGATTAAACTGTGATACCAACTCAATTAAAATTTTTATTAATAATATAAATATAAATTCTTCAATTAAATTAATATTAGATTATATTTTAACTTGAAAAAAAACTTAAATAATAGTAGATAATGTCGGTGCTACTTCTTATATTGCAAATACAAGTAACCTAACCAGGTTGCTAACTTCAAACCATTTACCATACGTATATAAAAGTAGCTTATAATTTAGACCTTTATCAATATCATATTACTCTTTTTAGAACTTAATTAAACTAACAATAAAGTTTAATTTCATTTTAAACTCGTTTCGGGTCTGTTTTGGCTCAACTTAGGTCTATATGTCTTGAGACAAGAGCTTGAATGTGTTATCATATCTCGAGACAAATTGGTGTATGTCTCAAAACAAGACCTTGATACTGTCACTTATACCTTCGAAGTTCTTGTGTCTCGAGTCACATGTCGTATGTCTCGAGACCTGGGACAAGAGACTTGAAAATTTTATTTTCAAACACTTTCGAATCATATAAAAATTGTTCACGATAAATCCAAAACAGTAAAAAAACTTATATACTATATTTAGAAAAATATAAAAACTAAAATTTAAATTTTAAAAGAGGAGAAAGATGCCTACCAGATTTATATAATGTATAAACGCAAAGAATTTCCGGTGCCAGAAAGCCTAAGTTTCGAGAAGCATCTGCTACCTACGTTCGTAAGGCAACGTACAATTGGCAGGAGAAAGGATTGTATAAAATAGTGAAACCACGTTATCTGTATCCCTTTCTAATAGTTTTATGCCACATTAGTATTCTTATCCTGAATTTCAGGATTTTAATTTTGATTTGATTTTTTTCAGGATAAAAATGTTGAAATTCAGGATGAAAATGCTGATGTGGCATAAAACTATTGAAAAGGGATACAGATGACGTGGCGTCACTGTTTCATACAATCCTTTCCCTAATTGGCAGTTAATAACAACCAATGGCATTTTGCCACGATACTCTTATTAAAATGTTTCGTGGACCCACACGTTTAACACGAGGCAGGCAACCCAAGGATTCGCCTATTGGTGTCCCTATTTATTAACATTTTCAGTAATCAATAGTTAATATGGGTTGATAAGATGATGACGAATTGACGACGACGACGACGATTACTAAGTGTTTTTTAATAATTATATACCATGCAGTTATTTATTTTATAAATAAAATTAAGATACCATTAATATTATAAATATTATCACACGTATGTGTAGAAATTATGAATTTAAAATATAAATGTATATTTAAAAATAACTTGTAATAAACAATGAAATATATGGTTTGAAATTAATTAATCATAATAATATTTGAATATGTATGATATTAAAATAAAAAAAAATTAGATTGAATTATGAGTAAAACAAAATTTAAATACATCATATAAGTAATACTAAATGCACTACAATTATTTGTCAACTCTGAGTTAGTGTCGAGCTGACTTGCGATACCAACTCAATGAACATATTATTAATATATACAGTTTATGGAGATAATAAAGTGTATATTAAAACAAAAATGTACAAAATATATTTAAATGAAGCTTTAGTTGAATGGTGAATTTAAGGTTTTATTAATTTAATTGGTGCAATTCAAATCTCACCATATATATGCTTTAATTGATTTTTGTTAAAATGAAAATATTAAAATGCCCTCGAATAATATAACTTTTTTAAAATTACGGAATATTTTCGTAATTTCTTGGCCAAGTTGGTGACCAGGTTGAGGGTGACACTAATTAAGTCAAAAGCTTAATAAATAGTATAGATATACAATTGATGGAGATAATAAATTGTGTATATTAAAATAGAATTGTATAAAAAGGCATTAAAATAAAGCTTTGGTTGAGCGGTGAATTTAATGTTTTAGTAATCTAATTAGTGCGGGCTTAAATTCCGTTATATGCATATTTTAATTGGTTCTTGTTAAAATGAGAATACTAAAATACTCTCGAATAATATGATTTTTTTTAAAAAAAAATTAGGAAGAACATTTTCGTAATTTCATGACTGAGTTAGTGACCCAATTAAGGGTGATACCAGCTCAGTCAGGGCCTAATAGATAGCAAGTATAGATAGATATGCAACTAATAGAGATGATAAATTGTGCATATTAAAATAAAAATGTATAAAATACATCAAAATGAAGATTTGATTGAGTGTTAAATTTAAGATTTTAGTAATCCAATTGGTATGGGTTCAAATCTCACCATATGAATGCTGATTGAGTCTTAGCTTGATTGACATCAGCATTATTACCAGTGCAGGAGGACGTGGGTTCGAGTGTATTGAAGCGATTTTTTAATTGTACATAGAACCTATTTTTTAATTATGAAGTTAAAAAGATTTTATTACCAATTTCCCAAATAACAGTTCTAATTGAATTCTGTCTGGTAAATCAAATATTAGTATTAGGGTAAACTACATTCTTTAATTTTTAGTTTTGATCATTTAATTAAAAAATTATAATTAGGTCATAAAAATTATTTGAAAGTTTTCATTTAAGTCATCGAACTGTTAAAATTGATGTTATATAGCTTTTTCTGTTTGTACTGCTTGCATTAATCAAAAACTTTATTTTCCATTCTCTTCTATATATATATTTTTTATGAAATAATTTTGGACGTCATGAATCTACGAACCAAAATTCAAATAAATTTTTTTCTTCGATCTCTGACATTGACTATCAAATCTACTTGGATTTAAGATATGTTATTCTACTCGTCAATGGGTACTGATTCATCGTACTGATTGTCGAATCATTGCTTGGACCTCGCTGGCGAATTTATTAAAAGAAAAACTTAATAACTCAGTAATTTAAATGAAAACATTCGAATAGTTTAATGACTAAAACGAAAACGGACCCATAATTTAGTGCCTGATGATGTAGTTTACCGTTACTATAATAATAATTTAAAAAAAAAATAGTTTTATGATAGATTATCATAATTATTATTAGAAATTAAATAATAGTAGTTGAGGGGTCGGTTTAGGTGAATGGCTTCACTATGGAATTGAAGAATATTTAATTAATGTTGAAAACTCGTAGTCTAAGGTTTGTTTGTGCTTTTGTTTTGTCTTCTGTGCATTTGCTGCGAAAAATCCTTTTAATAATAAAGTGTGGAATTAGGGGAAGTGGAACTTCCACTGTGGAAGACTTAATCAATTAATTAAGGCATAATTTTATTTATCTGAACTGCGTCCCTTTCAGTAACTTTTAATAACTTGTTTTTATTTAATCAATCAACAGTTGTATAGACTTTCCTTATCTATATTATCATATGGTAGTACAAATTAATTCCACATTAATTTAGTTAAATAATAATAAAAATAATTTTACTTTATGAAATAGATTGTATTATTTTAAAAATGTCTGTTATAGTAAATGTCGATAATATTGCAAAGCAATAAGAAAAGAAAAAACGCACACACATAGATATTTTATGTGGAACACTCTTTTGGGAAAAATCACGGATAGAGGAGGAGAAATTCACTAATGTTGAAAAATAAATGATACAAGAAGAGTTTCGACTAAATTTATTTGAGGGTTGAAAAACCCTATACTTTTTGCCCCCTATATATTCTTTTATTTTGCAACTATATTTATTTCTTCAACAAGTGACGAGATTCGGATCACACAACCTCTAATAATATTAATTTTTTAATATATATTTTATATAAAAATAAAAAATTATGTACACGTATTTAGATTTAAACTAAAACTTTTATAATTTTTAGCATTTTGAGTTTTTGACCATATCATCAACTAAATCATCATTTGTTATTTTTGTCAATATTATATATATATATATTATTTTATTTTATTTTTCACCAAGTAAGTGTGACTTTCCTTTTATTGACAAGTGGCACACCCACCACGAAGCTATTTTTTTTTGCTGACATTAAATAAATGATTAAATTTTAGTTTTAGTCACTCAAATATACCAAAATTTGAAAGTGAATTTTTATACTTTAATTTTTAATATAATTTGGTCCCTATATTTTTATGATGTTATTAGAAGTCTAAATAGTTAATATCGTTAACTTTTTGATTAAAATATTACATGCCTATATATAATTTTAATACTCTAAAAGTCTTAGAGATTGACACGCAACTTCTCATTTCTTTTAGGTTTGCATCGTTTTTTTGACATGTTATGTGTAATGGCCCATTTTTGCCCGGGCCCATTTGAATAAACCAGAAAACAAAAAATAAAAATAATGTCTTTAAACAGTCCATTTATACAACCCTTTTACAAAAACCCAACCGAGCCCAAACAAATGGCCCACTAAACCGATTACAAAACCCCTAGCCCAAAAGCCCAACAGCAGACTACCCAATACCTAAAACCCAAAATTACATGGCCCAACGGCCCAAATATTGTTTCAGAATTTGAAAACCCCGAAACTAGAGTTTCTGCTTTGCACCGCAAGCCTCGACACTAGGGTTACCCTCGCAACCCAGCAGAAGCCCGATCATCACGCCGTTCGCGCCGCAAGAACAAACAGGAGCCCCGATCTACACAACTTCGCACGGAAGCCCCTAATCGCGCCGAAAGTCGCGCCCATTCATCGCCAGAATCCTCGTTACTGATCTGCAAACAAGGAAAATACAGCAAAGAAAAAGAAACAAATCTGGACAAATACGTTTCCTTTTTTTTTCCTTTCGTTTTTACGGGTTATAAAAACCCAGAATCAACTTGTAAAAAAGGGGGGAGATATTCGCACATACACAGAGAAATAAAAACAAAATTTGCTTATAAAGGTGATTCTTTATTCTATTTCGACTTTTTTTTTATTTTTTCTTTTCGATCTACGCATTTTTATAAAAAAAACTGTTTCAAAAATACATAAAAACTACCTTTTGACTCGCGCTGAAAAGAGGAAACTTTTGGATTTTCGGCCGCCGTATGTGACGGCGCTAGCGGTGGCGCTTAGGGTGCACGCGCGGTGGCCTATCGCATGAACCCACGCCGGAATCTGGACGGAAGCAGAGGAAGGGGAGAGCTTTCTAAAGCTCGGTTTCTATTTTTTTTAAAGGGGCTGATAAAATGAGTTTTTTTCATTGATTTTCACTTTATATAAGGCTTAAGAAACGACGCCGTTTTGGTGTGGCCAGATAATGACCAAAACGACGCCGTTTTAAGCAGGGGATCCGCGCATTGACCCGACCCGCTCCAAGGATCCGCGTGTTTTTAAGCGGAAGGGTTATTTGCGTTTTTAACCCTTCCGCCTTTTTAACTATTTTCAATTAAATTCTTTCTTTGTTTTTTTGCTTTTAATTTTACCGCGCAATTTTGATTTTATTTCATTCTAATCCTTTTTTTATTTGTTTTATTCTAATATTATATTGAATTAAAATGTTATATTATTATTTATATATTAGTTTGTTTATAGTATAAAATTTATATATATATATATTTTATGTGTTAACCTTATATGTATTATTATTTTATGTGGTTTAATACTATTATTTTATAATTGGTATATTATTTATTATATTATATTTTTTAAAATTTGTATATTATATAGTATTATATTATATTAGGTATTATTTCTAAAACTTTGTTTTATATAAAATTTATTTAATTTATATTGTTTATATTATGTATATAATTTTATGATTAGGTATTATATATATATATATATTATTTATTTTGTTTAATATTATTTTAATTACATATTATTTTCATATATTAGTTATTATATTATATATTTTAAAATTTTTTATACATTGTATAGCATTATATTATATCATATTTTTATTTTTATTTATATTGAAAAACATGTTTCATTTATATTGTTTATATTATATTTTATTTATTTAAAATCATTATATACTATTTTTTAACACATTTTTATATTGTTTATATCATATAAGTATGTAATTTTATTTATTTATTTTATTTGTTTATTATTAATCTTGCATGAAAATTTTCATATTTATTTAGTAATTTCTATTTTGATATTTAGGGTTTTATGTATATATTTTACTTGCCTATATTCTTTCATTATTTATTTATGATTGCCATTGTATTGTTATTTATTTATTGTTTTATGAATACATTTTTATAAGATTACTATATTTTATTTAAAGTTTTTAAAATAAGGCAATGTTTTGGTATTTAGATATTCGAGAAATAGTGCCCTAACGTACTGGGTTGCGATTTTTCGTTTGGCTAAATAACTAAATACCCTTTTTCAAGTTTTGTGAATCTTGAGATGATTTTGATTACGAAGGTTCTTAAATATCGTGTCCTAACGTACTGGATGTGATATTTATATTCCTTCGGAACAAGAAAGTCTCAAATTTTAACTTAAATTGCTCGAAGTTTCTTTAAGAAATCATATTTTTAAATACTTTTAAACTTCAAACATTTGGACATGATTCTATCGATTAGGTACCAATTTGTGGGCGTTATGAGGGTGCTAACCCTTCCTCATACGTAACCGACTCCCGAACCCGTTTTTGTTTTTCGTGGACCAAAATTAAATGTTTTAAAATAAAACATTTTACAAGGTGATCCAATCACACCTAAAAGGATTGGTGGCGACTCCCATTTTCGTTTTTTAAAAGTCGATCGTCATTTTCAAAACCCGATTTTAAAATGGTTTCGATATTATGCATATTATAGATATGTGTATTTTTTTCTTCTGTGGGAAATATTTTATCTTAATAATGTTTTAACGAGTCACATCATTTACTAATAGACATTCAAGGGGAATATAAATATTTTATTATTAAGTGGATATCCTTTAGAACTCTAAGATTAATCAGAAGTAGAATTTTATTTCATTTATATATCTTATGTATATAAATATAGACTTTAGAGAAGCATTGTGTATTTCAATTTCTTTATTTTTTTACTCTCTTTTATATTTATTTTATAAATATAGACTTATTTTTTTTATATATATTTTTGTTTTGTTTTTATTGTAACATGACTGCCAAATGAATATTTACTTTTAATTTCTAATGTCACACCTAAGTTTTAGATTTTAAAAAGTAGACGTACTAATTAATTCTTAAAAATAGAAGTAGAAAATTAAATTCTAAATATACAACGTGTATAGAGATTAAGTACATATTTTAGTTTTAAAAATTTTACTCTATAATTCGAGACAAACAAATAATTTATCAAACGCAAAGTGTGGGTGAAACCATATTAATTCATTATGAATTTAGACACTTATTGTTGAATATTTTTCATTTGGGTTTTATATGACTAAGATGAGATTATTCATTTATGATTCGTGTGATGTTTTTGTAGAAATTTATAGCAGTAATAGTGAAAGTGTATGTCGACTTTTTAAGTGCTTCATTTTGCTGTGTAAAACAGGATGTTGACAGCGCACATAAGATCTCGCAAAGTTTCATAAGCAGCTACAGCAACAACTCGATACTCTGCCTCGATAGAAGACCTCGCAACAGTGCTTTTTCTTTTTTTATTGAAGACCAGTTGATGGGAGTGAGACCATGGAAAAGAATGTATCCTGTGGCTGAGATGCGATCGTTTAGGTCACTAGCCCAATCGACATTGTTATACATGTAAAGATTAGAATCACATTGTTTAGAGATATGGAGACCAAAGGTTGTTGCTTGCAAGTAGGAAAGCAATCCAATGTGGCTTCGAAGGATAGTGCATGAATTTGGGTAACTTATTGACTGATAAACAAATGTTTGGCTTTGTGAATGATAAGTATTGTAATTTTCCAAGAGCTCGTCCGAACTCAGCCCCATCAACAGGTGCAATGCCATCATTGATGGACAAAACTTGGTTGGAGCTCATGAGAGCCGGATCACGTTTAATTTCATGCATATTCGTATTTTGAAGAATATCACAAACATACTTTCATTGTGATAAAATTAAATCATGAAAAATAGAAATGATTTCGATACCCTAAAAGAAATTTAATTAACTGAGATATTTAATAAGAAACTTTCCAAATATGAAATGAGATTACAAAAAAGAATTGGACTGTTACCAGTGATGACAATGTCATCAACATAATCCAAATAGTTACCGTGAATATGAAAGATAAACAAGGAGGCATCTGATTGAGACCAATGAAATCTCATTTGGAAAAAAACTTTTGTGAGTTTCTTATACCATTGCTGAGGAGTTTGCTTGAACCCATAATTTGTTTTAATAAATCAAAAATCATGATTTTGATTATTCGAATCCTTAAATCTTAGTGGTTGTTTCATAAGAACGTATTCATCAAGAGTTCCTTATAAAAAAACATTATCAACAGTGAAGCCTATAGTCAAAAGTCTAGCTTAGAAACTGATGTTATGACAATTATAAAAAGGTAAAATGACTTTTTCAATCTCAACGTTTATAACTTTTATCAATTTGATCTTTACTCGTTTTTTTTTTGTACAATGATAATTTGAATCCAAACTATTCTTGGGAAAGATGAATGCCCAACCAATATGCTTCAACTTATACGTGTTTTCAATAAAATGCACATAAAAAAATTAAAATTAATTTTTTTTTTGGGTATTTTCAATAAATTTTTTGAAAATTGTAGTTTTTTTTTTCATAAAATGAGAAAATAAGAAAAAAAATGAAAATACCTTTAAAATCTAAAAATCTAATTCTAAAAAAAAATTATAGTTGTTTTTCTTTTTTGGGTTTTCATATAATCTCCCGAGCCTAACAAGAAAAAAAAAATCAAAGCTTTCATAACAAAAAAATATTTAGGGCTTTCATAACAACAAAAAAATGGTTTTTTAGGGCTTACTTATACGTTGTAGGGGTGAGGGAAGAAGTGTCATCGACGGTGTAGTCAATGGGTTTCTTTGGCTTTAAGATTTGGCAACTAGATAAGAGACATTTGGATAACTGGGGTTCAGTTGAGTTGTATTTGATTGGGTGGTGGGTGGGAGTAGGAGGCATGGTTTGGGTAATTTATTTTTGGAATTAGTAAATCTTGTTGGGGAAAGTATAGTTGAGAGTATTTGTTAGTGTTGGAATTGTATGAATGTCTTAGTTTAGTGTAAATGAGTTGATTTTTTACCATGTTGATGGCCATTCTCTCTCAGGGTATCATCCTTGGAATATTTTTAAACAACATTTTCTTGATTTTAAACTTTTACCGAAAACAATAATATAGTGATTAATTGGCACATTTTAGCTTCTTAAAACTAGTTGCTTACTTGTGTATAGTGATTAACTGAACTAAATTAAGATTGAGTTTTTGTTGATTAATTGATTGTATATAGATTGTTTAGTTGTTTATGTAGTTTAATCTTTAGGCAGTTGACCGTATATTGCTTAAAATTCTTCTTTCATAGGTATGGATCAATCACGGGAGAATATGTTCTCTAATGGAGAATGGTTGAAATCTAGTATTAAGAAGCCGATAAATGGATATGGGTACATATACAATTAAATGGGGGAGAAGAAGTAAGATCCTAGATCATTTCTTTGATTACGGGATGAATCACCTGTGAGAAATTCTCTTTCCATTAAACATGACTCGAGACACATCTTGGATGTCTTATGCTTCCATTCAACCCCATTTTACCGTGGAGTTTTTCAAGTAAAAAACTCATGTAAGATGCTTGCTTGACCACAAAATTCGGAGAATTCATTATTCTCGTATTCTCTCTCACGATCGCTCTTAATCTAACCAATCTTCCTAATTTCATTCATCATCCTTTTACATAGTTTCTTAAAAGCATAAAAAAGTAGTCAACTACACATACATAAACTTAACATTTACCTCCCAAGCTCTCTGCCAGCATTGGTGCTATAAAATCAATGTGCAGAAGTTCTAAAGGATCAACTTTTTGGATAAGTTGCAATTGAGGATTTAACTCACGTTGTTTTTTCTTCAAAGACTCACCACAAAAATTGGGAATTGTTATTCCTAATTTTGGTAGTCCTCAAATAGCATAGTACCTCACCAATCTCTATAACCCTTTGAAATGTATGTGGCCAAGTTGTTCATGCCATAGTTCAAGATCTAAAGAGCTAGCTCAATTACAAGTGGGAGGTTCCACCAAACTATAGAGATTATCAAATGACCTTGCACCCTCCATGATCAATATACTAGATTGGTTGGTCACCTTGTAACTTTCTTTGGTAAAATTCACCAACATGCCTTGGTCAAAAAGTTGATTTATGCTAATCAAATTGGCCTTTAAATCTTCTACAAGGAACACATTTTTATGTTTAGGCATACCATCTACATTTAGCACTCATTTGCCAAGTATCCTACCCTTTTTGTCATCACCAAAAGTCACACTACCTTCATGGTTTTTTTGAAAATCCTTAAGACATCCCCTATTTCCAGTCATTATGCAAGGAATGGTGAGCAACCAAACAACACTTTTTGTCTTTTCCACTAAAGACAAATTTATGTTTCTGCTGTCTATCAAGGGTAACTTTTTTTTTTTTTGAAATAAACCTGGATTATTATTAACTTAGGCCCAACAAAGTCCAATGAATAGCAAAAGAAAATCCAACAAAAATCAATGCCTAAACGAATAAATAAATGAGCAAAAGATCAATCGGCCCAAGCATTAAAACCCAGCAGTAGATAACGACGGGGTGCTTTTGGGAATGCATCCCAGCTGTTGGCCATTCAATACCACCGTCTTGAAAATCGCTTCATTGATGGAAATTATCAGATAACATTTATTGCTGCCATCATTTCCAATCCAAAAACCAACGTTCTCCCTTCTATTTCCCCATAGGCATTCCAACTTGCAGATCAGTAGTCCTCTCTCCCTTTCTTCCCCTTGCTAGTGACATCGCCTGCTTTCCTCCTACACGTTTTCTGTCCCAGCACGATCTACCGCCACCGCCTCCTCAGCAATCGGAGGAACTCCCTGAAGCAGATAAGTATTCTATCCCTTCTTAATGCCTTCAGTAGCAATTAAGTGTGCAACCATATTAGCCTCCCTTTTGATGAAGAGAAAATTACAAGATCGAAACAGTAACCCCCTCCGCTTAGCATCTTCTATATACGCAGAAATTTCAGATCTATCTTCTGTCTTCTCTTGTATTTTCCGTATCACTATTCTTGAATCACCTTCAATTTCAACCTCCCTCAGGCCAAGCTGGACCCCCAGATCGATTGCTTGGTAGCAAGCCAACGCCTCGGCTGCAAACGCAGATGGTATGTTTTTATTCACAATAGCTTTTGAACAAATGACTTCTGCTCTCCCATTTCTAACCACTAACCCAGAGCATGATTCTCTATTTTGTTTGTTGAAGGCCGCATCAAAGTTTATCCTCATACATGTCTCTCCTAGTGCCTTCCATCTAGTCGCGTGAGTACCTTTAACTGGTAAGAGCTGTTTCGACTCATCAATTTCTTTCAGATAATTGGTAGTGAAATCTGCAATTTGGCCTCCTGATTGGTTTTCTCCCTCATGTATAAATTTGTTTCTTGATGTCCAAATGCCCCATAATGCGCATACAAATCTTCTACACACAAGCAGAGAGTTATTTTCAAAAACATCTATAACCCATGCAGTGAACTCCGTCGTTTCTTCTGAAATAGACCGCCCCATTCCTAATCTCTCCCATGTTTCCTTTGCAACTGGACAGTTTCTGAACAAGTGCTCCCTCGTCTCTAGTTCGACTTGACATCTTCTACAATTAACATGCCCCATGATCCTCCTATAATGTAGATTGCTGAAATTAGGCAGATAGTTACACATACTACGCCATGCTGTAATTTTTAGTTTTGAGGGTAGTTCTAGGCTCCATAGTGCTTTGTAAAATTTCTTTTGGCTTTCCTGTATTTGTGTATGTCTCCCTTGTGCAAGAACTCTATGTCCACTACGCACCGAATACTCTTCAGTGGCTTCTTCACGCCAGATGATAAAGTCCTCATGGGGTCTCATCGATAAAGGAATGCTTAAAATTCTTTCAGCATCTCGCTCGACAAAGGTACGTAAGATTAACTCATCATTCCATCTCCTTGTATTATTATCAATCAATTCTGCAACTTTGACTAGGCTTGGATTCTGACAATTAAGTATTTCATCTCCAGGAACCTGTTGGAACGCCGGCACCCCTTGGCGCAGCAAAATAAAATTAAATTCCGGCGATCCAAACCATGAATCCATGTGTGAGGAACGAATCGGGGTGAAATAAAGGTTTCGAAATTACTGAAACTTCAATCTGAGTAGACAGCGACGCCTCGGTAACACGAACTTTGATCCACTGTCGAACCAAGCCACCACCTTTTCCGATGTCGGCCTCTACGTAATCCACCCGGTTTGACTATGAACGGAAGAAATCTCCAAAGCTGTTTTGGAGGTTTTCTTGCTTGACTATTGCTAGACCTTAAAGCAATCTTTTAGGGTTTTTCTTAATAAGCTCTATATAACCTATTACCTTTTATAATCGGTATCTTTTAATGAAACATAAAATTAAATAAATATAATAATGTTTTAACCGAAAATTATAATTACATTAATTATATCCAAAACAAATTATAATTGCATTAATTATAACATGGATTTATTAAACTATATTTATTTAAATCTATATACTAACCAAATTCATATATTAATTCTCATTATGTGTACAACATCCTTGTACATATAATATGTTCAATATTTGATTGCCCAATTTAAATTAATTCTTTAATTAATTTAATTCATGTGACAATCAAACACAATACCAACTATGTTTTATTCCGTTCATTTCAACCATAGGGTGTGACACTGTGAGGTTCTTGTAACGTTAGCGAGTAATACTAGAACGATTCTAATGTTACAAACAATGAGTGGCATCTAGCAATGCATCATTGCTACCTAAGTTACAAGGAGTCATGATTCGACATAACCTTTTTGTGATTAACCTTTCATGCATTAATCCTTAAGTCCTTTATCTCTGGAATGGACACAAGTCATGGAATAGTCACACTTGTATAGTCCATCCCATGTTTCTTGATATCTTGAGTAGACTATGATATACAAATTAGTATGACATCTCATGTCAACTTATTTGAGCATGGCCATGCATTTCTAGTCTCACTCAATCAAGTGGCCTAAGATATTACTCCCATTATGTAGGAGGGACTTATCCTATATTGATCAACCATATCCCTCTACATAGATTGTGGTATATCCAACATCACCTTTATAGAACAACGATTCTGATTATCACGTTTGGTGTATCAAAATATACAACTCACGATGTTGGGATGATGATGATATCAAGTCTGAGGATCATATACATATTAATCACTATGAGTAATGTTGTGACAATTACATAATAATCCAAAAAACATACTCATAGCGGGTCAGTCCAATATGTTGTTCTCTAACACATATATTCATGCATTGATTTTGACACTCCATATCAATGACAACTCTTTATCATCAATCAACTACATGTTAGTCTTAATGCATTATTGTTGTCCTAGTCAACAATAATACTTGACTAAGGATCTTTTAAGAATAATCATATTATTCTCAGAACATTATTATAAAACAGTTTATTTGTACACACAGAAAGAAAAACTGAAATAATAATGACAACGCTTTATACTAATAAACATGGTAAATCAAGTATGCTATTACAACCATCTCATGATTGATCTTGACTTCCTCAAGATAGATGGGACAGTTACGTTTCTAATGTCCAGTCACACCACAATGAAAGCGATTTCCTTCCTTAGACACCCCACCTTTAGGTTTGGTCGCGACCTTTCCTTTTCCAAGCTTAGGCTTACCTTTGCCCTTGGGCTTTGTTTGAACTTTGGCCGTTCCCTTGCCCTTGTTATTACGGACCATCAGTATGGGCTTGAGTCTAACCTTTTTCATGTTGCCTTTGATTCAGTAACATCTTGAGCAAGCTGTGGTAGAGTCTTGTCAATTTCATTCATATTGAAATTGAGGACAAATCTGGGTTTGTAGCTATCAAGCAACAATTGTAGAATAACATCGGTGGCCAACTCTTGGCTCAATGGAAACCAAGCTTAGACAAAGCTTTCAATATAGCCAATCATCTTAAGGACATGAGGTCTTACTGGGCTTTCTTCACCAACTTACATTGGAATAGGGCCTTAGAGATATTGAACCTCTCTTGCCGTGCTTGCCTCTGATAAAGTTATTTCAGGTGCCCGATCATATCATAAGCAACCATGTCCTCATGTTGCTTCTGAAGCTCAGGATTCATAGTGGCAAGCATAAGACATCCAACATCTACCATGTCATCGAGATACTTCTTGTAAGCATCTTTATCGATCCCTCGAGGCATTAGCGGGTGGTTCATTAGGAAGTGGTTGTTCAATGACATATAATTTCCGTTCTTGTTTGAGGACAATCCTCAAGTTACGGAACCAGTCAAGAAAATTCAAACCATTCAAATTGTCCTTCTCAAGGACCGATCGCAACGAGAGTGTGCTAGTGTTTGTAGCCATAATATATCTACAATAATTAAATATGCGTGTGAGTAAATTTACCAATTTTATATCAATCATTAAAAAGACTTTATTAAATGATGTTCCCACTATTTTATTTCAAAATTAATAACCCTCATATATTAATTTCGGAAAAACTTTCTCAAAAGTATTTCTAGTGGGTTAATGATCCATATTTCACCTCCTCTTAAGTCAGCTTTGGCTTTACTCTTAAGACTATGGTTATTTAGGTAAGCAACATTTGCTAATTACATCATATGTAACTCCTAATATTTGGTGAACAACTCTTGTTCTAATCATCTTATGATTTATCCAATTTACTTGCCTCTAGGTTTTTAATCCTATTAGAGTAACCTAGTTAAGTCATTAACCAATTTTTAACCAGCGAATATCACTTGTTTATTCTTCGCGTTTAACCAAGATAAATACTAGTACTTCACTTTGGTAGAACCTACATAGTATTGATCGAGGCCTTAACGAGGGCAAAATTGGAAGGCCATGTCGACTTAATATTTTAAAAGAGGGATTTTATTAAGGTTGTTCCATCTCACCAATTATGGTCTACTTTAGTCCATTTAGTCTTTTAATTGATCTAATCAATTAATAGAGTTTATTATTATCAAATTTTAATATATAAAATTTGGCATTCTTTAGACATCCATAGTATCTCACACATGAATAAATAAAGCAATAAATAAATGCAATAGTTATAGCCCATAAACTAAGGTGATTCAACCCAAGCCAATGGGAGAACCAAAAGGGAACCTAAAGGTGTAAGCCGTTTCACAAGCTATCAATCCACAATAGATGTCCCAACTTCCTTCTCGTCTAGCCCACAGCAACTCTTGCAAATTACAATATGCAGAAACTCGTTTTACATACGAGGGAGTAAGATGAGAAGAGAAGTACAAGAGAATAGTAGTAAGGCACGACACGCAGGCCGTATTATATATATAAAATTACAACCTTTTATCAAATGGGTCATCGGGCTATAACTATGCATTTTCAAACACCGTGCATGTAAAAAATAACATACATAATTCAACGCTTTTGCTTAGGTGAATTATAAAATATCCTTTCAACCTTTTGTGGCCCATCAAGTTTATAAATTTCTTTTATTAACAAAACATACTGTAATAAGAAGATAGGGTCTGAGGCGGTCGGAGCGGCCGGAGCCGTCCTCAGATCCTCATTCCCAAAATATGAGAGGGAATGTCACGGTAGAAGCTGGGGGTCCGCCCCCGCGGTACGAACCGCATACCCCAGTCAAATGAAACCTCACGATTTAATAACTTTTATCAACAGAATCGTGTTTTCAGGACTTTAATCCTTGAGGTTTCATATCGGAACAACCCTTGTTCCACTAGCCAGTTAACTCTTACTGGAAACTGTAAATACCACCGTCGCATCATTACAGATTTGTTAATAGTTAACAGTAATAACATAAAATCGAATAGGCCACAACACCATGATTAACATTTAATTAATTACCGAAAGGAACAGTTATCAGGTTTTGCTTAAACGATTTAAACAATCGAAAACGTAATAAAATTAAAGCATGCATCTCATACAATTGTATCACCCAAGTATTTAAACCCGAGTTCGTATCACACAAGTGGCTCTGATACCACTGTTGGAACACCGACACCCCTTGGCGCAGCAAAATAAAATAAAATTTCGACGATCCAAACCATGAATCCATGTGTGAGGAACGAATCGGGGTGAAATAAAGGTTTCGAAATTACCGAAACTTCAATCTGAGTAGACAGCGACGCCTCGGTAACACAAACTTTGATCCACTGTCGAACCAAGCCACCACCTTTTCCGATGTCGGCCTCTACGTAATCCACCCGGTTTGACTATGAACGGAAGAAATCTCTAAAACTGTTTTGGAGGTTTTTCTTGCTTGACGGCTGCTAGACCTTAAAGCAATCTTTTAGGGTTTTTTTCTTAATAAGCTCTATATAACCTATTACCTTTTATAATAGGTATCTTTTTAATGAATCATAAAATTAAATAAATATAATAATGTTTTAACAAAGAAAATTATAATTACATTAATTATATCCAAAAACAAATTATAATTGCATTAATTATAACATGGATTTCGGTAAACTATATTTATTTAAATCTATATCTGAACCAAATTCATATATTAATTCTCATTATGTGTACAACATCCTTGTACATATAATATGTTCAATATTTGATTGCCCAATTTAAATTAATTCTTTAATTAATTTAATTCATGTGACAATCAAACACAATACCAACTATGTTTTATTAGTTCATTTCAATCATAGGGTGTGACACTGTAGGTTCTTGTAACGTTAGCGGTAATACTAGAACGATTCTAATGTTACAAACAATGAGTGGCATCTAGCAATGCATCATTGCTACCTAAGTTACAAGGAGTCATGATTCGCCATAACCTTTTTGTGATTAACCTTTCATGCATTAATCCTTAAGTCCTTTATCTCTGGAATGGACACAAGTCATGGAATAGTCACACTTGTATAGTCCATCCCATGTTTCTTGATATCTTGAGTAGACTATGATATACAAATTAGTATGACATCTCATGTCAACTTATTTGAGCATGGCCATACATTTCTAGTCTCACTCAATCAAGTGGCCTAAGATATTACTCCCATTATGTAGGAGGGACTTATCCTATATTGATCAACCATATACCTCTACATAGATTGTGGTATATCCAACATCGACCTTTATAGAACAAAACGATTCACGATTATACGTTTGATCTGTATCAAAATATAAAACTCACGATGTTGGGATGATGATGATATCAAGTCCGAGGATCATATACATATTAATCACTATGAGTAATGTTGTGACAATTACATAATAATCCAAAAACATACTCATAATGGTCACCCAATATGTTGTTCTCTAACACACATATTCATGCATTGATTTTGACACTCCATATCAATGACAACTCTTTATCATCAATCAACTACATGTTAGTCTTAATGCATTATTGTTGTCCTAGTCAACAATAATACTTGACTAAGGATCTTTTAAGAATAATCATATTATTCTCAGGACATTATTATAAAACAGTTTATTTGTACACACAGAAAGAAAAACTGAAATAATAATGACAACGCTTTATATTAATAAACATGGTAAATCAAGTATGTTATTACAACCATCTCATGATTGATCTTTGGGCATACTCTTACAGAACCCATCTATCCTCCCATATAGAGACCTTTTGACCATCTCCAATTCTCCATCCTAGGCCTTTCAAGAGGAGGCCTTTTGCTGTCCACAGGCTCTTCCAGGTAAAGGAAGATAAATTACCTAACCTGGAATTTAAGAAATTGGATCCCTTATAATATTTCGCCTTCAATATACGTGTAACAGTCCGAATTTAACCCTAATCAGAACGGTGGTTTCGGGACCACGAATCTGAGTCTAAAAAGTTTTTAAATATTATTTTTGGTGTTTATTATATGTGAATTAATATGTGTGAAAGTTTCGTATAAAAATTTGATTGTTTGTGTGTTTGATTTAGCAAAAAGGACTTAATCGCGTAAAGTGCAAAAGTTGCAAACTATAGTGAAAGGTTCTAATGTGATAGTGGCTTTTTAATATGAGGTATTAAAAGGGAAAATAGCCCATTTTCAAGGCTAGTGGGCGGTATATGCCAATAGTGACCTTTAATTATATGTTATGTTTATTTATATTATAAGGTTAAAAAGGCAACTTAATTATAACTTAAAATATGTAAAAGAAATTAAAACAAAAACAAGCATGTTCATCTTTTGTTTAGCATAGCCGAAACTTAGCAAAAGAAATAGGAAGAAAACCTTACAACATTCGGCCATTTTGAGCTTGATTTCAAGGTTAGTTCTTGTTCGGTTTTTGTTAATTTTTACGTTTTTGAGATCGTTGCGTAGAAATCTTCAAGACCCATGCTTTAATTTTTGAGTTTGATGAATATTTTGAGTTGAGCTATTGTTGATAATTAGTTGTTTATGTTGTTTAAGGATGAATTATGAAATATATGTGTTAGATTAATATGTTTTGTCTTTGGATTTTTGATGAATTTGAATATTTTGGGCTAAATTGCAAAAATAAATTTTTGAGGGGTTAAAATGAAAAATAAATGAAATGTGGGGACTTATAGGAGCATGGGGAAGATTCGGCCCTAAAGGAGTAATTCCAAATTATGTGTATTTTGTGTTTTGTGTAATAGAGACTAAATTGTAAAAGTTGTAAATGTCAGGGGTAAAATGGTAATTTGCCCATTTGAGTGTTTTTGGATTAAATTGAAATGAAATGTGTTTGAATGAGCTCAAATTGAATGTGTTTAGATCAAGAACAAAGAAAAACGGACTTGGATCGGGGGAAGGCAAAAGTTATTGAATAGCCGGTTTTTGCTGTCCAACGATTTTCGAGGTAAGTCTATAAGCAATTTAATATCGTTAATAGAATTTATAACATTGATTATATGCTGAATTATGAAATTATGATTGTAAAATTTTTTATAGCCGAAGGTGGATAGTGAATTTGAAATGAAATGTTGTTACATCTTTAACCGGGTTGATATGTTAAAGTGATTTGAATAATGTGTGACCTATGTTAATTTGGGCAGCATTACTATAATGTGTATGAGATGATAATAATATTGTATCGGGCTTTGAGTCTAGCAGGCCTTGTGCCGGTGAATTGTATCGGGCTTCGAGCCTAGCAGGCCTTGTGCCGGTGAAGTGTTTCGGGCTTATTGCCTAGTAGGCTAAATGCCGATGATCAAATTTCAGACCTCGGGTCTAGCAGGCTTAATGCCGGTGATGTGTTATAAATAGAGAATTCATGAATCATTTACAAGAGGGAACGTATTTACTGCAATAAGCTAAATGCTCGGGTAAGTACAAGTCTTTCATATTTGCAAGGAATAAGGTAAGTTAGTATATTACCATTTGAATTAAGTAAGATGTGATATAGTTGAAGCTTCGGTAAGAATTTTAATATGTGCAATTGATCTTACCATTGATGGATATGATTTATATTATAATGGAATTTAAGCTTGAATATACTTTTGGAGAATCGACCATATGTGAAAATTTCTAAATGTGAAAGAGGTTGGATTGGTTTGCATATACGTATAAATGAGTACATGTGATTGATATGTATATTATATTTATTTGACTTGGAATATTCGAATACATATTGTATTTAGGTGTTTCGATGAGTTTACATGCTTATGGTAAGAAAATGATAATCGTAGGTTAAGTGAAATGAAAGTATTCGGCCATGATGAAGTTACAAGTTGAATTGTTTATATTCAATGCCATAAACCAAATGTTTAAAATGCTTGAATGTTTGAATGTTATATTATAATTGCTTAAGACTTACTAAGCTAGTAAGCTTACTCTGTGTGTGTTCATTGTTCTGTTTTATAGATTTCGATCAAGCTACGAGCTCAGGGGATCGTCACCGAAGTCATCCACACTATCGACCTATTTTGGTACCTTTTAAGCTGGAATTTTTAAGTCTAAGGCATGTATAGGCTAGCTTAAGGTTTAAATGATATTTTGTCGATGTATATAAGCCATGCGATAATGGCTTGACCATGATGCTAGTTTGGTATATATATATATAATCGGTCATATTATAAGTTTATTTGATAACTATGTTTTATAGTATGCGTATATAATACTTTGATTTTATGGTTTGATTTGGGAATGATGTGAATGGCTTATAATTAGTTCATTTTTGAAAATCTTGATGCTTGGTATGATTTGGCTTTGAGTATAACTATAAACTCACTTAGTCATAGGATAAATGGAATATATTTATATATATATATATACTTGACTTTGTATGGGTTATTTTGATTCATTTGTAAAGGTAATGTATGCACATATATATATTTGAATGATTTACAAATTAGGTACGGTTGGTGAATGCAAAAGAAATGAATAAGTTGTATAAATATTTGTAGCTCAATTGTGCGCATGCAAACAAATTTAAGTGTGCATTGGTTCGATGGTTGTTGGATCTATTTGAATTTGGTATGAGCAATGTACATGTGATCTCATATATGTTTATTTAAATGCCATGATTATTACATAGTTAAGAACTAATTATGTGCTTATGTATATTCGGTTAAGGTGACTTAAATTACTAAATAAATAGAACCATTTTGTCAATTGCTGCAATGACCCTTTTGGAGTATATATATATATATGTGAACAATCTTACAATAGTTAGTCAATTGAATGAAGCATGTTTTAAATCATCTTTTATAGATGTTGTCAGTTTAGTTGTTTGAGCACGTAGTATATAAATAAAAATACAGTAATTGGGACTTTTGTTAATTACATTGTTGTGTGGAATGAATAAATGTTCAAACAAGGTTCGCTTACCGTCTTTGATAATTATGGCTGTATATGACTTAGGTTTAGCATGATAAGTATGTTTTAAGAAATTATATGTAATATACATTTACATGCATATGTGATCATTTTAATTATTTGGATTATTGTATAAGAATGTTTATTCATGACTTAAGTGATTGATTAAAAGTTGTGACATAAAAAGTAATGCCCCGTAACCCTAATCCGGCGACGGATACGGGTTAGGGGTGTTACATTTGATTGGTATCAGAGTTTACAATTTAGTCGATTCTAGGACTACCGTAGCGCGTGTGAGTCTAGCTATACATGCCTTAATTTTATAACACAATAGTGTGGTGACTTCTGACATTTAAATTGTGTTTTATATAGTAAGTGGATCCTGACAGAGCCGTAGCTGATGATGTAGAGAGCGTAGCGCCTGATCCCGCACATGGGTCGTGGCACGGTGAGACTCTCGACTTATCTCAGGTAGCCATGAGGGGGAGGCTAGGCAAGCCTTCTACCAGATGATGAATGAATGGTTTACCCAATTTATTCAGACTAATCCGGCTGTACAACAACCTCCACCCCCGAATAATCTAACTCCGATACCTGCAGCACCTCCGATTATAGATCCGATGAGATCTTGCAGGCCCCCCGTTGATAAAATCAGGAAACACGGGGCCGAAGAATTTAAAGCTAATGATGATGATAACGCGAACGAAATGAGATGTGGCTTGATAATACTATCCGTGTGCTTGATGATGAGTGTCATGTACTCGCATTTAATGCTTGAAGTGTGCTATATCCTTATTACGGGACACGTGCATATCACCGTGGAATACACTAGTATCGGTGGTTCTAAAAGAGAAAGTGACTTGGGATTTCTTTCAGACCGAGTTCCGTAAGAAATATATTAGCCAGAGATTCATTGATCACAAACGAAAAGAATTTCTAGAATTGAAATAGGGTCGAATGACCGTGGATCGAGTATGAACAGTAAATTTGTCGATCGAGCCGATATGCCCGTGAATGTGTGTCAATCAAGCCATTATGTGTAAAAGATTTGAAGACAGTGCGAATGAAGATATTAAATTTCTAGTTGGCATACTCGATATTAAAGAGTTCGTGGTACTTGTCGAACGAGCTTGCAAAGCCGAAGAGCTTGGGAAAGAGAAAAGAAAGGCTAAAATGGAAGCTAGAGACATTCGTAAAAGATCATCGAGTAAGACATTTCATTCGGTATCCAAGAAATTCAAGGATGAATCTGGTCGACATAGAGTTACTTCAGACTTATCTAGACGAGATCGACCACCGTGGGTTCTCGAGCTACCCGATGGCCGTTGTTGGTAATGTCCGGTAGATCGGGTTGAATGCAAGCATTATGGTAAATGGCATTCTGGGAGTTGTAGATTTCGTGATCGGTCCTGCTTTAAATGTGGATCGTCGGATTATTTTATTCGAGAGTGCCCGATTCTAACCGAGCAAAATACGGCTCAGAATACAAGACCGAGCAATGCGTCAGCACGAAGCATACCACCCAGACATTCGGGGAATGTAGGTGGCAGTCAGAGAGGAACAAAGGATACTGCAGTTCGATCAGAGGCTCGAGCACCTGCTAGGGCATATACTACTCGCGCTCGGGAGGTTGCTGCTTCTCCAGATGTTATTACCGGTACTTTCACTCTTTATGATACTACTGTGATTGCATTGATTGATCCGGGTTCAACTCATTCTTACCTGTGTGAAACATTAGCATCGAGTAAGACTCTACCTATTGAGTCTACTGAGTTTGTAATTCGAGTATCAAACCCCTTGGGTCGGTGTGTTCTAGTCGATAAAGTGTGTAAAGGTTGCCCGTTGACGATTCGGGATTCATACTTTCCAGCCGATTTGATGTTGTTGCCTTTCGATGAATTCGATATAATTCTGGGAATGGACTGGTTGACTTTGCACGATGCTGTTGTAAATTGCAAAAGAAAGACCATTGATTTAATATGTCAGAACGGTGAAATTATTCGGATTGAATCTAACGATTTGAATGGGTTATCGGCAGTAATATCTTCGATGTTAGCTCATAAGTATGTGAGAAAAGGGTGTGAAGCTTACTTGGCTTATGTGTTGGATAGTAAAGTTATTGAGAAGCGATTGAATCTGTACTCGGGTTTGTGTGAGTGCCGAAGTGTTTCAAGAACTACCGGTTACCACACTGCTCGAGAAATAGAGTTTGGTGTTGAATTAGTACCGGGAGGACTCCGATTTTAATAGCTCCGATCGGATGGCACCTCTGCAGAATTAAAGGAGTGGAAAGCACGATTGCAAAGAGTTAATGAGATAGGGTTTTGCGACCAAGCTTCTCTCCTTGGGGTGCACCAGCTTTATTTGTGAAAAAGAAAGACGGGACTATGCGTATGTGCATCGACACGACGACTCAACAAGGTAACTATAAAGAATAAATACCCGTTGCCACGGATTGACGATTTGTTCGATCAGTTGAAAGGGGCTTCGGTGTTTTCAAAGATAGATTTGAGATCGGGTTATTATCAGTTGCGAGTCAAAGATTCTAATGTGCCAAAGACTGCTTTTCGAACGAGGTACGCACATTATGAGTTTCTGGTTATGCCTTTTGGGCTTACTAATGCACCTACTATTTTTATGGATCTGATGAATCGGATTTTCAGACCGTATTTGGATCGATTTGTGGTAGTGTTTATAGATGATATTCTGATCTACTCTAGAGATGAAACCGAGCATGCTGAGCATCTGAGACTGGTGATACAAACTTTGCGAGATAAATAGTTGTACGCAAAGTTTAGTAAGTGTGAGTTTTGGCTGAATGAGGTCAGTTTTCTGGGTCACGTTGTTTCAGCGTCAGGCATACGGGTTGATCCAAATAAAATATCGGCTATACTTGACTGGAATCCACCAAGAAATGTTTCAAATTTGAAGTTTTCTCGGGACTTCTTTGGTTACTACTGCAGACGATTCGTGAAAGGTTTTTCTATAATAGCCACACCTTTGACAAAGCTATTACGTAAAGATGTCAAGTTCGAATGGACGGAAACATGTCGTAAAAGTTTTGATCGGTTGAAAGCTCTTTTGACCGAGGCTCCAAAGTGTTAGTTCAACTCGAATCGGGTAAAGAATTTGTTGTTTATAGTGATGCATCTTTGAATGGTTTGGGTTGCGTTTTAATGCGGGAAGGCAAAGTAGTAGCCTATGCTTCGAGACAGTTGAAGCCACATGAAAGAAATTATCCGACACATGATTTAGAGTTAGCAGCCATTATATTCGCGTTAAAGATTTGGCGTCATTATCTATTTGGTGAGAAATGTCATGTTTATACGGATCACAAGAGTTTGAAGTATTTGATGACACAAAGAGATTTGAACCTGAGGCAACGCAGATGGTTAGAGCTATTGAAAGATTACGAGCTTGTGATTGCCTATCATCCGGGAAAGGCTAACGTTGTTGCAGATGCTTTAAGTCGGAAGTCATTATTTGCTCTTCGTGCGTTGAACGCACACATGGCTATGTCTGGTGATGGTTCGATAGTAGCCGAATTGAAAGCAAGACCGTTGTTTATTCAACAAATTTGTGATGCTCAGAGAGTTGACAAATATACGATGGCAAGACGAGTTCAGTGTGAAAGTAATGCAGAGTTAGATTTTTGAATTGATGAAAATGACTGTTTAAACTTCAAAGGCCGAATATGTGTTCCGAGGAACGTGGATTTGATTCAGATGTTATTGAATGAGGCTCATAATAGTCAATTGTCGGTACATCCGGGTAGCACGAAAATGTATAATGATTTAAAACAGTTCTATTGGTGGCCTGGTATGAAACGGGACATATCCGAATTTGTCTCGAAGTGCTTAATTTGTCAGCAAGTAAAAGCCGAACATCAGGTGCCTTCTGGGTTACTTCAGCCGATCATGATACCTGAATGGAAATGGGATAGAATTGCTATGGATTTTGTATCCGGTTTGCCTATGACACCGAGTAAGAAAGATGCAATTTGGGTTATAGTGGATAGACTAACCAAATCAGCTCATTTCATTCCAGTTCGTACGGACTATTCGCTCGATAAGCTTGCTGAATTATATGTATCTCAAATTGTGAGATTACATGGTGTGCCGATTTCTATTGTTTCGGACAAAGACCCGAGATTCACGTCGCGATTTTGGAAGAAATTGCAAGATGCTTTAGGTACCAAACTACATTTTAGCACTGCTTTTCACCCGCAGACAGATGGTCAGTCTGAACGAACCATTCAGATACTTGAGGATATGTTGAGATGTTGCGTCCTCGAGTTTGAAGGTACGTGGGAACGACACTTACCTTTGATTGAATTTGCTTACAATAATAGCTTTCAATCTAGTATCAATATGGCACATTACGAAGCTTTATACGGCCGCAAGTGTCGTACACCATTGTACTGGACCGAGCTCAGTGAAAACAAGATACACGGGGTTGATTTGATTAAAGAGACTGAACAGAAAGTGGCAGTAATCCGAGATAGTCTGAAATTTGCATCAGATCGCCAAAAGTCATATACGGATTTGAAACGTAAAGACATTGAGTTTCAGGTCAGTGACCGGGTATTTTTGAAAGTTTCTCCGTGGAAGAAAGTACTTTGATTTGGTCGAAAAGGCAAATTAAGTCCGAGGTTCATCGGACCGTATGAGATCATCGAACGTATTGGGCCTGTCGCTTATAGATTAAAGTTGCCCACTGAGCTAGAAAAGATACACAACGTATTTCATGTCTCGATGCTTCGTAGATATTGATCAGATCCGTCACATGTGATTTCTCCGTCTGCGATTGAAATCCGATCCGGTATGACGTATGAGGAGGAACCGATCCGTATTTTAGCTCGTGAAATGAAAGAGTTGAGAAACAAGAAAATTTCATTAGTAAAAGTACTATGGAATCAACATGGAGTAGAAGAGGCTACGTGGGAGCCTGAGGATTCAATCAAGCGACAATATCCGACTTTGTTTAACGATAAGATTTTCGGGGACAAAAATCCCTAAGGGGGGAGAGTTGTAACAGTCCGAATTTGACCCTAATCGGAACGGTGGTTTCGGGACCACGAATCCGAGTCCGAAAATTTTTTAAATATTATTTTCGGTGTTTATTATATGTGAATTAATATGTGTGAAAGTTTCGTATAAAAATTTGATTGTTTGTGTGTTTAATTTAGCAAAAAGGACTTAATCGCGTAAAGTGTAAAAGTTGCAAACTATAGTGAAAGGTTCTAATGTGATAGTGGCTTTTTAATATGAGGTATTAAAAGGGCAAATAGCCCATTTTCAAGGCTAGTGGGCGGTATATGCCAATAGTGACCTTTAATTATATGTTATGTTTATTTATATTATAAGGTTAAAAAGGTAACTTAATTATAACTTAAAATATGTAAAAGAAATTAAAACAAAAACAAGCATGTTCATCTTTTGTTTAGCATAGCCGAAACTTAGCAAAAGAAATAGGAAGATGATGCATCGTTGAAAGCACCAAAAATATCCTATTCCCTGTAAAATAGTAAAAATAACAGTAAATGGGAAGTAGGGTCGAATCCTCAGGGACCGGATTGTGCGAATGCTCGTTTCTTGAAATCCTGGACAATTTCTTGACCAAGAAAACCTGTGTTCCTGAAAAAATAAAAATAACAGAATTAAAAGTTTTGATCTGGAAATGAAGATAAAATAAAAACAGAATTGAGAAGTTGAATTGGAATTGCGAAAATTAAAAATAGGAAATAGAGTTGAGATAAGGAAATTCTTATGGGGAGATTCTAGCCTCCGGTTGCCACGATCCGCCTTGGGCTCAATCATTGGCTTTTAGATGATCCTTCTCAAACCGAATAAGCCAGTTATAGTGGAAGAGGACGCCTACGACCACCAGCTCCAAAGATTTAGACTTCAATTTGGTGGAACCTGACCCTAGTCAACAATCGCCCTTATGGGATCATCTATGCTAGATCAATGTTTCTTAATGGCGAATCCCACGCCATTTTGTCTCTTGGGCTCGCCAACCTCTGACGCTGTAAGCTAACGAACCGACTGTATAACCTTCTCAAAATATAAAAAGCGGCCGTTCCTTGCACACGTTGAAAAGATCACTTCTTAAGGGACATGGACGGAAGCGTCAGCCCCGTAATGCAGAGAAACGATGAATACCCTGTTGAGAAGGCTAAGTGCGGATTTTAAACCTCAAGAACCCTTTTTTGGGGATTTTCGGCAAGCTTTGGCTAGAAGGGTTTTAGTGGTTCATATTTGTGGTGGAAAAGAAAATAAATATAAAAATGGAAGCTTTATTAAGAGGGAAAATGGAAAGAACAAAAGCCTTATGGGGAGAGAGTTTACAGAAAAAGATGAACCACAAAACTGAGTCACTTCATCCCCTATTTATAGTGCTAAGATAGATAGACTAGTCCTACTTAAATTCCTAAAGATAATTACAAATAATCAAAGATAAATAAAGATAAATAAAATAAATCCTAAATTAAATAATCCTTAATAATTATCTTAATATTAATTATCCTAATATAATCAAAATAGAGTCTAATAGAATAAAAACTCTTCCTTTTGCATTTCAACCCTTGTGTCCTCCATGCTTGCACTTTTGGCACCAAATTTTTCCCTTTGTCGCACATTGGCCCATTTTATCTCTAAATTCACGCTTTTGGCCCTTAATTTCGCTTTTGCCTCCAATTTAGTCCCTACAAGATAAAAGACCATAAATAGCCCAAATTAGTAGAATCATACTCAAAATAAATATGCAATTAGCACATAAAAATATGACGTTCTAGAGTATTATCAGAAGAAAACCTTACAATATTCGGCCATTTTGAGCTTGATTTCAAGGTTAGTTCTTGTTCGGTTTTTGTTAATTTTGACGTTTTTGAGATCGTTGCTTAGAAATCTTCAAGACCCATGCTTTAATTTTTGAGTTTGGTGAATATTTTGAGTTGAGCTATTATTGATAATTAGTTGTTTATGTTGTTTAAGGATGAATTATGAAATATATGTGTTAGATTAATATGTTTTGTCTTTGGATTTTTGATGAATTTGAATATTTTGGGCTAAATTGCAAAAATAAATTTTTGAGGGGTTAAAATGCAAAATAAATGAAATATGGGGACTTATAAGATTATGGGGAAGATTCGGCCCTAAAGGAGTAATTCCAAATTATGTGTATTTTGTGTTTTGTGTAATAGAGACTAAATTGTAAAAGTTGTAAATGTCAGGGGTAAAATGGTAATTTGCCCATTTGAGTGTTTTTGGATTAAATTGAAATGAAATGTGTTTGAATGAGCTCAAATTGAATGTGTTTAGATCAATAACAAAGAAAAACGGACTTGGATCGGGGGAAGGCAAAAGTTATTGAATAGCCGGTTTTTGCTGTCCAACGATTTCCGAGGTAAGTCTATAAGCAATTTAATATCGTTAATAGAATTTATAACATTGATTATATGCTGAATTATGAAATTATGATTGTAAAATTTGTTATAGCCGAAGGTGGATAGTGAATTTGAAATGAAATGTTGTTACATCTTTAACCGGGTTGATATGTTAAAGTGATTTGAATAATGTGTGACCTATGTTAATTTGGGCAGCAATACTATAATGTGTATGAGATGATAATAATATTGTGTCGTGCTTTGAGTCTAGCAGGCCTTGTGCCGGTGAATTGTATCGGGCTTCGAGCCTAGCAGGCCCTGTGCCGGTGAAGTGTTTCGGGCTTATTGCCTAGCAGGCTAAATGCCGGTGATCAAATTTCAGACCTCGGGTCTAGCAGGCTTAATGCCGGTGATGTGTTATAAATAGAGAATTCATGAATCATTTACAAGAGGGAACATATTTACTGCAATAAGCTAAATGCTCGGGTAAGTACAAGTCTTTCATATTTGCAAGGAATAAGGTAAGTTAGTATATTACCATTTGAATTAAGTAAGATGTGATATAGTTGAAGCTTCGGTAAGAATTTTAATATGTGCAATTGATCTTACCATTGATGGATATGATTTATATTATAATGGAATTTAAGCTTGAATATATTTTTGGAGAATCGGCCATATGTGAAAATTTTTAAATGTGAAAGATGTTGGATTGGTTTGCATATACGTATAAATGAGTACATGTGATTGATATGTATATTATATTTATTTGACTTGGAATATTCGAATACATATTGTATTTAGGTGTTTTGATGAGTTTACATGCTTATGGTAAGAAAATGATAATCGTAGGTTAAGTGAAATGATAGTATTCGGCCATGATGAAGTTACAAGTTGAATTGTTTATATTCAGTGCCATAAACCAAATGTTTAAAATGCTTGAATGTTTGAATGTTATATTATAATTGCTTAAGACTTACTAAGCTAGTAAGTTTACTCGTGTGTGTTCATTGTTCTGTTTTTATAGATTTCGATCAAGCTACGAGCTCGGGGATCGTCACCGAAGTCATTCACACTATCGACCTATTTTGGTACCTTTTAAGCTGGAATTTTTAAGTCTAAGGCATGTATAGGCTAGCTTAAGGTTTAAATGATATTTTGTCGATGTATATAAGCCATGCGATAATGGCTTGACCATGATGCTAGTTTGGTATATATATATATAATCGGTCATATTATAAGTTTATTTGATAACTATGTTTTATAGTATGCGTATATAATACTTTGATTTTATGGTTTGATTTGGGAATGATGTGAATGGCTTATAATTAGTTCGTTTTTGAAAATCTTGATGCTTGGTATGATTTGGCTTTGAGTATAACTATAAAATCACTTAGTCATAGGATAAATGGAATATATTTATATATATATATACTTGACTTTGTATGGGTTATTTTGATTCATTTGTAAAGGTAATGTATGCACATATATATATTTGAATGATTTACAAATTAGGTACGGTTGGTGAATGCAAAAGAAATGAATAAGTTGTATAAATATTTGTAGCTCAATTGTGCGCATGCAAACAAATTTAAGTGTGCATTGGTTCGATGGTTGTTGGATCTATTTGAATTTGGTATGAGCAATGTACATGTGATCTCATATATGTTTATTTAAATGCCATGATTATTACATAGTTAAGAACTAATTATGTGCTTATGTATATTCGGTTAAGGTGACTTAAATTACTAAATAAATAGAACCATTTTGTCAATTGCTGCAATGACCCTTTTGGAGTATATATATATATATATGTGAACAATCTTACAATAGTTAGTCAATTGAATGAAGCATGTTTTAAATCATCTTTTATAGAAGTTGTCAGTTTAGTTGTTTGAGCACGTAGTATATAAAAAAAATGCAGTAATTGGGACTTTTGTTAATTACATTGTTGTGTGGAATGAATAAATGTTCATAGCATGTTCGGCTTACGTTCTTTGATAATTATGTTGTATATGACTTAGGTTTAGCATGATAAGTATGTTTTAAGAAACTATATGTAATATACATTTACATGCATATGTGATCGTTTTAATTATTTGGATTATTGTATAAGAATGTTTATTCATGACTTAAGTGATTGATTAAAAGTTGTGACATAAAAAGTAATGCCCCGTAACCCTAATCCGACGACGGATACGGGTTAGGGGTGTTACAGTACGCGCTAGTAACGAATTAGGATAACGTAATAACCGCCAACCCTGCTTGGCTAATAATGCGATATTAAAAGAACTCAAGTTGCGGAATCCCAGTCCCCCTTCCTCCTTACTTGCGCTTAAAACCTTCCAATCGCACCAATGCATGCCTCTCTTCCCATTGGTTTTATTCCACCAAAACGAATTCATTATATTTTCCATTTCCAAACACAGTGATTTTGGCAAAAGAAAACACGTCATCGAATACGTAGGGATTGCTTGCAAAACTGCTTTGATAAAAACTTCTCTGCCTCCTTGTGAAATATGTCGAATACTCCAACCATTGATTCTCTGCTTCAATCGATCTTTTAAAACTTGAAAAGCTAACTTTCTTTTTTGTCCCACCGTGCTTGGCAAGCCCAAATATTTGTTTGGATCATTCGAACACTGAACATTAAGAGCTTGACACACCGCATTCCTCTCTTGATAAGTAACATTCGAGCTAAAGAGCACCGTTGATTTTTCAAAATTAACACATTGTCCAGAACAAACTTCATATTCTCGAAGGATCTCCTTGAGCACATTTATTTCTCTATTCGAAACATCCCCAAAAAGGATACAATCATCTGCAAACATGAGGTGGGTTATCGGCGGAGCTTCTCGACTCACATTAGCGCCCTTAATCCTGTTCTCCTGGCCAGCCAATCTCATTAATGCGGACAATCCTTCTCCACAAAATAGGAATAAATACGGACTCAATGGATCGCCCTGTCGTAATCCCCTTGTAGATCTGAAACTCGAACCTTCTTTACCATTCCTCAAAATAGAGTATTGAACCGAGCTAATACATCGAAAAATGAGATCAATGAAGCCATCTGCAAAACCCATCCTAGCCATTACACCTTTGATAAAAGGTCATTCCACTCTGTCGTAAGCCTTGCTCATATCAAGTTTTAAAGCCATATATCCTTTTCGCCCTGTTCTTTTGTTCTTTAGATTATGAAGTACCTCATAAGCCAACAACACATTATCTGTAATGAGCCTGCCAGGAACAAAAGCACTTTGAGAGTCATCAATACAAACATCAAGTACCTTTTAGAGTCGGTTAGCAACAGCCTTTGCAATAATCTTATAAATCATTATACATAGGCTGATAGGTCGGAAATTCTTCAAATTTGTAGGAGCCACAGTTTTTGGAATCAATACTAGTAAGGTTCTGTTAATATCTTCCATCGAGTGTCCATGATTCAGCACGTTCAGACAAAAATCCGTAGTATCCTTTCCAACAATATGCCAAAACTTTTGATAAAAAATTGTCGGAAAACCATCAGAGCCCGAGGCTTTTGTAGGCCCCATTCCATTCAACGCCTCGATAATTTCCGCCTCTGTGTAAGGATTCAGCATCGATTGATTCATTCTATCTGATATACATGCGTTAATCCCTGAAAGTATGTGTTCCATATCCCCTACTCCTTTTGACTCAAATAAAGTATGGAAATATACCCTAGCAATCTCTTCAATCTCACTCTCATCAGTTGCGAAACTTGAGTTGCTACTTGAGGTACAATTGGATGATTTCTTCCGAGATCCTTTAGCAATTTGTAACATTTAGGCCAAGTATGCCCTGCAATTCCACAATAGTGGCACACCACTCTTCCTTTGAACTTCTGAGACTTCTCATTAGCATGAGCAACAACCTTCTCGGAACTTTTTGGCTTCTCAACAATCTCTTTTGCTTTGAAAAACACAGTTAGGGAAATTGTCGACATACCCTTGACTTCCACATCCATGTTCTCTCCTCCCAACTTCTCATTCTTAGAACCCATCTTCTTCAAAATAGTCTGAGTTGCAGTTAACTCCTTCACAACTTCACTTGAGTTTGGATTTTTTTCAAAACAAAAAGTTTTTTTCTTCAAGAATTTTCAAAAGCCTCCGGTTCTCCTATTTTAGCATAGAGTTATCATCAATCAGTCTTACATTAATCTTACATAGTTGACACTTGCCAAGCATGGTTTTGTAAGGGTACAATATTTAAAAGGTTAATGAAAAAAATTAATTAAAATATAAAAGTAAAAAAAAATTTAAATAAAAACAAAATTTCACTCATAATTTCATCAAACCTTAGAAAAGTAAGTGAGTGTTCCTCAAACCGTAAACAATAATTATTTTTTTATCAAGCCTCAAGAGAATGTTGTAATCAAAGAATTGGCATTCACGGTCTACATCATGAGTCATGAATTAAAACATGTTCTTGATTGCCTTTTGCCCTTTGCAATTTTTCATGGGTTGGATCAAGTATTAATAAAATTTTAGGCTCGGTTGACGGATTTGGATTCAGGTCAGTTTGAAAAATTGGTTTAAATTTTTACTCAATGTCAACCCGGATAAAAAGTTAAAACCTGGATCCAGTTCCGTCCGGTCGTATTAATTTTTATATAATTTTTTTTAAATATAATACACCAAATACACTAAAAATATTAAAATAAATGTTTTTCAACAAATTGAAAATAAATTAAAAAAAGTCTTTATACTTAAATAACACTAACATAAATGCAACTTAACATGCAAATGCTTCTAAAATAGTAGCAAAGTTAACAATAAAACAAATAATATACAATACCCAAATATTAATAATAAAGTAGTAGCAATATAATAGTGAAATGGTAGCAAAAAGTGAGAAAACAACAGCAAAATAGCAAGGGATATTTTTATTGTAAATTCATGTCGGGCCCGGACTCGACTCATTTTCTAAATGAATTTTATTTTTTGGTTCAAATCCTCTATATCTAACTCGATCTCATGAGCAACTTTAAGCAAGATTGATCTCTCTACTGGGAAACACTAAAAGAAATGTTGAAACTTTGACTTATCAGAATTTAGCGGAATCTTATTTTTAAGATTTTTTTTATATATTTAACATAAAAGAAAAGTAGTCGACACGATACAATAATTCATATTTAAACATGGTATTTGTTGAAGTATAAGTGTATGAATAAACTTGTAAGTTGTTGGAGATTTTGTTATTATTGAGTCTTGTCAGTCCCTATCAGTTTCCATAGGTGTTTGAATCATGTAGACACACGAATTTCACATTTGTTTGAAGGGTTCATTTCCAACCACAGTGATTCCTTTCTTTCTTTCCCAAATGGGAGAATCAGACCCCATTCCCCACCACCAAAGCCAACACTCTCCACTTCTCCATAACCTATTTGTCCTTATAGTTTTGATTTTGTTTACCTCAGATTTTAATTCAACAATCTCTAACCCTTCTCCTTATTAAAAAAAAAATCCATAATGATTGATACCTAAGAAATTACAAATAATTTGATGTAACAAAGTTTGAGAATCTGTTTTTTTACAATTTTACATTTTAGCTTTAATCTAGTACTGAAAAACAC
Source organism: Gossypium sturtianum (assembly GCA_025698515.1). Lineage (NCBI taxonomy): Eukaryota > Viridiplantae > Streptophyta > Magnoliopsida > Malvales > Malvaceae > Gossypium > Gossypium sturtianum. The sequence goes on from CM046949.1 coordinate 3,907,493, forward strand.
TTAATTTAGTTTTTTTTCACATGTTTTAATCATTAGTTAGTTATAAATTAATTACATGACTTGTTTGTGACAAAGAGAATGTAAATTTTTCGCTTATTTTAAAGAAACTTACTATTAAAAAAAACTATTTTAAAACATATATGTTAAATAAACTTTTTCCACGTATTATTACACGTGCGAAAATTACTATTAAAAAAAACTTACTTCGTTAACAAATAACATGGAAAAGAACAGATGGGTTCTTAAATGGATTTTAAAAAACCTTCCCTCGTTAATTTTATTATAATGCTTTATTACGCTTTTTACTCGAACTCCTGATGCACCCAATCATCCAACTTGTGAACAAGGACTTTCATATATTAGTAGATTCTAAGACCCATAATGTGGGTAAAACCATAGTTGTAGTACATACGTAAATACTATTAAATGGTGATTTAAAAAAAAAGTAAGTGATAGATATTGATTAAAACTTAGATAAGAGTTCCCCCGCCATATAATGGATGACATTACTTGTAAACCATATTTTGAGGATTAAGTAAACAAGGAATTGGAATGGGAACATCATATACATACAAATGTATAACACCAATCACAACACGTCCAAATAGATAGATAACAATAAGCAATCATCTCAGAACAAAGCATATTATCTTGATTTACATGCACTACTAAATCCCTAGTTTTTGTAGAACAGACCAAAGAATTTTCTTGTATTGGAGCGGAAGGGGATGTAGGTTTGGGAAACGGTCAAAGAAGTAAAACTAAGCACAATGTTTACTTTGTGTGTGTGAGGAATATTTGATCATGCAGTCCCATTGACATGGACATGGAACGGAGGACCTCGACAGAAAATAGGCTCATCAGATGATTCACTTTTTGCTCTAGCTCTTAAAACGTCATTGGCATCATCAATTACAGCAGCTGCAACCAAGGTGTACTCACCTGGGACAAGAAAGTACAAGGAGAAACCATGTTTGGTTTCTTCAAGTGGAGGAACTTCCATGGTGATTCCACTTAGAACACCTGATAACAAATTATAGCCATGTAAAGAAAATCAATACATTATGGAACTGCCACAGAATGATATACCATAAAATAGAAGGAACTAACCAGCCCATATGACGGTAGCCTTTGCGCCCTCAACAGAATTTGCTCCAGCTACATCTCGGCATGTAACACTAAGATTCATCTTGATGGTTTCCTTGGTGTTATTCCTGACCAGGACTTCAAAGGGAGTCATATCATGCGCAATTACAGAATTCTTTGATGCAATGTGCTGGATACTTGTATCAGATTCTTTTGGTAAATCAAGTTTCGCAGCATTTTCAGAACCATTTCTAGCAAGCCTGAAGCCAAAAGTCAGGGGATCTGGCAATAGCACATCCATGACGGAAGACTGAAGAGCAGCCTGTATAGCATCCTTGCAATTCAGTTCTCCAGAGCTGTTGCGTCCTGATTGCCACTGGACTTTAATTCTGGAAATAAGGTTCTTAATGGAAGCATTTAGTTCAGCCTTTGTATTCCTTTCTGAAAAATTAGAATTTCTACCAGCAGTAGACCCATCAGACTGCAAATCCTTTGAAAAAATTGAACCATCAAGAAAAGGTAACTTAAAATGCTGTAGTGGTATTAATACCCTTGCAAAATGGTCCCTGTCAATTCTTGTTTTAGGATAACCATATTCAGCAGCACAGTCAACAGAAAGGTTGTCCTCATTGCCTGACTTTTCCAATTGAACAGAGACACTAATATCAAATACAACATCAGTTGGATTAGACAACTCTAGTTCAAGAAAACGTAATCCCCAGCTTCCTCTAAAGGGATAAATCTTCACCAATCTGTCAATCTTACTATAGCCAACAGCTTCACCAAAAGGCTTGCTATCCATGTTAGCTAAACTAGAAGGACTCTCACCGACATGTGCAGGAATCTCCATAGAAAGCAGACGAGCTTTCACAAAAGACAAACCTTGCAGAACACAGATTTGTAATGGAACAATGAGACGCCTTCCCGGGGGCACAGAGGATTTGTTTGTTTCAATATCTTGAGCATCTCCTAGTGGCCCTGAGAAGAGAATGATGAATTTAAGCAAGGCTTAGTGGATAAAGATCTTTCAGAGAGTTCAATGCCATAGTTACATGCAATTCAATAATAATTGTAATAGAGAAGGTATTGGTCATCGAAGTCGCATGACCTTTGTTATGTAAAGCATCCAAAGGTGGCAACACCTGCTCCAGTGATTAAGTTCTTGAAACTCGGAACAAAATTTTGCCAATTTTCATTCCTTAAAGGGTTGAACTAAATGGATATACTTCCACCTTAATACACAAACTAAATTATCAGTTCTAAAAATCACTTAGAAGAGGCGACTCAGAAAATACTACAGTTTTTTTTTTTTTTAATTATAACCGTGTATGATTTACTGCAGATGGACCTTGATATGTATCATAGCTGCTGGCACTTTAACCTTATAAGGAAAGTCATTAATTATCAATTGATCCGATCCAACAGTACAACAGGTATCCCGAGAAGGTATTTTCGAAACCCAAAAATCCCACAATTTATTGCAGTTAATATGTAAAATGGTTATTGAAAACATAAGGGAATAAGAAAGATATGTGAGTGAATATTATGCGAGACATTGAATAGCTGCGCCATATGAACTTTACAACAAATACCTGCATAATGGATCAACAATGAGGGGCTGCTTCCATCCTTCAAAGTTCTACCCATGCTTCCAAATGCATTCTTACCAGCTGCAGTATCACTCTCACCCAAGAAAAGTCGCCAACCTTTCAAGGTCACAGGTATGGTTACTTCTGCTCCCGGTTTCAATGGGAGAGCAGATTTTAAATTTTCATAAGCAATTGAGATTACAGAATCTTGGTTTTTTCCAGACAGTGAAATGTGCACCTGCTCAATTGGAACCGTGCCAGCATTAGCTAGATTTATCCATACATCTCGAATTTCACCTTCATATAGAATGATGGCACCATCACCACCTACAACATGTGACACTAATAATGGCAATGGAGGTATTACAGAAATACTCGGTACAGATACACTTCTCAGTCTTGGTGAACCACAACAACGGAAAGGGTCAGAAAGAACAAGTCCTTGTGCTGCTCCAAGAAGCAAATTATCGACATCCTTAAAACGGTGTTCAGTAATTACACCAAAACAGTGAACAGTGCATCCTCGAATCACCACTGGCCCAATAGATGTTGGGATTCCAGACAATGTGATCACCTGGGAAGAATTAGGTGGGAGATCCACACTAAGGGGAAAAGCATCAAAATTCCCTGATTGCACTGAGAGATAGATGCTATCAACACTTAAATCAAACCCACAAGGGTTAGCTAACTCCACAAAGACCTGGACAGGTTCACCAACAATCCAAATCAACTCTTGCTTGCTATTATCATTTGACTCTCCCTTGCTGAATGGTGTATAGATAAAAGGTCCTGAAGGAGCAGATCCTGCCCACCAATCTTCTCTTGCTGGATTGCGTTTTACAATATCCATTTGCGAGGGATGAAGAGGAAATGAATATAACCTGCATTTATATACAACCATGAACATTTCGGAATACCAAGGTATTAAAGAAAGTTGTAGTTAATGGTTTCTCTGATTTTAGTAAAAGAACATCTTGACAGAAGGGGAAACCATGCAAAATGCCTAAGCAAAAATTAAAGAGACTACATAGCATCCCAGGAACTGACAACTGGAGAAAGGAAATAAATTTCTCCTACAAAATCTAGATGATTTTAAAGCAGTGAGATAAACCTTATGAAGGGTAAGGCAGGGTCAGCACATCGAGTTCCCGACGGCAACCTTTCAGCTGAATTTGTCAACGCCCTAGCAAGGCCATTTTGCCCAGCAGGTGTGATTAGAGGGTAATAAGATCTTAGTAGCCTTGCTGCTGCACTCCAGGCAGCAAGAGGATCTCCTGCACGAACAGCAGATAGTAATATCTCTCTCAGCACAACCATCTGCAAGGTGCTCCATTGAGACTCAAACAGTGAAACTACCGATTGATGATGCATTTTTCCACTATCAACATGACCTGTTTCAGTTTCCTTCAATAAAAGAAACAGTAGCACAGGTTGTTATAATATGACACTTTACAAAGAGAGAACAATTTCAATTAGACAGAGTTAACTTTATAAAATGTTATAATTAACATATAAAATGTGTGCTACATAATTTTCTCCATTCTTCTATACTCACATCGGAAAGAGACTGTTTTGAGATAGATGTTCTACTCTGAACACGATATGCTTTTGTGGTCATTGCCAACACTTGCATGGCACTAATAGCAGCAAATCTATTTTCTTGTTGTAGATACAACTGAGCTACCTGCCTTGAGAAAAAGGCAGCTTTTCGTTGATAACCAAGAGTACCAAATAAACGAGCTATTTCAACAAATAATATGAGTTTGTCGCTCGCATCAATCAAAGACTTTGCACCATCGGCAGCACTGGTTAACAACTCTGCAACCTCCTTAGCCAGTTCTCTCCTATAATAAACCAGAAAAAGGTTCAAAAAAATTTCATTAAGAAAACATTTAAGCATTTCAAACAGAGTTTAACTTAGAAACTATGACAAGATCTAGGAATTTAGACAGGACCAGACTTAAAAGTGCCTCTATCTTATGCCTTCTTAAGGAACACCACAGACAAGAGTAAATAAGAGGAAAATGATAATGATACATCCAAATTGTCAATATATAGAAAAATATAATTGTAACAAGTATCGAGGAAACTAGTTCTCGTTCTGTTTACAAGCAAGCCCGATGAGATGATAATGGCATTAAGCATTGAAATATACCTGCATAGAAACCTGGCCAATTTCAAAGTAGCTTCCAGTTCAAAGGTAAGCGGTGAAACTCTGCATTTAAAAAATTAAAACTGTTAGTACTCAAAAGGTTAAAGACGGACAGAAAACTTTACTTTTTTTAAAATAAAAAAATGTTCATAAATTAAATACTTTTTTCAGCAGTTCATAAGATTAGACTGAAAAAAGTCAAGGTACATCATAAAAAGGCTACAACATAAAGAACAAGCATTCTAGAAACATTTGTAACTGAAATGAGAGGAATAAATGGACATGTACCTCTGAGCATTCTCTTGAATGAAGGATTTCCTATAATGCACAATGACACTATTATAGCGATACCTAACCTCATCTTCTATAGCTATATCCTTCTGGCCCATTCGATCAACCTGATGACAAGAAAAACAAATAAATACATGGTAGAAGAAGAAATCATATTCATAGATGTTTGCTCTATATTATCACCTGCAAACTTGCCATTAACATGCAAACACATCTGAACCCCATCCCCACCCACCCTGGTGAAAAATAAAAAATAGAGAAGCAATGAAGGACGAAAAATTGGTCCCTACACATGCAATAAACCCTCAATTGGGAAATAAACCATCATCAATTCAAATATGATAAACCACAACTAAAGATGATCACTGGACATGAGTCGCAGCACCAATACTGACTTACAGAATTTAGAGACATTCCACACTTATCCCTCTTTGAAAAATTATAGGAGCTGAACTTGAAAACACACTTCCTAATAGTGACTTTTTTGAGAGAGCAAACAATTGTATGATGAATTTCAGAAACAGAGCAACCGGCCTTATCCATTAGTTTCTATTCATGCACATCTATAAATTGTAAATAAGCCAATCATGTTTAAGGGCTCATACAAATATTGCAAATAGCAGATGAGTTTGGTTCAGAGGCCACAATTACCAATAAGGCACAAACGCTACCCTCCAATGCCCCAGCATACCAGAAGTAGTCAGCAGTCAACCTTGCGAGTTCAAGCGCAGTTGAATAATGAGCATTTGCATCGACAGGTGATCCTGCTAACAAACAGTAATCCCCTATTGTCTTCTGTGCACGAGCAAGTCTCCGTTTTTTGGCCTTGATCACCTGCATTATTATTTTTATCAAAACAAACTCATTAAGTAGAAAGTTCCCAAGACATGCTAACAAACAACATATAAACGCACAGATTCAAATGCCTAGGACACCTAAACATAAACCTCCTCAGAGCTAAGAGTTGCTTGAGAATCCAAAGGCGTCTTCAAAATAGTTCCAGCTGATTCTGCTTGAAGAACCCACTTCTCGAATTCCATCAATAATGAAGCAGAGATATCCTGCATCATTGTCTGTAAGTGAAGTTCCTGCGCCGAACGGTCTGAAGGAGGAAACAAAACCAAGTTTTCTCTCTTCTTCGTGTCTTCCAGCTGCAACAGAAAACAAAAGTGGACCATGGAATCACTAACAGCTCGATTTTGTTCTAGTTTATCACGAAAAATGAAAGGTTTGAGAAACAAAAATCACATCATTCCTTCAGCAAATTACCAATAATTAGAACTTAAAAGTGTAAGGTATAATTAAGTAAACGAAAACCCCAATTCAGATAACTCACTTGAGAATCGCCAGGAGAAAAGGCGAAGCAGCGTTGAACGAGAACAGAAGAGTAACCTCTCCAGGCGGCATTGAATTGATCGACGACGAGATCAAGATCTGGCGAGGAAGGACAGTGGCAGATGCCGATTACGCCGAGGATCTTGCGATGAGGCTGGAAATCTTCCCATGGGCTGGGCGGCGCACCGCCCAACACAAATTTGAACCGGAGCGAGCCGGTTTCCCAAGGCTGGTGAGCGAAAGGGGATTTCTGATGCTCCGTGTAGAAGGAGCTGATGGTGGAGAGAGGGATAGTGCAATGACGCAGAAGCATGGAGTGGTAGTCCCGAAGGAGAGTAGAAGGTACATCGCCGATTGGAAGGACGGCGATCCGGATCATGCAGGAGGTCTCGATGCTTACATCGGGTTCCATTTTTTGTGAGATCGGAGCGTAGGGATAGTAGAGTGGAGTTGGGCGTTTCAGATTAGGAGCATTCCAATCGTTCCAGTGAGGGTGAGTGGCCGAGTAAGAATCAGATTGAGAAATGGGATTGTAATTTCGAGTTTCGTTGAGTTCATTAAATTATTTTGTATTTTTTAATCTCAATTCTCATAAAATGATAATTTCTCTTAATATTTATATTACATCTACATATCAATAAGTAATATATTATATGGGGTAAATGACCAATATATATCGATTTTTAAAAAAGTTTACAGAAAAGAGTCGGAAAAATAATTATTTATCGGAAAGGGTCATTTTCCCAAAAACGCGTCCACGTCAGCGCGTTTTCATGGGATGAATCAGAAAAGCGCCTACTTAGCGAAGCGCTCGTGCCACATCAAAGAAAATCACGTAGGCGCTTTTTTCGATGTGGCAAAAGCGCCCTAGAGACGCGCTTTGCTCCCGCAACGGTCAATTTTTTTGACTCAACAAAAATTTTTACTAAACAAAAATTAAATTTATAAAAGAATTAAATTTATTAAATATATAAAAATTAAATTATAATTAGGATATTAAAAACAACTTTCAATTTATAAAATAAAAAATAATAAATTACATAAAAATAAACAACAATTTTTATTTTATTAAATATATAAAAATAAATTACAATAAAAATAAAAATAACTTTTATTTTATTAAAGATATAAAAATTAAATTACAATAAAAATAAAAATAACTGTTATTTTATTAAAGATATAAAAATTAAATTACAATAAAAAAAATAAAAACAACTTTTATTTTATTAAAGATAAAAAAATTAAATTACAAATAAAAATAAAAACAACAACTTTTATTTTATTAAAGATATAAAAATAAATTACAAATAAAAATATAAAAACAACTTTTTATTTTATTAAAGACATAAAAATAAAAAAACTTTTATTTTATTAAAGATAAAAAAATTAAATTACAAATAAAAATAAAAACAACAACTTTTATTTTATTAAAGATATAAAAAATAAATTACAAATAAAAAAATAAAAAACAACTTTTTATTTTATTAAAGATATAAAAATAAATTACAATAAAAAAAAATAAAAACAACTTTTATTTTATTAAAGATAAAAATTAAATTACAAATAAAAAAAAAAACAATAAGTTTTATTTTATTAAAGATATAAAAAATAAATTACAATAAAAAATTAAAAAAACAACTTTTATTTTATTAAAGATATAAAAAATAAATTACAATAAAAAAATAAAAAAATGGCGGTCGGAATCAGTGTCACATGGGGGTGGTCGACGGTTACGCGGTGGATTCCTCCTTCTTCTAGCTCCCCATGGAATTGTAGAACCTCAAAGGGGATTCTGATTCTTCCGAAGCGGGGTGCAGTTGTGGTGTTGTTGCGAGGATGACCCACCTTGATAAAATAATGACTGGGGAGGTGTTTGCATAAACCATGGCGGAGATGTCTGAATCCCGTAAGGCGAAGGAGACTGGTAAAAAGAAGAGCTCCCCGATGGTGCCTCGTGCGATCCCTAATGCGACGGCGGCCTCAAGATCGGTACCGCGACTGAGTAGTCGAACGGACTCGAACCGGCCATGCATTCCAACTCGTAGTGGACTGGGAAAAGGAAACATATAAGGGTTAGGATACATATAAGGGCTAAGGTACGCACATGACATAATCTGAAAAGGCTGTGATGTGGGTGTCGTCGGCTGAAGTGTTGGGCCCGGTGACTGTGTGGGCGCTGTTGAGGGTCCCGTCTCATCACCCCTTCTCCTTGGATTTAAAGGGCCCCGTTGTTCCCTTTGTTCACGGTTGCCGCCGCCTCTCCTCTTCCGACAATAAATACGACTTGCTATGGATCCGAAACCATGGCATGTATTCCAAGACGCACGCTAACTCAGAACGATGATCGGTTCCGAAGTAGGTATATAATCATACCGGTTCTCCCACAATTCGATATACGCCGACCAAAATCTTGGCCAATCCGTATGCAATTGCCGTAAGTCGACTTTGTGCTCATCATCGAGCACCTCAGGTGCCACGGGAATCGGTTGTCGGAATCCAAATTGACGCAGAACTTAATCTGACTGGTGCGTCTCCACGGTCGCATAGTTGATCAATGGGACCTTCACATGCCAAATGTTCGGATTTTGAAAGAACTCATCCTAATTCTATCGCCCGAATTGAGGATCCTCGTATGGTGTCCATTCAAACTATATTAACATGATAAAAATATTAATTATATACTAAATACTAAATACGAAACGACTATTTTATTACGAAAATATTTTTTATTTAATACTTACTTATGCTTTTGACCGTTGCTCTAATAGAAGCCGTATATCTTCAAGCGATGTAGGTATTCCAACATAACTCGCCGAATGGTTCCACCTAATTAAATAAATTTTTAGCATACAATTATATTTTAAATCTACGTAATAATTGTAAAATCTAATATTAAATTTACCTCGTTATGAGTTGGAATGTATATGGGTGGTCGACTCGAGGACGTTAAAATGGAAATCGAAACCGTGCCCACGATTGCAGTAGTGATAGGCAACCTTCGATTTTCGCTTTATTCGGCCGCGTCGCCCAGCACATCTCCCGATATAATTTTGCGAGCACGGCAGACCCCCAACTCAATTCACCGGCTGCTCTAAAATCAATGAGTTTCAGCAGCCATCTTAGATGTACGAGGTTTTGTGATAAGTCCGGCATCAGATAGCCTCCAATCATCTCAAGAATGTATGCCCGAGCATATCATATTCTTTCTATTTCGATCGAATTATTATCCGGCTCCGGGAATGTGTCTCGTAACCAGCCCATCTCGATCCGACCACCGTAAATGTTATCCGGAATAGCACCCAAAAGCTCGTAGCATATGGCGGCCCAATCGCCAGAAGTTGCGAACTCGGTGACTACGTACCCATCCACCGGCAATCCTAATTGCAAATGCACGTCTTCCAGAGTGATAGTACACTATCCGCATAGAAGATGGAAAGTGTGCGTCTCAGGTCTCCACCTCTCTATCAACGCACTGATTAACTTCGGGTCCAATTTGCACCCCCGGCCTATCGTGGCCACGTGCCAAAAACCCATTTCTCGCAGGTAATTCTCGATCAACGGCGATGAAGGACCAGGCATATTGCGAATATAGCATTGCAACACCCGATCTACAGACTGTTTAAAAAATTATAAATTAAAATTTAATTAAAATTGCATAAACCTAAAAAATATTAAATAGTATTGAAAAATTAAAATTAAAACTTACTATTGTCATTTGATCGACGGAGATGTGTTTATTGTCGAAACGAATTCATTCTCCGGCCATTGCTAATACGATCGAATATTTTAAAATTTATCAAAAAAAATATATTTCAAAAAATTAAAAAAAATGGCTTTTCTGTAAATATTAAAAGACTATTGTGAAATTTGAGAGGAAGTTTAAAGGAATTTGAGAGAAAGTTGAGAGAAAAATGAATAAGGACTTTTGTGTGAAAAAAATAAAAGGGTAGGGGGTTTTTATATTTATTTTTTTACCGTTGGAGGCCCAACGGTCAAAAAAAATTTGATCGTTGCAGGGGCAAAGCGTGTCCACGAGGGAGCGCTTTTGCCACATCAGCAAAGCGCGCCCTCAAGGACGCGTTTTTCGTTGATGTGGCACAAAGCGCTCTCTCGTGGACGCGCTTTTCTGATTCATCCCCTGAAAACGCGCTGACGTGGACGCGTTTTCGGGGGAAATGGCCATTTCCGGTAAATAATTATTTTTTCAACCCTTTTCCATAATTTTTTTTAAAAAATCGGTATATATTGGTCATTTACCCTATTATATGCATAAATATAATAATTCATTAAAAATAGTAAAATTATTGTAAGCTCAAAATAATTATTTTACATATTATACGTGAAAATTCCAGACTTAAAACACAATTAAAGTGTAAGTATTATATTAAAATATAGCTTTGGTTTATGACAAAATTAATAGCCAGATTCGTATCGAATAATATGTAAATTTTTATTGTTTTTTTTAAGAATAAAAAGATTAAAATGTTCTTAAATAATATATCTTATTTTAAACATGGAAGGTCATATTTGTAATTTTTCTAATCAAGATGGTGCTCGGTTGAGCCGTGATACCAACTCAGTAAATGATTTTATTAATTGTATGTATAAATAGATATACAGATGATGGTGGTAAGAAGTGTGCATAATAAAATTAAAATGTATAATTAAATTAAAACAAAACTTTGGTTAAGTGATAAATTTAAAGGATTTTTAATGCAATTGGCATATGTTCAAACCTCACTATACGTATATAATATAATTTTATATTAAATATGGACCGTCATTTTATAATTTCTCTAATCGAATTGTTGTCCGATTAACTTAGTCAGATATTTTATTAATAGTATAAAAAACAATAAAAAACATGCATATAAAGAGATTTGAATATACACTCGTCACATTGCTAAAACATTATATTTACCACTTAACCAAACATTTATTTTGATTTTTTTATACATTTTCATTATATTATGAATATTTTATTATCTCCATCAATTATATTTAAACTCTAAATTGACTTGTTGTCACGAGTTAACAAAACACCAATTCAGTTATAAAAATTACAAAAGTGTCCTTCCGTAGTTAAAATAAATCATAAGTATTTTAACCTTTTAATTTAAAAAACAATAACAATTTTATATGTGATTAGATTAAACCTATATTATTTACATAGCAATAAAAAAACTAACTTTACCATTGAACCAAAGTTCTATTTTAATAAAATATTTATATTTTAATTGTATTAAGCATATTTTATTACCTTCATCAATTGTATGTATTAATAATATTATTGATTGAGCACATATGTATTTTAAATACATATTTTCACACGGATACGTTAATGTTGTTGATTAAATTAGTGTCATAAATTAAGTCGACACCATCATGAGATTGATCATAACAACATTATGAACAATTGCATTCATTTAGTAATTTTAATTTGATGAATTTTTATGTTTAAATTTCGTTTTACTCATAATTTAATCTAATTCTTTTCATTTTAATGTTGTACGTATTTAATGTATTATTATTAATTAGTTTTAAACCATACGTTTCATTATTTTTTATATGTTGTTTTTACACACACAGCTATATTCTAAATACGTGATTTCCACACAATACATATGTGATAAAATTTCTAGTATATATTATATGATTAGCTTACAAGTTGGTACTTAAACTATACTCATTTTCTCATCTTGATACTTAAAACCTTTTTTTGTCCCAAGTGGTATCTAAACTATTTTTTTTCCCAAGTTAGTATCTATGTTAGTAAAACAATTAGTGAAACCATTAAGACTATTTAAAAAAAAACTTAACTCATAAATTGATACTTAAACTATGTAAATTTTCATATTATTATCTAAACAATTTTTTAGTAAAAAATAGTACCTAAACTATTTTTCTCAAAGTTGACATTTCTGCTAAACCGTTAAATTTATTTTTTCTTTTTAAAAATATCAATTAAAAATTACCATGTAGCAAAAAAAGCAAAAAAAAAAAAACATTATTTTCTTTATATATTTAAAATTATTAAAAATTTATAAATATTAAAATAGAGACCATTAGTTGAACTAATATTTTTAGCTCGGTTTAACTGATTTATTTCGACTCGCAAATTAACAAGTTCAACTCTTATCTTCCGATCATACAAGATTGACAATTGAGGAGGAGATGAGAAAGAGAGATCATCAATTGATTCAACTCAAATCCTTGCTGAGGAGGGCAATGGAAAACGGAAGAGCCCAAAAAGAATCAGTGAAGCTGTCATGGAAGAAAAGGGTTAGATGGTGCCGCCGGTGATAGAAACAGAAAGAACTGGTGAAGCTGCCATGGTTTTTTTTTTTTTTTGTTCGTTTAATTTTTAGTCTCAAAATGACATGAAATTTTATGTGTCAAAACTGCAAAATACATGTCGTCAAAATTCAAATCGACGGCCTCGTCAGCAGCCGTTAGTGTTTTAACGATTTGGGACTAAAAAAACAAAAATATAACTCGAGTGACCATTTCGTAAATTTTTAAAGTCAAGTGACCCAAAAAGAAATTTACTAATAGTCTGGTGACCATTTATGTAGTTTACCTTTTATTATTCATTTATTTGAAACTTCTCTCTTTATTGGATCATCATCTTCCTCCTACTATCACCCGTATCTTCTCTCTCGTCTCTGCAAATCAGGTTTTTTTTTCTTTCTCTTCTCATCTCAGTTCTCACCTACCGCCGTGTCAGCTGGTTTTTTCCGGATCTGACCCATATCCCGTGTCGGATCGTGTCGATTCGGGTACGGCACCCTATATTGCCGAGTCCGGGTAACGAAGAACAGAGCCCAGTAGCATCAACGGCTTTGCTTTTGTAGCAATCAAACTCAGCGAGTCTCTTAGCAGAGACGTTTGAAGATACCATGTCTGCGGAGAAGACACTGATTGACGGATCTTCTTCTGCTAATACTCTCCTTCAACTCCATCAACTGCTAACTTCATGCTCCAAGGTAAGCAATAAAGCCTGCCTCACATTTTCCTCCTTTAAACAACCTCAAAAGAGTTACATTTCCGATAAAAGGTTAATGTTGGCACTTCTTTTTGTAGTCGATTAGCGGTGGAAACTTTAGTCAATCTCAAACCTCAGTGTCAGAGCTCATCAACTTTCTCGATTCCGTGTCAGACGCTGCCATTTCAGAGCTAGAGCCAGGTGCAAAGGAGAATGCATTCAGAATTCTCTCTGGAATTTATGAATTTTTGTGCTCGCCTTCTCTAAATCAGGTCGATTAGTGTATTTATTAATTAATAATTAATAGTTTCTTTTCTTCTTTTTTTTGTTAAGCTTAATTGTAAAATCTATGGATTATTTGCTCAGGAGAATATTGATGCGCTTTCTTTTGAGTTGCCAAAGTCAGCTTCAAAATTTGCAGGAGTTTCGCCTCAGTGTTTGGAGATTTCTGATAATATTATTCATCGATTTATAGAAAAATGTAGTCCTCGTGACATGCTTCCGATTCTTTGCGAGGTCAGTAATTTATTTTCTAGTAATTGATAATCATAACTATTGGTTAATTTTTTAAGTTTAATGTATTAGGCATTAGATTCTCCAAATAAGACAGTTCAAGCTGCTACATATGTTTGTCCTCTTATAAGTGGACTTTCAGATGGTAATTAACCTTGTTCATCTTCAAATTTTAAACTTGTTCTTTGATACTCTATGAATTATTATTTTTTGATTATTTGATGAATGTTATTTTATTGTTTCAGTGTTTATTTCCCTTCAGAGGCGCCATTTTGAACAAATTAAAGTTGCAGTGCCAGTTGTTGTTAAAGTTGTCAAAGCCATTTCTACCGAATCAGACTATGAAGATACAGAACTGGAGACTTTATTTGAGAGAATTGTTGTAAATGCTCACTCTATACAAACAGTTTGTAGAAAATTGGTATGTGATGCTCGACTTCATTGTAGGCTAATTTTGAGATTATTGACCTCATTCTCTAATTAGAATCAGATAATTCCTTGTGATTCCTTATAACAGGAGGATGGAGAAAATGAAAAGCTTCGAGCTCTACTTGGTCTATATGTCTTGCAAATCTTGGTCGGTGCTTTTATGTTGAACCTAACTTCTAATTTAGTTGTTTAATTATCCATATTAACATTTATTTTACTTTTGGGATTTATGTATACTGGTTGTTCTTAAAATAACCCCATAATGTGCAGGCATTGGTTTCAGTTAGCCGTAATTATCTTCACTTTGCATTGCGACTGGCAAGCATCCTTCCTTATTCTGGTATATCTGGCCTTGGTTTGATAACTGGATATAGTGTTGACACAATGTCTCACATTGTTATTGGAGGTAAAGTTCATTAGTTGCTATATTTATTCCATCATAATTGTTGTTTTCTAAACAATTACTAGATTACATAAGGTCTCCAACTTTTTTTGTTCTCAACACGTCTAACATTTATAATCATAATCATGAGTTGCACAGAGGACGAAGAAGATTGTTCGAGCTTTTCATCCCATGTTTATCTTGGTGCATCACTTTCAGGTTTGTGTTTTGCAGACACAAATTTCTTCATAATCAGCCATAGAAAACGTGATCTGTTTCTTTAACCTGCATAGATTTTTGTTTATTGATACAGTGGTTTGGGCACAAAAGCATGATGAATTTGCTCAAGCTGCAAAGTTTGATTTTGGTGCTATTAAGACAGAACTTCAAAATAACCCGACAAAAAGATGGCAAGCAGTTGGCATGTTAAAGCACGTATTTGCATCTATTGATCTTCCATGGGAATTTAAGAGATACACTGTCGATTTCTTGCTTTATTTAACAAGTGGAGATATCTCCAATAAGTTAGAGCATAATGATTGCTCTCTTTACATGACTAGCCTTTTTTCTTCTTTGCAGGTAGTCTCATTCATTCTTGTTTTTATACATCCCTTTTACACTCTCTTGCTTTCTATCAGTCTGATGGCCAAAATGAATCTTGCAGGCACTTACAATGATTATCATATATGCATCAGATACAGTGCTAAGGAAAAATGCCTTCGAAGCACTTAAAAGGGTGAGGTTTTTATATGTTAATAGTTTCTTGATCAGTCAATTATAAATATGTTTGATTATTGAAATATGTATTATTTTACCAAGTTCACATTTTCAGTATCTACAAATCCTTACTGATTTGTTACAACTATCAGGTTTTGGGTGATATTCCAAATTCTCAGAGATTTGACATTTTAAAAGCTCTAATTAAAAATAGTGACTCTTCCTCTATGGTAAAATCCATTGTACATGCTCTATAGTTTGATGTAATTCTAGTTGAGGATATATTAACTAAAGTGGTTTCCTATAATTCTATGTAGGTTGCAATTCTTCTTGATCTTGTTAGAGGGGAAATGCACAGAGAGCGTATCCTGAGAACATCACTACAGAAAAATGAAGCCTTAGAGGCTGACAGTAAAACCTGTCAAAGCACTTTATTTTGGAGTACAAGCATCCTTGAATTGGTTGAGTCAGTTTTGAGGCCTGACACAGGAGGACCACCAATCCTTCCTGACAATAGTGATGCTGTATTTCTTTGCATCTTTTGCTTGTTTATGTTTAAATTATTTGATATATATTGTTTAGAGCATTTGAATGGTTATTTGTGTTATTATCTTGCTTGGATTGTGCTATTTCTTTTGTCTCTTGGCATTTGCTGTGTTTAACAGTTTCTTATGATATTCTGTAGGTTCTATCTGCCCTTAACCTGTACAGATTTGTATTGATGACAGAAGCAGCAGGTAAAGCATAAGTTACTGGTTTATTGAAGTTGAGAACTTAAGGCTTCTCTTCTTGCTTGTAGTGCATTTCTTGTCTTCGTATTAAGATAGCATCTCCATGTTACCAAGTTTAGCCTCTTTACGTAGCCATTTGAGTAGTGGCTGTGCAGTTTGATTTTTAAATAATTACTATACATTCACTAATTGCAGCTTTCTCCATCTTATCAGCAAACTACTAGCAATGCTATATGATTTAAACAATGAAATCTGATTGTTGTTGCAATAAATGCTATTCTTATAGCTCTCGGTCCCAAAACTCAGATCCTAGTCTGTCAAAAGATTTAAGATTTGTCCATTTTATGGTTTGATATTTACTGTGTAAGCTGTTGGAGTTACCATAATATAGCTCTTTTATGTTTTGACTGGTGGCAAATGGAACAGGAAAAACCAACTACACTGGATTGCGGTCCAAGAACAATTTGCAGAAGGCATATAATGAATGGCTCCTACCTCTACGAATGCTTGTGGGAGGCATTGCAGCAGTGAATAAGAATGATATTGATCAACATGCAGTTGACACCGTATGTGCTCTGAATCCAATTGAGTTGGTTTTGTATCGGTGTATCGAACTCGTTGAAGAAAATTTGAAACATTTAGCCTAGCATGCTTGAGTGTTTGGTGCTCAAGCCATTTATTGGGGAATTCCTCACAACATCTAAAGCCATTATATCGAAGTAGGCAATGCTAATACAGTAATATTGTTGTTCCAATGTGGGATGTTGTGTAGTATCTGTCTTGTACCCATGAATGATCATGGTCAATTAAACATTTTTTCACAGCTCCAAAAAGTCAACTAAATTTGGTTTAAATTAGTATTTAAGATTCTTACTCCCACTCAAATTGGAGCATAAATAACTGAATTTCAAGTAAAGCAGGGAAGTTGAATTTTATTTTATTAGATAAATAAGTTTAATCGGATGTACTCAAACAGCTGAATCAAGCTGAATTAGTAATTCAAACTAAAAGACGAAATCAGGATCTGTTTTTCGAAAAGGAAGTATTAAAATATATAATCTAGAGGAGAAAACCAGGAAACATGCGCAAGTCACATGGAAATTCTTCAACATTATCACTTGCCTGTCATGGGAGCAGCAGATGGAAATGATGATGCAGCACCTTCAAAAACATCTTGCCTGCTGGGATGAATAGATCCACACCTTCCTTCCCTAGATTTTGATGATTCAAGAAGAGAATGCTCTATATCACATAATCCTCACACAAAATCATCTTTGGATGAAAAGGTACGCAAGAACCTCTTCCATGGGACATGCATGACCAAAGATACACGTCAAATTTGCAAGTTCAGGCCTGTTCAGGGTATTCTATATTTGCTTAATCATTAAACTTACCACATTTTCTCTTCCACGAGAAACACCAGATACATCAAAAGCACTCATGGTGTTGATTGGGCAACCAGTTCCAGGAGTCCAGAGCCCACAAACCATATGAACCCGCTGTTCTACAGATGGATCAAGCACTCCTGCTGTTACACTGTTGTACACATTTAACTTGCTAACAGAGCAAGGGGAGTTTTGAATATTGTTTAAACCATTCTGCACATCCATTTTCCAAACAGCAGTTCTTGACAGCCCGAGATCTTTACATTGCAAGTTACATACTTCCTTACCAACAACTAGACTTTGATAATCAACCATAGTTTCAGCAGAATAACCTGTGTGTCATGAAAACAGAGTTAGAGAATGATAATCTACCAAGTCAAGCACAAACGTGAGATGAGTAAAATACTCTGATTGAACATTGACTACACTCCGATAGGCAATTGAATTCATCCTTGTTTGAGCTTCCACAAACACAGCAGAATGCACCTGAAACAGCGCAGGAAGACATAGTGAATCTTGAAATATATTGTTTTGACTGATGTTGACTGGTCAATAGTTAGTTAATTGGTTGTTGATTAGTGTGTTTTTCAGTATACAGTTGGTTAGTTCGTTTATCTGTTAGTTAATAGGAAGTTACTAGCTTTCACTTTCTATATAAAGCCAGTTGTAAACACGTGTCAGATCAGTTTTCAGTGAAATATTGATTCTCCTCCTTCATTCTATCTGCTTTATTTTATTTTGTTTGGTTGGTTCTCTCTTCTGCTTATCCTGCTTCATCATCAACTCGCTTTGGGTTGCTTGGTTGGGTTTTTTTTGGACTGCCTTTGTTTAATTTGTAACCAAGCAAAAGTAGGTAGATGAGGGGATAAGGTTTGCTTACAATGATAACAACTCTGCCCATTTTCTTTGATCTCACAAGTTAACCCTGATTAGAATGTTTGCTTACAGTGATAACATAGGTAGATCAAGAAAGCTTATGATTATGATACATCTAAATATTTAAAACTAGAATTAATTATGTTGGGAGTAATACATCAAAAATAAATGTGAATAAGATCATAAATTTTGAATTAAAATATATTTAAAAACAACTCACGCAAGATTATTAAACTTATCATCTATGCTTGAGTGTTGCGATTTTGCAAGTTCGCTCTTCTGCTTATCTTGGCTGCTTCATCATCATCCATGTCTGGAAGAAGCCCCTACCTCTCCTTTCCAAATTGCATGAAGTTCACTTTTTTAAAGATTTTCAAGAAAATGTTAATTTAGAAAAAAGAAATTAATTCCTCAAGCTGAACTATCATTATCAAAGTTGGTGGAATTAATTATATATAACTACAACAATTTGTTCTTAACCTTTTAAATTTAATTGGTTCCGGAGAAATTCCCACATCAGAAAGATATCAGATTTTAGAAGCTCTAATTAACCATCGTAGTTGTTTGCCTTCAACGGTAAAATCGTTCGCCTTGCTATTTCACCGGGACAATTGGGTCGCTTTGGAGCTGAAATCAAATTACTAGGATCGGAGCTTTCGTTTTTCTTTCGCCTTGTGTTTTGTCACTAGGATCAGGAATCAAAGAGGATACAAAGCTAATGGAAACAATAATATTTTCCAACATTCTAATAACAACTCTTTTACCTAAGTCATAAGAAATCCAGGCCCAGCCTGTTAAGAGTTTAGATCATATCCAAGGAAGGACCCATTGTCCATCTAAGAAATTCCACTGCCTAATAAAACATAAACAAATCCTGGGTAAGAAATAGTAACATTGCGTGGAAGTTAAAAAAAAAAAAAAAAAAAAGAATAACTAAAAGGGGAAGTGGGAAACAGGGTTTCCCAGCCACCACCCAAATTATAAAATTTGTTTTTAATTAAACAAAGCTTACACAGACCAGGAGGCTATGTCATCAGGTTTCATACCTACAAAGAATCACATCTAATTTATACATCAACTCCATCCCCTATCTCATCAGGTTTATGAAGCAACTCAAAATCTTTGCTTAGCCTGGGTTCCAATATTATAGTCACCTGAGCAAACGGCTCCTTGCCCGGTCTCACTACTTCTCCATCAACTCCTATTCTAATCTGAATGTAATCCACTCTTTCTCTTTTCAGCTAGTCCAGTATAACTTTGCCGGACAGGAATCATCTTCAGCAGGCATCATATTCAGATCCGGTAGCATAAAAACACTCTTCTCGCTACTATTAACCTTGCCTACATTGCATGAATCTAATGACGGTTTACAATCATCATCAAGGGCTTCCGATGGCAAGGTTGAGTCAGAAGAGGATGGTACTCTCAGACAAGGTACCTTCTCAGATTCATCAGCAATTAAACTAGAGTTCTTGACAGTGTCCATGTTCAAATCAAGCTGAAATACAAAGTGAAATTGACATCAAACAGAGGGGAAAAATAACAACACCTCTAAACAAGAAATTATGTATATTCAACTAACCCTAATTCTTTTCAAGTTCTCATTTGTGGCTCGATGCTCGTTACAAGTCGCACGTGTTGATGCTATCTCCTGTTAAATGAATAGAAGATGACAGTAAGATTAACTAATTGCAGTCAAGAATACATTGATCAAATTAAAGAACTTCCTCAAACACACCTTTTCCAAATGAACCCTTTCCTTCAAAAGAAGAGTCTCTTCCTCCTTAAGTTCAGCAAAGGTCTGAAAGAATATGACAATAAAATTGCTCGACTCAAAAAATCCCAGCAACCCAAGTATCTTCATCTTAGAAACATTTTTCCCAGGAAAATCATGCACCAAAAGAAATCAACTAGTTTTATTACCTTCTTTCTTCTTGACCTCTTGGTACTTGTTCTATTGGACTCACTAGAAGCAGTGCCCTGCAAAATTCCATCAATTCTTTAAGCATGCATCGACATCATCCAAATTTGCCTAAACTTATCGAATTCAGCTAGAAAAAGATTTTAAATTTAACTTCATCATTGTCGAACTGAATTCGAAAATCTTAATCTTTGACTCTAGCTTAATCGATTTTTTTTTTTTAAATAGTAAAATAAGAGAGAGAAAAAATGAGACGACACCCTCAAAGTCACAACCTTAGAAGGGTGCTTCTGTTACGACAGCTGGCAAATCCAGAGTGGTTAATAACAAAGGCCAACAAACCAGTAATAACACGCCACGTTATATTAAGCACATGAAGAATCTAATCTAAGACATTACTTAGTAAGATTAGTGGCACGTGACTTCATTCAACACAACGCTTTCTGACATGGCCGGCTCCTATTGAGTCACTTGCCTTATAATCATATGCTTACAATTCCAGGTTATTGGTTCGTGTGATAATAATAATAAAAACACCCCATCACTCTTTAGATTCAAATAAATATCTAGTTTCTTTTAATTAATTAATTATCCCAAATCGAACGGTCCATAATCCATCCGATCCACAATCAAGGAAAGTTGGGTAAACGTGGGACCCCGACGCTAAATATGTATCCTTAGAAGAAAGATTATGAGAATCCACGAGTACAGTCAAAAAGGTGATGGGAAGAGTCCACCTAATTCGATTACACCCGCGTCACACCTGATAATAATCTCTCCTCATGAACATAACATTGTCATTGAAACCCAAAACAGAGACCAACAAAGACAACGCTCCTTCCTTCGTTGGATCAATGGACCCCACTCCACCCATCAATACATTTTTATCATGACCAAAATGCCCCCCCTCTCTTAAGGAAATCCCTCTACAAGGAAGTTCCCTGGCTCTTTACGGCGGGGACTGGAATAAATATTTTCGCTGCTGACGGAATTGTCCTTTACTGAAAATGTCTGATCCGGTAAAAAAAGGGGTGCGGTTTAAAAGGGTGATACAGTAAAAATCCAAAACAGGGACAGGGGACCGGTAAAGAGGCGATACGAACGAAATGGTGAAAATGAAAAGATAACCGTCCTCGCGTGGAAAAAAACATGTTACAAACCTTTAAAACACCAGGGCTTTTTAGTCCATAACAGAAAGAATTTGACACTGCTATTTTTAATGTTGTTTATTATTACAGTTATAACAATCCCGTTAAACCGATGACCGGACGGATCGATCCGAAACTGAAGAGTTTGAAGAAGAAGAGGAACGTAAAATTAGCGCAGATCTGAGTGAACTCGGTGAGTTCTCAGATGGGCAGTTTCGTCAGCTGGGAATCGATAAATCCATGCAATCGGGAAAACGCGAAAAGAGATATAGTGAAAATAAGGAGATTAAAAAGGGGTTTGATGGTCATTTCATAAGAACCACGAGACGAAAAGCCATGGCCGAAGACACCGCTTCATCGTATTCGAAAACAATGGTGGTGATACGTAATTTGGTATGCCAGGCGGGGACATTTCCGTCAACCCAGAATATGGAAGAGCAGAGAAAGTGAAGAAAACGAGAGAATAAGTGAGAAGAAAACCTTGGATCTGGAAGGTGCAACAAGTGGAGAGCGGATGACGTGTTTACTGGTCTCTTCAAAGCCGTCGGCAGCGGAAGGAGAGGCGTCGCCGCTACCACCGCTCCAACAAAGAGGCGTGGTGGGGCTACCTCTAGCACTGACGTTGAAATCCCCGTCTCTCTTAGCGTCGCAACGCAACAACATGGGTCTAGACCTCGGCTGACGTATCCCCCATCTAAGTGCAGGCAAAGCAGATTTCGGAGCCGGTGGTGCGGCCTGCGCTTGCTTCAGCCTTACTAACAGCTCCACCACCACGTTATCGTCCGTGATCGCCGCCCGAATCCACTCATCTTTCACCATCATCGTCATAACCCCCACCGGCAAACGATAACAAAAAGCGAAATAAAAAAAAAAAGAGACCCAAATTTTGATAAAGCGATAGATTTGAAGAAAAAAGAAGAAAATATATATTGGGTTTACAAGATAGAAAGAGAGAAAATATGGGGGGGAAGGCTGGCGAAGAATTTGGCAGAGAAAAGAAAAAAGTTAAAAAAGAGAAAGTGAAGGAGATGGATGTGAACAATGTTATATAGAGAAGGGACGCTTTTTCTTTGCTCTTTTTTGCTCGTTCTTTGGGGGCTTTTTTTTTTTTTAATTTTTAAATCAAAAGAAAATCGTAAGTGTTTGTTTTTGTGGTGTGTAGATTGATTCCAGTTTATTCGATTTATATATATATATATATATATATATATAATCAACCTATATTTTCTCTCTCTCTCACTTGGACTGAGAAGGGTCGGGCGAGAACGCGAGATAGATGTGAGAAAAAGAGAGCTATGTGTGTGGCAGTGGGTCTGACACTCTGACTCTGATCTTTATTTTTTTTCTTATATTTTTCTTTTGGATTAATTTCACTTATACTCCTTAATTTATGAGTCCATTTATGAGTCACGCCATTTTATTATTAAATTTTATTTTTTTATTTATGTGAAAATAAAACCCCAAAAAGATTTACCCTAAAGTTTGAAGATCTTTCATGAGATTAATTCAATTTATTTACGTTATATCTGAACTAATATTTGATGCTTTAATGATTAAATTAAAGGAAGAAATTGATTAGAATGATTATGTGGATATAAAGATTGAATATAAATGTTTTGATTGATTTAAATTTTTACTTAAAAGGACGTATGCTACAATTGACCATTTTTCTAGATGAAACAAATGGGGCGGAGGGTCCAAAGATGCCATGTAGCACTGACCGATTTCGATTGTAATTTTGGCTTTTAATGACCGCCCATTCTTTCATATTTCATAGCCTACCTGCCTTTTCCATTATTGGAGAAACTGTATTATTTGAATTTATTCGTTTATTTTAGGATTTTTTTTTTCATCATTTATAATTAGGATAATTATATATATGGAAATATATAAACGGTAGAAAAGAAATACACAAATATCTAAAGGTTGTATAAAATTGTATTTTTTTTTTATAGTTTTGAAAATAACCAAATATTGAGAATGGGTTTAAATAGATGTGTTTAGTTTACTTTTTATCTTACGTTACATTATTTAATCTCATCGTCATCGCTATTGTTACATTAACAATAAATAGGGGCAAAACTAGGGGCTGGAAAGGGCCCCCACTCCCTAAAATAGAAAATTTTTACCCTTTAAAATTTTAATCAGTAATAATAAAATTACACTTTAGTCTCCCTACAAATGATAAATTTTTTATTTAATCCTTTAAAAATGAGAAATTAGTTGTGAAAATGAATTGAAATAATAAAAACTGAAAATTTGAGTACATGCTAGAAGGGTGTAAGGATAATTCGTCTATAACGTGTCCCAAAAATTCAAATAAACCCTTTTTATTTAAAAAAAAACAAACAAGAACTAAAAGGGTAAAACAATACTTAGCTATTAGTGCATGGTTTTTATAGCCATCAAAGTAACATCTAGTTGAGAAAACTCAATGCAAAGAGAGTTAAGGAAATAACATGTAATAAAACTTGTGTTGAATGTGAAGAGAAATTCCAGTTAAGATACATGTAGAAAGAAGACAAGTGATTTACACAATTGGATGTCACACCTATATTCGCAAAAGAATAAATTTACTAAATAATTATCATAATACACCAAGTGATTCAAGCTTAATTTACCTAACATAATTGTTTGCACTCACTCTCCTGTTAACACACCCTTACTCACCGAGGGAATAAACACTCAACTACTAAGCAGGGGAAAATCTTAGGGGGGGTTATTTAGTCATATAAATGATGATATTGTAAATTAATGTATGGGGAAAGTTCAACTTTGGATACTATAATGAAAACAAAATTATTTAGTCCTTTTAAAAATAACGAAATCATATTTAATACATGATAAAATTACACTTTAAACTCTTAAAAATTTCTTTTAAATTTCTCATTAAATCCAATCTAGTTCAGTCTACGAAGGGTATCCACTATCAAACTTGATCGGAACTAATTATAAGCTCCTAGCCAATCCTAGAGGTGTTCATGGGTCGGGCAGCCCGGCCCAGCCCGAAGGTCCGACCGAAATTTGGAAGGGTTTGGGCAAAAATATAAGCCCGAAAAATGGGCTTGGACAAAAAATAAGTCCCGTTTAAAAAATGGGCCGGGCCTCAGGTAAGGTATTTTGGCCCGGCCCGAATTCACTAAATGATAAAAAAAAATATGCTGTTTTTTTTTTTGAATGTTATTTTCTTCTTGTTTTCTCCATATTTTGCTACCATATTACTATTATGTTATTACTATTTTGTTGTTATTGATTGAATATTGTATAAAACTTATTTTATTGTTACTTTTGTTATTATTTTAAAGGTATTTGTTAATTTTATTATTATTTTAGAGGTATTTTCTTGTTAAGTTACATCTATTTTAGTGTTATTTAAGTCTACATATTTTTTTAAAATTTATTTTCAATTTGTTGGGAAATATTTATTTTGATTTTTTTAGTATTTTTGATGTATTATATATATTTTAAAATTATATAAAAATTTAATACGGGCGGGCTGGGCCGGGCTCGGGTTTTAGCATTTTTATATGGGCCGGGCTTGGGAAAAATTTTAGGCCCATTTTTTGGGCCCTGCCTGACCCGAGCCTGATGAATGGGCCTAAATTTTTAGCTGAGCCCGACTCGAACCCGGCCCGGCCCATGAACACCGCTAGCCAGTTCATGACTCTCCCAAATTTATCTAGGACTTTATAAACTTGTGCTACAAGTTTCCAATTTGATGAAGTTAAATTTCCATTTTGTTACCAATAAATCCTACATCTTTGTTCACACTTTCTATTTTTTAATGATAAAACCAAATTATATATATATAATAGGTATAAATTAGAGGTGTTCATGGGTCGGGTTCAACCCGAATGTAGGTATGATATCAACACCAAACTCAATTCGACTCAAAATATGAGAAAAAAAAATTGTCCGAGCTCTCCTATTATTTGTAAATCGCTAACCCAAGCTTATTTTAGGCATACCCATATCATATTGTTTTTAAAAATAAAAATTATATTTTTATTATTTTTTATTTATTGAAATTTTATATATAGTCATCTTAACATTTTTTTAAATGTTTACATTATATTAGTATTATATACAACTATAAACTTATTCTTTTATGTGTTATAAATATATAATATATAAAAATAACATGATATAAAATATTACAAAAATAACGATCGAGTCGAGCTCGGGTTTGAACATTTAAGGTGTGAGTCTGACCCATATTTTAAATGGGTTTGATTTTTTTTTCTCAGCCCATATTTCAGGCCTAATACTTTTGCCTAAACTCTCCCAAATTTCATGTGGACTTTCGGGTTTGAGCAAATAACTCAACCCATGAATAAGTCTAATACAAACATATTTACAAATTAATCTACATGTTTTAAATATGCTCAAAGTCAAATTCAATTTAATATATAACATTTAAGTTAACAAAATAAATAATTAATACGATATTAATACTTTAAAAACTCGTTTAGAAATGAATCTAAGATTTAAAAGGCATGAGAGCAAGATGTATGAGGAGGATTGTAGAAGACAGGGTAGGGAGTTGGGGCATGCTTCATCTTGGTGCTTACAAACAAGACATTGAGATACTGTTATGGAAAGTGAAAATCCCAAGAGAGGGGTAGAGGTTTGGTTGGCAAAAGCCGAAAACTGCCAAAACATGAAAGCATGATGATGTTTATATTCTTAACTCCTCCATTCCCAACATATTCAATTATGCTTCACGTGGGACCTCCTTTTTGACATTTTAGTAACCAAACTTTTTACTTTAAAACAAAGAAAAGGCAAAACCCAAATTGCAGGGCTGCTTTATCTTCTTTTTTTATATTTTAAAGCAATATATTTATTAAATCCTATATATATATATATATCAAACTCTCTAATATATGTCATTGAAATTTGAAGTTTTAAAAATAATATATATAAAAAGTACCCAAATTGTATATAGATATATCATGTATTAGCAATTTTTATGTATAATTTATTGTTTGCACAAACTATCAATGTGAAAATTAAAACATGGATGAATCATCTGTTCAGGTTCGAGGTCTATTCGAAAAGTATAAGGATTTAAGTAAAATAAATTTAAAAAATAAGCTTAGATAAAATTTAAGATCTATTTTTTAAACAGATCGGGTCTTAAGTAAGATTTTTTAACCCGAGCTCAGCCCGATTTGAATTTGCCTAAAATTTTCTCAATGATGTTTAATGTTGTTTTGCTACTATTTTACTTTTATTGTTGGGTTCTTGTTTATCATCAATTTTGTTACCGTTTCAAAAGCAATGAAGACTTTTTTTAATATATTTTTTAATTTTTTGAAAAATATTTATTTTAATATTTTTAATATATGTATTATGGTTTTCAAATTTGTTTTATATAAAAATAATATAAAAAAATTTTAATGCGAGCAGATCAAGTCAAACTCGAATTTAATATTCTTTTCTGGGCTGGACCTAAATAAAATTCTAAAACCATTTTTTTGGGTTAAATCCTGAACTTAAAAAATAGATTTAAAATTTTAGGTTGACCCAATCAGACCCAACCCATAATCAATTTTAGTGAAAATCCGACCAACTTGCTCTTAATCTTATAAAATAAAAACCAGCTAATAATATATTTTTTAAATTTTTATTAGGGTTACCATTTCCTTCACTCCCAATGAATTCTTAACTTAAAAAATAAAAATAAATATTTTTTTACAAGACACTGTTCTTACCTATGTACTATTAAACGAAGGTGTTAAATTACTTTGAATTAAACCTGCTTCTGTTCTTCCCTATGTACTTCGGAATTTAGATACGACTTCAAAGATCAACGCCGGTCCAGAAAGGCGGCCAGTCTAAGACGGAGGCGTACGGCGCCTCCCTCTATCAACAACCAACAATTATCTATAATGGAATAAACCTTATATCAGGCAGAGTTTGTTTTAGGGCCTATCAGAGCATTTCCACTTACATTTCCAGTGGATTTCGATTTCTGTTCAATCTGAAAATTGAAATCATACGATGGGTTTATGAACAAGTACAACACTCCAATGCATCTGAAACATGTTATTTCATGGCATCTAAATAATAAAACACTGGGATTTAACGCTACGAAACATTTAGAACTTCACTCTCTAATATATAATACTCGATAAACAAAGAGGATACACAAACCCAATTACAAGATTGACCTACTACACTAACACTAGATTAAATACAAACACAGTTTAGAACGAAACTGAAATAAACCCTAAAGGGACGAACTAGACAGTAGACAGTTTCATATTAAACTAAACAATTGCAAAGCTATACAGCAGTAAAAAGAACACTTGATTAGGAAAACTAAACCTACTTTTTTGAGTTAGCTATTTCGATCTATCCCCTTGAAAAAATAAGGGACGATCGAAGATTAGAGAACCCAAACAAGAGATTAGCTATCTAACAACAAATTCAGTCAATCACCACCCACACCGTTATTATTTGTTTTTTGGTTGTGGCTACAAATCTAGCCTTAATATCCTCCTCAAGGCACTCGTAGCGACGTCATCCTTCAAAGCAACCCCGATCTTCTTTGTGAAAAACGCCGGCAACGGAACAGAACTTGGAGGGGGCGATGTTATAAAGGCAGACCCAGCGTAGAACGAGACCGGAAGAACCTTACTTCCGTTGATTTCTGACTCCGTGATTCGGATCTGGGTCGGAACGGACCCGGGATCTGGACTCAAACAGTCGGTGGAACCCAGATCTACATCAACGTTTTCCTTTGCGAACCTCACATGCTTAGATTGTTTAAGATCTTCGCCGCGTTTGAGGATCTTGACTTGACCCATGACGAGATTCTTGGCCGGAGCTTTGGGGCGACCGACGGTGGGACGAGAAGGGGGGGAGGTGTTGGGAGAACGCTTCTTACGGTTCCCTTGTGAACGATTTGTCCGGTTAGTGTTGGGATTAGGATTATGCCAAGGGTTTTGAGGTTGTTTCCTGGGATTAGGTAGCTTTAAACAGTCTTCTGGTTTTAGAACTGCAACACCCATGGCAGAAAAACAGCAAGAAGGATTTACAATTTTTTCTAAAAAAAAATGGGAAATATAAAAGATTAGAAGAGACAAGAAAAGGAATAACAAAGAGAGAAAATGTACGGAACATATAACTGAGTTAGGGATAGGAAGGAAGGAGGGCTTTTAAGGAGGAGCCAATGTAAATTGATTACGCGGCCACGTGTCTCTCGGCCTATGGCGGTTTCAATTCCACACTCTCAACGACAGCCGTCTACAACTGGCTTTCTCTTTCTCAAGTTTCTACTTTGGCTTAAATCTAAAATTAGGCTTCAACTTATATCACTTTTTTTTTTTGAAAATTATATTTAAATTGTTAACGAAGCCTCAACCACGGGTATAGCTTGACGATGACTCATTTTGTTGTTTAATTACGAGGTTGAAGGTTTAATTTTTGTTCATAAAAATTAAATAATTTTGTGATTAGTATTTATTTTTTTGAAAAATTCCCTTAACAAAGAGATTAATAATTATTATAAGATTAATTTCTTACGCATAATTATTTCATAACTCTTAAATAAAAAGATAATGTGTTTTAGGATACTCAAATTTACACCTTTTTTTACACTAACAATAATATCGATGTCAATCAGACTAAAATTCAATCGGTAAAATGATTTTATTTTAAAATATAATATATTTTATAAAATACAAAATATTATATTTTTTACTAGTACTACTATTTTTATTTTGTCAATAAAAATTCTTATACAAAATACATTGTACTTGTACTTTAATATTTTCGGTACTTTTTCAAAGAAAGAAATTGGCACGGCTTAACATAAAAAATTTGTGGGGGTGTAATAATCACGGTCAACACCGCGCGTGGGAAGTAGTAATTGCAAGAAAGAGCCCACCTAGAAGCTCGGTTTAACAGGGTTGTGCATTTCTGACCCTTACGTGGGATCCAAACAACCGGTGCCATTATTATCCACCGCCGTATCAATTCATCCCTATTCTTCACTTTATTTACAAAAAGCCCCGAGATTTGCCCATGATTTAGGTTTCCTATTTTGTATGCTAATTTAATTGGTAAAAACACTTCTTCAGTCCCTCTCGAATTCAATATCGAGTAAATTGGTCAATTTTAAAAAATTGGAATAATATATTCTCTGTCAATTTCAAATGTGAACAATTTAAAATAATTAATTTCATCAATTAATATTTTCTATCAATCATACATAATTTTGATTAATATAATAACAAGTTAAGCACTTAATATTTATATTTTTATCAACTTAATCTTAATTCTTAAAAAATATTTGAGAAAAGTTAAAAATTTAAAATATATAAATATAAAAAAACTTTAGCTCCAAATATATATAAACAGTCAGGATGTGTGAATAAAAAATATTAATATTATAATTAACTATCTTTAAATACATGTTTTTAAAATTGATAATAATTAAATTATTTTATCTTTTAGAGAGGAATATTTTGCAAATTTGTTAATGATTTTTCAATGCT
The DNA here is from genome assembly GCA_025698515.1 of Gossypium sturtianum. Taxonomy (NCBI): domain Eukaryota; kingdom Viridiplantae; phylum Streptophyta; class Magnoliopsida; order Malvales; family Malvaceae; genus Gossypium; species Gossypium sturtianum. Next base: position 3,937,540 of record CM046949.1, read on the forward strand.
AATAAGATAGTGGGTTTATGATTTACTTTTTTTTTTTTTAAAAACGTATTGACTAAATTAACTTAATAAAATCAAAAATTAACAAATCCATCAATTACAAGATCAGTTAGTAAATCTTCGGGAATGGCTTTAAATACATGTAAATCAGTGTATCTCATTGTTGCCATTTTTACAATACGATTCACAACTTGATTTTTCTCCCTTGGAATATATTTTATCCTCCAATGTTGTATATTTTGTAGTTTTGCATGTATCCTTCGTAGCAGAGCTGAAGAATAATCTGGCAAGTGACTATATTGAATGGCTTTAACTACCTTAAGAATGTCTGAGTCAGTTTATGAATTTGATATTAAATCTATAAATATAAAGAATTAAAATTTAAAATCTCAAATTTTTACTTTCTAAATAATTTAGTTTAATCATCATTGTATTAAAAAAAATTTAAAAATTAATTATTGATGTAAAAAATTCCCTTCCTCTACAAGTAAAATGTAAAATTAAATTAGTATAAAAGCTACGAAAATTCGAAAAAAGAAAAAGCGACCGCGTGTTTTTTTCTTTTACAATTAAAAAAAAAGGAAAATGAAAAAATATGTAACGGCTGGCCTGGGCGGTACCGTCACGAGTTTTAAAAAGTTAAATTTTGGTATTGTAATTATAAGCCACGTATGGGAAGGTTAATGGAAGGTGAGAGTGAGGGTAGGTTTTGTAAATTGGTTGAAAAAGTGAGGAGGTTAGTGGAAGAGGAAAAGATGTAATGCAGGACAGGTGGAGGAATATGATAAGTAGACAAATAAGGATGACGTAGACGTATGCGCTGGTCGATAAGCCGACTTGAATTGAATGGGGGATTGAGGGGGCTCTCATAATTTGCCAAACTGGTTGGAATCGCAGAATTTGTAGGGACGCGCCTAACTGGCTTTTACTTGGAAGCTTTCAAATAAAGTTGTGCATGAAAATTACGAATTAAAAATATAGATATATATTTAAAAATAATAAAATATATTATTTTAAATTAATTATTAATAACATATGAAATATATATAATAATAATGATAAATATGAAACTAATAAAGTGTGTATAATAAAACTAAAATAAAAACATATAAAAAAAATCAAAATGAACATTTGATTGAACGATAAATTTAAATTTTTACAAATTCAATTAGTGTGGATTCAAATTTTAAAACATGTAAATTTTTTATTGATTTTTGTTAAAATAAAAAGATTAAAGTATCTTCGAATAATATAATTTATTCTAATTATAAGAGAATATTTTCATAATTTCTCTAATCGAGTTGGTACCCAGTTGACTCGTGACACCAACTCAATCAATGACTTAAATAATAGTAAGTATAGATATATAACTAATAAATGTAGTAATTTGTGCATATTGAAAGAAAAACGTATGTAAAATATTAAAATGAAGCTTTGACTGAGAAGTAAATTTAAATTTTACTAATTTCATTGATAAAAATTCAACTCTCATAGCATGCTATTTTTTTATTTGTTTTTATTAAATACAAAATAAAATAAAATACCTTCGAATAATAAAATTTAGTGTAATTACGAAAAAATATTTCTATAATTATTCTAACTAAGTTGGTGTCTAATTGACTTGTGACACTAACTTAATATGATATTTTTATTATTGTTGTTATATATATGTTAAGTTTATTTTTCATATTATTTACAAAATATATTTTTTAAAAAAGTGAACTCATCATGTAAAATTAGGGGTTCACTAAAAATATGATGACACATAGTGATTTTCATATTTTAAAAATAATTATTTTAAGTTTTTTTAATCTTTCATTTGGTTTGACATGACGTGTCATCACTAAGCCAGATGAGGGTTCAATTTTTTTATACTTTTTTAAATAAAAAGTATTGACACATGTCATCACCATGTTAAAAACAGTCACCCAATCAACTCCTTGTTAACCGGTCAGTTAGAGGGAAGAAGAAGAAGAGACTGTCATTTTCATAACTTTCTTCCAAACCCAGAATGAAACCCATCCAATTCCCCCATAGTTTGTCTCTACCCCTTCCTTTGTTATTCATAAAATAAACATTTTAATGTTTTTTCACTCTTTTACTCTGTAATTTGCCAAAGAAAAAAAAAAAAACAGAGGAAAAGAAAAGCAAAGAAAACCCAATTTTCAGAGTATAAAAACAAAGAAAATGGAAGCTTAAAATAATCTTCAAAACTTTTTTTTTTGTTTTTTTTTTCTGAGCTCTTTTTTACAATATGAACTTTTTTCAATGATTACCTAAACCTTACCCACAATTTTTTTTTCATGGCTTGTTCAAGTCATCATTCATTAGAGCAAAGTCAAGAAGCGTTTTCACGGCTGAAATCCATGCCTTTAGTTCCAGAGCACAGGCCTACTTTAGCAGAGTTTCAAGATCGAAAAAGAGGCGTCCCAGTATGGAATCAGCAAAATCATACCGCCAGTACCACCTACATCTAAAAAGACAGCAATTGGGAACCTCAATCGTTCCCTTTTGGTTTGTGCTGAAGCTAATGCAAGCTCCGATTTGAAGCCAACACCCACATTCACTACTCCGTCAACAACGGATCGGGTTTTGCCCCAAAAAGCCCCGACCTGTTCAGAAACCGGTATGGCAAAGTGGGGAGTACTATACTTTCCAAGAATTCGAACCTAAAGCCAAACATTTCAAAAGGAATTACTTGAAAAAATACAGCAAGAAGGGTACCCTTTCAACTTTAGAAGTTGAAACCCTTTTTTGGAAAGCAACAGTTGATAATCCTTCCATGGTTGAGTATGCTAATGACATGCTTGGTTCAGCTTTTGTGTCATTGAACCCAAAGAAGAGTAGTGGAGGAGGGAGAGAAGTAGGGGAAGGGTTTACAGTAGGAGAAACACCTTGGAATATGAGAGCTATTTCGAGGGAGAAAGGGTGCCGGGAAGACTTGGTATGGTGTTCCGAAGGACGCTGCGGCTCCTCAAGAGTTAACGTGTCACATTAGATTTGTAAGATAATATGTTAGCGAGGGACTGATTTATCAAGTGATTAATTTATTATTTTTAATAATATTTTAAAAAATAACAATAAGAATATAAAAATATATTTAAAATTGAAATTGGTCATATAAGCTTTTTTATCATATCCTCATTTGGATTCACATTGTATTGCACTGATTCTATTTTGTTAGTATTATATGATCCACTGGATTATTTCTACTTAAAATGAAATTCCCTCATCTCTTTGGGCCTACTTTTCTGGAAATTGGACTTCCAAAGTTGAATGTTAACAGAGCTTCTGGTTGGTGTCTACTGTTAAAGATGGCCCATCCACTTAAGCCCTCAAAACTTTATAATTTTTTAATACAATTTAAAATTTTCACTATTTTAAAAAATTGTCGATTGAATCTTAACTAAATTAGTATGATTGTTCTTACATCAATAAAAAATATGTGTATTAAAAATTATTTTCCCCTGATTTATAGAAAGAAAATTCGCGTGATTTCCGAAAAACTTTAATCAATATTTTAAACTTGGATTTATTTTTTATTGAGTTAAATCTCAAAATTATACATGAACTTTGATTTAATGTGCAATTGTATACATGGACTTTAATTTGGTGTAATTATACGCGTGAAACTCTAATTGTGGTTTAAATGTATACTTGAAACTTTAATTTTGATTTAATCATACACATTTAAAGAAACAAATATATCAATTTATATTTTGTATTAGATAAATATAATTATTTATGTATGCAATATATAAACATAAAATGATGTTATATCAATAATTATGTTAACAATTTACATGAATTTGATTAGATATATACAATTGCACATTAAATTATAGTTCGTGTATAGTTTAAGTATTTATTCTTTTTTATTCTACATTTAATAAATGCTGGCTAAATTATTTACTTATCCCGCAAGTTAAAATGAGGCAAACAATGTCCCACTTAGGGGGGAAATTGAGACTAAAATGTTTAATTTTCTTGGCAGTACCCCATGCGTATTAATTCCTACAAATTTAAAATTAAGAATTGACTTATTTTAAATTTGTGGTCTTTTCAGATAAAATGTTGATATGTCATAAATCATCAAATCAATTATATAATATTAATCATGCTAAAGCAAAAAATTTGTGGGTTTTCGAACTCTATATGATTGTTTGATTGTTAAGGGTGTTCATCGTCTCAAGTGTAATCTGGGTTCGAGCCGTACTAATTGCATTTATTATTTGAATTTTATCCTGTTATTGTAATTTACCAAAAAAAATTGTGGGTTTTTATTTAAAAATCAAGCACAAAAAATTCTAATTATTTGATTACATTTTGATGGGAATTTAAAACCTACCACATGATTCATGCTTCTAGATTTAATATTCATAAACTTGTGGGCTCCCAAGAAATTAAAAAATTAAAAAAAAAAAAAAAGTCTATCATCATACCTTGAGAATCTATTAACAATACCATAAAGTTCAAGCTCAATGTCTTTTAGCAAAACTCCCTTTATTATAAAGTAGGTCCATAAATATTCTTTTTTACTTTTCTACGAATGTCCTACATGTCTTATTATGTTATGATAATTTATTAGTAATTTTTTTATATTGTTTATTAATATAAGTTTATAAAAAGTTATTTCTTAGAGTATTTCTTTTTTAATGATTTGATATTTTTTGGTGTTGAGTTTAGTGAGGATGTCAACATTGTCAAGTTATTCGTGTCCCGTTGTAATCGTTGTAATTATTATATGATTATAATATACCTCGACATTTATGGGTGTCGAGTTACTAGTTGAATTTTTAAAATTTAAGTTAATTTTGAAAGGCTGAGAGTAATATTTAACCCTGACCTCGATATTCTTTGGTGTCAGGTTTTGGATAATTATTTTTTTTTTAATGTATAACGTAATTCAAAAAAATTTCAATGGAAATTTAAACGGAAGTTAACACCCTTGAGTATTGAGCTTCGTTTGAAAACCCTAATTTTAAAACCTATAAATAGACAATCAAACCCGTTAGTTTTTCACAAAGAAAACCAAAGAAATTCCTCTTCTGCATTATACTAAAGCCTAGATACATAAGTATCTTAAAATTCCAATTTTCAAGCATACCATAATGCCTGTTGGCTTATTGAGAAATGAATGAGGACATTTTGTCAACATTGGAGTATTCTCTTGTGGTTTGAGCTCACAATAGTATAGGTCTAGATTTGTCTGACAACAAAATCATTCCTTGGTTAACAGAAGTCAGATTCTATCACACTAGTTGAATTGGGAAAGTTGCTTTCATGTCGTCACTCATACTCCCTCTAACTGAGTGATGGAGAACCAATATCTTTGTGTTTCTTGTTCACTGCAGCAAAGTGACAATAACGTTGTAGAATATAACATTGCTGACAGGGCTTCCGATGGATGGGCATCTTGCAACTGGAAGTTTTGAGCATAATATAGGGCAAATCCTTTATCGAGCATTCAGAATTGGTACTAACCTTAAACCCAATTTCTAAGGGCATCGAATTAAGATAAAAAAAAGCTATTAGCCACCTTAAAAGATTCTATTAGAGAAAAATACATGCAATGGACTTCATTTACTTTTTTTGATATAATCTCATTATAAGTTCTTATCATATCTGCTCATTTTTATACAATGCCTAGAACTACCTATAACCCCTCCCTAACTCCTAAATAAGAGAACAATATACTTCAGCGCACTCGAACTCACGTCCTCCTATATTGACAACAATGCCAATACCAATCGAGCTAAGACTCATTTATTTTTGATATAAACTTTTTAATAAATATAATTTTACATAACCACTAAACCCAAAAGGAAAAGATTGGATTGATGAGGACGTTATTGGTTACTTTTGGGCACAAGAAGAAACCAATGTCCTCCTTAATTTAATAAAAGCAAAAGATTGTTAAGATTTCACCTCACAACATTAGGTGGAATGAAATTATGTGCACTAATAAAATTGCATGAATTACTCGTGGAAAAGGATTGCTGTTTTGACTTTTAATTTTTTAAAAAGCAACTTCTAATCAAATTACCAATTTTCCATGCCAATCCTGTCGGTGCTGTCCACAAGATTTGAGTTACCATCTCCTACATTTCTTCTTCTTTTTTTCTTTATAGATTTTAAAAAATATTTTTATATATCATAGTTTCATCCTTTTTACTTTATAAAAATTGACAGTGTTAAATCATTTCTTAGTAAAAATGTAAACTCAAATTACCAATTTTACTAATTTATTACATATAAATAGTTAATTGTTGATTTTTATTAAATATTTGCAATTAAATCATTAACGTTGAAATCCTACCATCAAGTTGCAATTATTTATTGTTCAATTCTGGGACATTTATCTAAGAACCAAACCATATGGCATCTTAGAAGTGTACTGTAATTTGTCCTGTCTTAGTCTTACCATTATTTTATGTCTTAAAAGTGCCTATTAAATAAATTCAAAGAATTTTACATATATTTCTTTTATCTGATCCCCTTCACATTTGGTAGATATTTTGACTTTTTATTAGAATTAAAAACAGACTTCATTCTGATATTATCCATCTTAAATTCAAATATTTTTCTTTTATTTTTCAAGCGAGTTCAATAATTAATTATTCATATTTTGTAAGCCCATTAAAAAGTAAATACTAATCACGAGTTTTAAAATTGTTACATACCCAGAACGAAGATCGAACCCTTATCTCACATAAATTATATATTTTATTAAGCCTGTGAATAATGCAACCCTTATCTCAGTCTAGTTTTGATGGATTTAAAAACTTGTTTCATTATTGTTAATTAAGTCTTAACTTAATTGGCATGGATATTATTGCCAGTACATGAGGACATAGGTTCGAGTGTGCTGAAATACATTATTTTCCTATTTAAGGGTTGGAGAGGGACTATGAATAGTTATAATCAGAATTTATAATGAGATAATTAAAAAAATCATTTCATTATTTAAAAATTATTTATCCAAATCGATAAAAAACCTAACTTTCTGATATTGGGGTAATAGAAAAAATACCAAACTTAAATGAAAGAGGGTGGGGGCAGGTTGTGTCACAGGCACAGCTAGCAGTGTCCCTTGCCTCATTTTCAAACACACTATTCACCTAACACATGACCAAGCTGTTGTTTGGTGAGATATCTACAATCTACTTATATTCGTTGTATTAAGTCAATTTTATTGCAAAGTATATGGATGATTTTAATTTCTTTCTACCCAAATTTTGGGTCTAGGGTTTGGTTTTCCAAGTTAAAAATACATTGGCTCTTCACTTAATTAAGATTAGATTATGCAAAACCATGATGAGGTGAAAACATTAATGTAATAAATTTATTAAAATTAAATACGGGATATGGAAAATTTGAAATAGTGAGAGCATGATGTTTGGGTTTAAATTTTATGATTTTTATTATGTGTATGTATTTTTCTAAATTTATTAAAATATAAAAAGACATAAATATCTTTAAAATAATATTTGTTGCACTGAAAAAGAAATAGATTTTTGGTAATTTTTAAGCTGAGTTGGGATACAATTGATGGGTGACACAACTCAATCAACCCCCTAATAAAACATACTAAAAATTTTATCACACGCGTATGCGTGTGAAATCACGTATTTAAAGTACAGATGTGTGTTTAAAAATAACATACAATAAATAATGAAAAAGTAAGGTTTGAAACTAATTAATAATAACACATGAAAGATGTACAATACTAAAATGAAAAAATTAAATTAAATTGTGAGTAAAACGAAATTTAAACATATAAATACATCATATCAAGAATATTAAATGAATACAATTGTTTATCACGGTGTTGTCGTGAATTTTGAGTTGGTGTCAAGTTAACTGGTGGAACAAGCTTAATCAACAACATTATTAATATATACAATTGATGGAGATAATAAAATATGCATACTAAAATTAAAATGTATGAAAAATTCAAAATAAAGCTTTGATTGAGTAGTAAATTTAAAGTTTTACTAATGCAATTGGCATGTGTTCAAATACCACAATAAGCATATTATTATTATTTTTTTTATAAATTAAAGTACCATTGAATAATATAATTTATTTTAAATACAAAAGGACATTAAAGTAATTTCCTTGACTGAGTTGGTGCTCGATTAACTCGTGACACCATCTCAATCAGGAGTTTAAATATTAGGGTAAACTATACTCATGGTTACTCTAAAATATGGTATGTCCTATTTTAATCACTCCATTTTTTTTTAAATTTAGTTACTCTAAACAAGATAATTGAGTGAATTAGTCACTATAATTAAAATTTTCCTTTTCTTTTAATAGATTGCGGACGTGGCATTTTTTGATTGACTTTTGACTAAAGTTTAAGGAACTCCTTATAATTAGTCCAAAACTTTTTCCCTCTAAACTTTAAAAAGAGGTTCCTAGATTTTAGTCAAAAATCAATAAAAAAATATGACATGTCAACCACTCAATAGGTTAATGTGCCACGTCAATAATCTGTTAAAAAAATGGAAATATTAACAGTAGTGACTAATTCACACAATTATCTTATTTAGAGTGACTAAATTAAGAGAAAAAAATTTGGAGTAACCAAAATAGAACAAACCCTATTTTAAAGTCACTATGGTTATAATTTACATTAAATTATAGTAAAGATAAATACATAGAGAACTCCCAAAAAAAATTATCCTTATTTGAAATTAATTCATATAAATTTTAAGAGTACCCACGCATAAACCTCATGCAATCAAATAGACAACATTTTGAGGGTGGAAAGGAAAGAGCAAAGATAGCCACGAACAAGATGATGGAACGTAAGCTTTCTGGGGTCTTAGCTTAACTCACGCCCTTAATGCTTAGGAAGATGATGAAGAAATTTGGAGCTCCCCACCCTTTCTTTACTCCTCCACCAATTATGCTATACTATTTGCTAATATATATATTTCGTGTGAGCAAATTTATCATGATTGGTGGTCCAATGTGCCTCTTGGCATGATTTAGTATTCAAAGTCTATGATCAGTGGCAAAGTTAGAAAATTCCTTTTGAAAGTCGAAATTAAATTATATATTTTTACGATAGTAAAATATAATTTTATCATTTTAATAGTTTATATCTTTATAATTTTTAAAAGATTAAATCAAATTTTTATATTTTTTAAGACATAGTACAATTTTACTATTACTAATTTAAAATTTTATATAAATTATAAAAGATCTAAATGAAAATTTTCCATTAAAAGATTTTAAGATCTAAAGTTAAAAGAATGTGTTAAAATAAAATAAATTGAATAATTAACCAAGGCTCCTACTTGACCGTTCTAACTTTGTCTCTATCAAAAATTCCAAACAAAATTCTAAAAGTGGTTAATGTTAACTTGAAAATAATATTGGTGGCCTTTAAGCATAGGAAAAGCATGAGCTTACACATGAAATGTATTTTTTTTTAGTACTTAAACATAAAATAAAAGAAATTAACTTTTTCCAAAATGGGATTTAAACCTAGAGAGTATAAAATAAGTGTCTTCAACACATAAAAGTCCCTAACTTACATATGTGGAGTTTAAGAGTAGGTGAGATTACATTCCTTTGGGCAAATCTAGATTTACAATTAATGATTTTGTAGAAATGAGGTACTTGTTTTTGTGAACTTTGGTCACAATTTTATAAAACAAAAAGTGAAAAACAATAAAAACAACATTAAGATTGTTTGTTTAATTTGATCTCGGTCTACATTTGTAGGGTTTTGCCCAGAGTAATGATTCACTATCTTTTTCACAGTAAAACCGATGATTTAAATCCTAACACTGGCCTAACATTCACCAATTTAGCGACCTCACCATAGTATAAAGATTATATCACTCATCCTCTAAGCGTCCCTATCGAAAGCTTAGCTTTACAACTCAAGAGACTCTCTTGATTGCTTACAAAAACAATGACTTAAGTTTTATTTACATAAAAGTTATAATCTAATCACTTCTTTATAAAGAAGGCTAAAAATCAACATAATATATTACTTTCATAAGTGTTTCGATTTAATCCAATGTCTTCAATCATAGAAAGTGAGTTTATTTGTTCTGCAAGTAACTAATCTTAATTCCTAAGAAACCAATATTCAGATCTTCAATTTCATATTATGGGTTAAAGCATTAAATTTGGAAATTTTTTTGAGTCAAAGCTATCATAAATTCTAAACATTTTTCTAGACATTTCTGTAAAGTTATTAATTCCCAATAAATAAATATTTTAAAAGTTGAAAGCATTATATTCTAGACATTTGTCTTCCTATAGAATTTAATAGTATTAGTGGATGGGAAAAAAACAGCATTGAAAATTAAAATTGATTTTTATTTAGATGTAAAAGGTGTAAATAAAAGAAAACTACACGATAATCATTTTTGAAAACAATATTGTTTAGATTAGGCAGAAAAATATTATTTTTCGATACAATATTAGAGGTGAGGTAATACAGTTTGAATTTGTGTTAAATAAGTGTTTGATAAAAATTTTAACCATCACTTTATACAAGTAAAGATAAGTAAAAAAATATTATTAAATTATAAATATAAAACTTTTGACACATTGTTATACCTTTACATCGCTAGCTCACCTCGTAAGACTTAAAACCTCGTTAGTCAACACCTTACAAGATAGGACACTCACAAGCCTAAGACCTTATGAGCACACGACCTCATGAGTCTAAATTGAGGGAACCACATGCTTGACATGGATAAAACATTTGCCATTTGTACATCACATATTTTCGTTTCACAGATATAATAATCCATACATATGATGATAAGGCATTAGTAAGTCGACTAAATTTCAGAAAATCCAAAACCAACAACCCATTACATCTCTAGAACTATAGTTAACAACCTCTTAAAAAGACCAAAAAACTCTTTATTCTTTGAGACTCAACTAGCATCTATTTTCTTAGCTCCTATCCTTTCCGAATACCCACATTTTGATGATTTTAATCTCTCTACGACTCTCCCCCTTTGAATATACAGTGACGATCCACCGTGAAAATCTTGCTCCTTGTATTAACAGACATGATTTTTTTTTTTAAATCTTAATATTAAAAGTGAGGAAATTTATTTGGCTAAGTATACGAAATTCACACTTAAGTTTTAGCTATAAGTGAAAGTAACATGAAAATGAAGAATTTTTCTTACGGTGTAATGGTTAAGAAAACTTTTTCCCTCAATATATATATTAAAAAACTAGTATTTGATATTGATTGAATCTTAATTTGATTGGTATCGACATTGATATTTATACAAGAGGACATGAGTTTGAGTACATTGAAACATATTTATTTTCTTATTTAAAGGTTGGGGAGAGGTCAAGGGAAGCTAGAAAATTGTTTTAGGGGGCTGAAATTAAATTTAAGTTTTACGATAGTAAAAATATAATTTTATTATTTTAATAGCCTATATCTTTATAATTTTTAAAGGATTAAATCATATTTTTATCATTTTAGGAGGCTAAAATGTAACTTTACCTTTACTAATTTAAAATTTTAAAAAATTTAAAAGGCCTAAATGAATTTTTTTTTCATTTTAGGAGGGCCGGGCCCCTATCAGCCCCACTAGATACACCTTGAAGAGATTATGAGTGGTTCTAGACATTTGTATTAAAAAAAAATTAGTATTTGGTATAATGTTTTTTTTTCACAAATAGCTTTAAAAAATTATTGTCTTTTTTTTTTAATATTTTAATATACGCTTTTAAGATATTGTCAATCACTGACCTAATCTTGCTTGTGGAGTCTAAGTTTTTTTAAATACTTATTTTTTAATATTTTATTATAGGCCTACATGATTTGTGAAATTTAAAATCTCCAACTAATCGTGTATTAAATATTATTCCTTCGAATAAAAAAAAATTAATTTACTTTCATTTATCATCTACCATAATGTAGTTATTGATTGAGTTTGTGAGAGTTTCAATTCAATTAAAAAAATATCAATTTTTTTTACAAAATTAATTATAATATTATGAGTATTATTTTTATTATTTTTATAATCAATAAAAAATTATTTATCATGAAATTGGAATATTACACATCCAATTTTACCATTTGGATCAAAATATCAATTAATTTTTATATAAATATTTAAAAAACACATTTTCTTACATAATTAATTATTTAAACTATTTACTTTTTTGGTTTTTTTTATTACATTTATTAGACCATAGAGAAAGGAGAAAATTTCATTATTAATTAATTTTGAAGATGATTGCACACACACACAAAAAAAAAAATGCTGGTTACTCTTAAGCGTGATGATAATGGAAGCAGATGAGTATTAAAGATTGAATTTTGTTTGGGATTTATATTTTCTAAACAGCCACATGATTGTATTGTGAGCTTCCCTCATTTCCAACATAAAAAAAGCTTCCCCTCTTCTTCATCCTTTTGTTTCCTTCTTGCTTTTTCTGCATTTCGATGTGAAAAAAACAGTTAAAAGGATATCAAAAAAACATTACAAAATTCAGGCTTTTTAGAGAACCAAAAACAGGGAGAGACAGCCAAAGGCAAAGCCTAGAAAGTCAAGTCTACATTTTCTCTCTGTCCCTTTTGAATTTAACCCACCAATTCTAAGTCTGGGTCTGGTTCATATATCTCTGAATTCTCCATCTTCATGCCTACATGAAAGTTTTTTCTTCATAGTGAATTGTAAAAGAACAAAGGGATGAAGAAGAAGCTTGTGCTGCATCTGCTTCTTTTCCTTGTTTGTACTCTTGAAAACGTTGTTGTTTTGGCCGTACAAGGCCCTGCTTCATCACCCATTTATATTCCCATCTCTGCTTCAATGGCTGCCTTCTCTCCAGGTACCACTTTTGCTTCTGAAACTGTCCCATTACCCTTTTCCTTTTGGTTCTACATGTTAACTAGTGGAGAGTTTCAAATTTCAAAAACCAACCACATAATTCGGTGCATTTAATAATTTGAACGTGAATATTTTGTTTCATTGAAATCAACATCCCAGTTAATACACAATCTTTATGATTTTTTTTTTTAAATTTTATTTTAGTGATGAAGACGTTGCCCTGTTTTTTTCTCTCTCTGCTTAATTCCGAAGTTTCTTGATCTCTTGAATTTTTTTTTTTGTTATGCTAAAAATGGCACTTCTTTCAACTCTATAACTTGGTTAATGAAACAGCTGGGATTCAACTTGGAGGTGAGGAGCACAAGAAAATGGATCCAACCAAGAAAATGTTATTAGCTCTCATTCTTGCTTGCTCTTCATTGGGTGCAATTATCTCTTCCTTGTTCTGTTTATGGATTTATTGCAGGAAGAATTCAAGCAAATCCTCTAAAAATGGTGCTAAGAGCTCAGGTATCTTCTTTTCAGCCAAAACCCACTTTAGTTTTACTTCTTAGTTCTGGAATTTTGAGATTTGTTTTTGTGGCTTTAAATTTGAAGATGGTGAAAAAGGGAATGGTTTGGCACCACATTTGGGTAAATTCAAGTCTATGAGGACGGTTTCTAAAGAGGGTTATGCTTCGTTTATGGACTATAAGATACTTGAAAAAGCTACAAACAAGTTCCATCATGGTAATATTCTGGGTGAGGGTGGATTTGGATGTGTTTACAAGGCTCAATTCAATGATGGTTCTTATGCTGCTGTTAAGAAGTTGGACTGTGCAAGCCAAGATGCTGAAAAAGAATATGAGGTATCATTTCTTAAAATTTGTAACACTTGGTTTTCTTTATATGTTTGATCTGTTGATTTGTTGTTTTGAAATTGCAGAATGAGGTGGGTTTGCTATGTAGATTTAAGCATTCCAATATAATTTCACTGTTGGGTTATAGCAGTGATAACGATACAAGGTTTATTGTTTATGAGTTGATGGAAAATGGTTCTTTGGAAACTCAATTACATGGTAAGAACTTAAGAAAAGAGAGGAATTATATATGGTAATGGAGGAGAAAATGTATTGCTTTCATTTCTGAAAATTTTTAAATGATGTTTTAGGACCTTCTCACGGTTCATCATTAACTTGGCATAGGAGGATGAAAATTGCTTTGGATACAGCAAGGTAAGGTTTTGTATATGGTTTCACTTGTTGCTCTTAGTTAATGAATATGATTAAAAAAAGTCCCAATTGTTGACCAGAGGATTAGAATATCTACATGAGCATTGCAATCCACCAGTCATCCATAGAGATCTGAAATCATCTAATATACTTTTGGATTTGGACTTCAATGCAAAGGTAAATAATTATAATGTAAATTATTAGACCATCTTCTATTTTTTTAGTATTAAAACTTTTGTCTTTGTATGAAGTCCATTGAAGCTCACTTTGTGGATACAGCTTTCAGATTTTGGTCTTGCGGTAACTGACGCGGCAACAAACAAGAATAACTTGAAGCTTTCGGGTACTTTAGGTTATGTAGCTCCAGAATACCTTTTAGATGGTATGTACAACCGGTTTCGATAGGCTTTTTGTTCATATTATTCGGTTGTGTTCCTCTTCCATATGTAGGAACTAATAAAAAAGTTGGTCTAGATGCTCAAGACTTCAATAATGGTTCTTACATGTTTTGATCTCAATAAATATATGCTTTATTTAATTACTCTTTCAGCACATGTGCTGCCACCCCAAGGCATCTAGACCAATTATGCTATTCTCTTTTATTCTAAAGTTGGCTTCACATGAGTGTAAAACATTTTAGTTGTCATTCTAATGATAAGATGAGGTCTAAAGTATGCGTTATATGCGATGTTCTGTAGTTTTTAGGGAACTGAGGTCTGGGAATGGCATGTTAGAAGGCTAAAATCCATTATTTATCTACATTTTCTAGGTAAATTAACAGATAAGAGTGATGTTTATGCATTCGGTGTTGTGCTGCTCGAACTTCTATTGGGAAGAAAGCCTGTAGAAAAACTAGCACCAGCTCAGTGCCAATCTATTGTCACATGGGTAGGCCTTGATTTAATGCTAGTTGAAGTAAAAAAAAAAAGAATGTTCGGAAATCTAAAGTCATTGCTGTTTATGAATGCAGGCCATGCCTCAGCTTACTGACAGATCTAAACTCCCAAACATCGTGGATCCCGTGATAAGAAATACCATGGATCTGAAGCATTTATATCAGGTTTGTAAGCTTTTTTAGTGATAAAATTAAAACCACTTGGACTGACATTGCTTACTTGGTTGGCAACTTGTTTTGGACTGAGCCTACTGGTGTTTTGGCCATAGTTTCACTTCCAAAAGTCTCACCGGTACACATATAGATTGAAATGAGTGAGGCTGAGAGCTTGTTTATTTACTTTTAGAGAGCGTTTTGGTTTGTTTTGCATATTTTGGACGTGGTTTTGCATTGCAGATTTGAATGCTTGCATAAATGTTATTGTAAAATGCAGGTTGCTGCTGTAGCTGTGCTATGTGTGCAACCGGAACCAAGCTACCGTCCATTGATTACGGATGTTCTGCACTCACTTATCCCTCTTGTTCCTATGGAGCTTGGAGGGACTCTAAGAGTTACACAACCTACGGCCCCTTGACCCTACAAACCGGCTCTGGTGTACTGACATGACTCGAAAATAAGACCGTATTTGCTACGATGACGACTGCCATGCAATTTTCGGTTTTGCATCAATTAATCATACATCCGCATCAGTTCCACTGGCTAACCATATGAAAATATTTGGTTATAGTTCATACCTTTGGGAGGAAGGAAGATTGGAGGAGTAGAAGGATTTCTGATTGTTCATATCTTGTGTAAATTGCTTTGTATCTTGATTTGCATATACAATTATACTTTGGACAAACCTTAATATTCTCAAGGAAATTACTTTTACATTGATTTTCTTTTCCAGTCCATTTTCTTTGGTTTAATTATGCTTTCACTCCATTTAGTTCTTTTACTCTTTTGATTTAATAATTAAAGTATAATTTGATAAAATCGTCAAAGGACTCCCTTAAATTAGACTAAATTATGACACACATATGATGTGGTTTGAAAAAAAATTATGTAACAAAGGGTAGAGTTAAAATATTGAAAATCATGGTGCCTTAGCATCAGATCTCATGACGTGTATTTTTTTTAAAGATTTTAAATAAAATATAAAAAGACAAAAATACTCTCATAAAAATGTTTATCTTATAAAAGGAGTATGTTTTCAGTAATTTCACAATTGAGTTGGGACACGGTTGATGGGTGGTACTAACTCAGTCAATCCTTTAAATAATAGTATAGATTATGCGATTTTCAAAAATAAAAAGGATTTGTTCAGGTGGCTAATATTACACACAATAAAAGACCAAATAAATAAATAAAAATGGTGAATTTGGTTTCCAATTTTAATATGCTATTCAAAATTATTTTAATGGACAAATTTAGAATATTTTTTTTGATATTTTGACATGATTTTCTAGGTGTATTAATTTTTTTAGGTCGTAATTAAGGTATCTAATGTCAGTAGTAATGCACAGAGGCTCTTCAAAAAAGTAAACAAGTGGTCATAAAATGTACTTCATTCACATAAATAAAAATCAAATTTCCAGTCACATAATTAAAGGATGAAATGCTAATTGACACACTGTACTTAGAAGACAAAAGAAAGCATGCCAAAATAAGGGGAACAACATGTAGTAAGATGGGTATAGGGTAGTGTTGTGCTACTCTTATATGACCTTGGTGTCAGAAACATTGAATTTAAAGAATTGAAGATAGGCATTTAAGGCAAATGCAGTGCCGAGGGGGTGCTCAGTAAATGAAGATGCAATGCCCCGGAATATTGTGGATCTCGTGACATGTGTTACCATAGATCAATGTCAACAACTTACTCCATCTAAGTGGTGCAAATAGCTGCCTATTCTAAATAATCACCATATTTGTGGTGTGTTAGTTGACCCTAATTTATTCATGTGTGTGAATCAATTGTAAATGTATATTTTTAAATTCTCAATTTAAAATAAATAAATAATGGACCTGAAAATTTGAATTAAAAAAGGATTGGAGATGGAAGGAAGTGTTGGTTTTAGACAGATTATAATAATACTTTTTATATTTATTTTATGATTTATGTTCGAGGTTCGGAATTTCTTCTTCGATTATAAAAAAATCTAAATTTTGCATATAAATAACAAAAAGATTATGTGTTTATGGTGGAGCTATAATTAATAAATCATTGTTTGCATTTTTCTTCCTATTTAAGTTCTGCTGAAAACTCAATAAAAATAACAATTCTTGAAGAGAATACAGAGAGTAATATGAGATGAATTAGGGCCTGTTCTGCGGTACTTAAAAAAAGCACTTCTGGCTCCAAAAACACTTTTGGAAGAAAAGCTGTGCTAAATAAGCTGCTTTTGGCTGAAATTTTTAACTTTTCAGAAATGCTTTTAAAAAGCACTTCTGAAAAGGAGAAGCTAAAATTTTTAATTTTTCCTCTCCCAAAAGTACTTTTAGTGTTTAATTACTTTTTCACATTTCTAATAACATAATACTTTCATTTTCTTTATGCTTAATTACAAATGTGTTAAAATCATTAATTAAAAATAAAACAATATTTTTTTAAATACTAATTACAAATATTTAATGGTTATATTTAAATATTTAAAATATAGTTTATATATTCTAATTAAATTTTATAAATAATTAATATTTATTGTTTAAAAATATTTAAAATTTATATTTCATATATTAAAATATTAACAACAAGTTATAATAATTTTTTTTATATTTTTACTAAAATATAATAATATTAACTAATTTAAATATTATTTAAAAGCATATTTGTTAGTTGATAATAATATGTTTAAAATGAACATTTTATTTCTCAAAAGCACTTTTTGACAGAAATGCTAAACACTCAAATTTTAAATTTAACTTTTCAAAAGCAGTTCTCAAAAACTCTTTTCCACGACACTTTTCAAAAGTATTATTAAACTAGCCCTTAATCAGATGAACTTTTTGTTGAATGATACTCAAGCAATGTATTTATACAAGACTTATAACAGTATGAAAACTGAAGAAACTAACTCAGCTGACTTGAACTGACTTAAACTAAATCATATTGGCTTAACATTCCCCCATCTTTCTAAAGTCTTGAGTCACGATCTTGGCACAGCACGCACCCTCAACTTGAAGAAAGGTGCAGACAAAGGCTTCGTAAGAGTATCAACAACTTGATCTTGAGCAGTAACCTGACCCACAATCAGTTTACCTTGAGCAACTCGTTCGCGAACAAAGAAGAGATTCAACTCCATGTGTTTGAATTTAGAATGAATTATTGGGTTTGCGGAGACTGCTACTGCACTAGACTATCAGACCAAATAACAGACTTAGCTTGCAATGGAAACCGCAACTCACTAAGAAAAGACTCCAACCAAACAACTTCAGCAGCTGCATGCTCCAAACTGCGATACTCAGCTTCAGCATTACTTCGAGACACGACTTGCTGCTTTTTGGAACACCATGACACAGTACTACCACAAAATATATGCAATAGCCTGAAGTTGAACGACGATCATCAATATTCAGACCCCAGTTAGCATCAGAAAACCCAGTCAACACCATCCTTTTTGCTGGTTGAAAACATAACCCATAATGAAACGTAGCTGCAAGATAACGTAAAACTATTTTCATGGCTTTAAAATGAGTATCCAAGGGTTTGTGCATGAACTGACATAACTTATTTACAACATATGCAATCTCAGGCCAAGAAATCATCGCATATTGCGAAGCTCCAGCTATACTCCCATAAGCACTCTCATCCTCCAAAGGACTACCACACGAGGCAGACAAAACACATGAACTAGCCATAGATGTTGGAACTCCATGAGCTTCTGCCATATAGTACTTAGCTAAAAGCTCCAGAATGTACTTCTGCTGACTAAGAAACAAACCTTGAGCAGTGTAGACAACCTTGAGTCCTAAAAAATAAGACAAGCACCCGATATCTTTTTAAGAGAAAAGACTGAGTTAAGATTGTTTACCACCAGATCAATCTTATCATCATTGTTACCAGTAATAATAATATCATCTACATAAACGAGGATGTAGATAACAGACTGATCTCGAATTCTCACGAAAAATAAAGCATCTGACTTTGTAGCATCAAACCCTTCTGAGACAAGATCAACTTTCAACTTGACAAACCCTGTTCTAGGGGCCTGTTTAATCCCGTTCAAATCTTTATTTAACTTGCACACAAGCTATTGTCCTTCACTATGTTTTTCATACCTAGGAGGTTGAACCATAAAAACCTCCTCTGTCAAGTCACCATTAAGAAAGGCATGTTGATGTCAACTTGCCTTAGCTTCTACCTTTTTGTAACAGCAATGGAAAGAATGAATTGAATTGTGACTGGCTTTACCACAAGACTAAGAGTATCCTGATAATCAAACCCAGCTTTCTGAGAATAGCCCTTGCCAACTAGCTCTGCTTTGTACCTCTTAACAGAACCATCTGGCTTTCTCTTCACTTTAAATAACCACTTACACCCTATGGGTGTTCGATCAGCAGGTAAGGAAACCAATGACCAGGTATTGTTCTTCATTAGTGCATCATACTCCTTCTAAGCTGCTTCTCTCCACTATGGAGAAGCAAACACTTCTTCAATAGTTTGTGGTTCGGGCTCAACTAACTGAGCATTGTACACCTTTGGTTTGTATATGCCCCGCTTCGGCCTTGGTAATCATAGGATGAACATTAATAGCTGAAGAAACAGGTTCAACTGCCACTTGAGACACTTGAGAAACAGGTTCTACTGCATCAACAGGAGCATCACCAACTGAAAGTAAACTCTTAGCAGAAGAATCAACTGAATCACTTTGACTAGAACACTCATGAGGACGAGATAAGTCAGAAGTGAAAGCTTTGGTAACAACAGGTACATCGGTAGAACAATGGCCATCAAAAGAAACACCTGAGGATAAGCCAACCAACTTATATGGAAACCTACCCTCATCAAACACAACGTGTCAAGAAATAAAAATACGCCCATCTGTTGCAAGGCATTTGTAACCCTTGTGGATAGAGCTGTATCCAAGAAACACACAGACTTGAGACTGAAAATTCAAATTATGTTTATTATAAGGCCTTAAAAGAGGAAAACAACAACAGCCAAACACCTTGAGATAATGATAATTAGGCTTGGATTTATACAACATCTCATAAGGAGATTTATCCTGCAACACTGATGAAGGTAAACGATTAATAAGATGCACTACAGTCTGAAAAGCATGAGCCAAAATTTTAGAGGAACCTTAGCTTGAGCCAACAAAGTCAAACCCATCTCAACTATGTGATGATGCTTGCGTTCTGTAGGCCTATTCTGCTCCGAGGTATGTGCACCACTGACTCGTTGTTGAATGCTAGATTGAGCCAATACTGAACTAAGAGGCCTGTATTCACCACCCCAGTCGCTTTGAGAAGATTTATGGAATGAACAAAATTGGGTGGAGCCCAAGAAAACAAAACTGGGCCTGACCCATATAAATTGAAAATATATTGTTTAGCATGGCCCAATTTGGATCAGGCCTAATAAACCAATTTTGAAATTGCAATGCTGAAAATAAAAACTAAAGTTTTGGACTTCATTGTCATGGGATGAAAAACTTAAAATATAAAATTTGTCAGTCCATCGAATGCATGGTAAGATTGAAAATAAATAAATAAATGAATATAAATATCAAATAAACAATGTTAATCTTAAACATGTTTTTGGTACATAAGATGCTGTGTTTATGGGCTAACTCTAAATGGGTTTAAGCATGATATTAATGCATTTTATTTTTGCTCAACTTTGGTTTGACCTAAAATATATGGATATAAAATTTTGTCTAAGTCCACTTATATTTATAAATGATTAATCCAAACCTATTTTAAACCCACTCATAATATTTTTTTTTTGAAATTTTAACAAATATTTATATTATTTTTAATTTAATATTTATCAATTTTATATACTTTTTTGTTTATTAAAATTGTATATATAGGCATCTTAACATTTTTTAAATATACATTAAATTGTTATATATTACTATAGATTTAGTTTTGATGTGTTATAAACTTATATATAACATGATATAATATATTAGAAACATAAAAAACGAGTTGGGCATCCACTAATTCGGAACTTAATTTGAAAGTCATATTTCGACCCGGACGTTTTTGGGATGCCCCTAATAACCAACGAATGGCAAGTGCTTTTCCTTGTGTGGATCCTATTTCAATGGGAACTTGATGAGTCGATCCGCCTACACGTCTTGCTTTTACTGCTATATCGGGAGTTACTCCACGTATTGCTTGACGTAAAACAGATAGTGGATTTGTTTTTGTCTTTTGTTGAATCTTTTTCAAGGCTCGATAGATAATTTGATAAGCCAATGATTTTTTTCCGTGTTTCAGAATACGGTTAACCAACATGGGCTTTGAATATTCAAGTCCAAGCTCAACACATTTTAAACAAGCTTTATTTTTTTAACCCAACCTTATCTTTGAAACTTAATATTTTTATCCAAACATCTAAATTTCGAGTTAACCTTCGAAATTGCACAAATGGACCAACCTATTAATAGATATAGATGCCAACAAAGGGTTTAACCAATACTTCAAATATGTATTTCACATGGTAACTTAAATTCAGATGTAGATAATATTAAGATACATAAATCAATAACAAATGTGGGAAAGAGCTAACACATTTACTTAGCGTGAGACTCGAACTTAAATTTATCTCCTTGTTAAAAGCAAATATATATATATATATATATATATATAAAAATGAAAGAGATGTTAGAGAAATTAAAAAGGACAAATCCCTTAGACTGCGGAGTCGATGTTGAAGAAGACGTCGTATAGTATAGTTTTCTTGCAAAATGAGGAAACCGCGTAGGCTAATAAAAGTGCGTATGTATTGTAAGTTGTCAATTTAATACCTTTTCCCTTGACTTAAGTCATAAGAATGAATATGACCAACAAAACACCCTACTCCCTACTCCCTACTTTCATTACCTATATGAGCTGTTCCCATTTTTACCAAAATATTGGTCATCCTCCATTTTACAATTAAATAAATACATTTTTATGTCAATTGAGTCTTAGTTTGATTGACATGTATATTGTTGTTAATGCAGGATGATGTGGGATCGAGTGCGCCAAAGCACATTAACCTCCTATTTATGGGTTGAGGAGGGACTTAAGTAATGTTTTTCTGAAAAATATATCAAAGAAATGGATAATTTAATTAAAGGATAAATATCAAAACTATACATTAACTCTAATCTAATGTGCAATGTCATACATGAACTTTGATTTTGTGCGATTTTATACATGATTTTTTTATTTGATTCAATTCTCACAAATCACTAACAATGTTATCGAATTAATACCATTTCTTGTTGATATATTGCATACACAAACAATTATATTAATCATATATGAAAATAAATGTATATATTTATTTCTTTAAATGTCTATAATTGAATCAAAATAAAAGTTTCATGTATACATATGAACCATAATTCAAGTTTCATGTGTATAATTGCACCAAATCAAAGTTCGTGTAGCAAATTGCACATTAAATCAAAGTTCATGTATATATTTGATATTTATCCCTCCAATTAATTAATTTTTAACATTTCGTTTTGGTTCAAGTAAAATGAATCAAAGTTATTAAAAATTAGGTAAAATTGTATATAGAAAAAAAACCCTCACATTATTAATGTACGGTAAGATTGAAGAAGGAGAAATTTTGGACTGATCAGAATTCTTCATGTCTCATTATTATTTATATCTTGTTAAATTAAATTAAATCAATTAAGAGATAAATCAAGAAATTAAATCCATCTAAAACTTTACAAATTCTATCTCTAATTAATTAAATTAAAATGAGATTATTAATAATTAAATAGAATTTATTCATTGTAAATCACTTATATGAAGGGTTTATATTCTACAAAAATTCTCGTTTACTTAATTGACTTATATTATAGTCATTCAACACAACATCGAAGCCTGAATAGAAGATTTTAAAGGCTAGATGTTTTTTCCAAAATCTATGGAAAATCAAAGAACTCAATAAAAATCTAAAAAATGTCACATTAGTTATAAAGAAAGTTGCTCTAGGCTACCCATGTTCTTTAAAATCAAGTCTAGAGTGCCCTTTAAGTGAAACCATCCTTCCAATGTCAAGTTTAGGACAATTGAATCAAACCTCTTCTTAAGCTAGTTGCATCAACACAAAGGAGACTAAACTCATTCTTCAAGATCAAGTCTAAAAGGTCATTGAAGCCGAATTATTTATCCAATATCAAATCTTGAAAACTCTTAGATCAAGCCGAATTATTTATCCAAACTCATTCTTCTTAAGCTTTACTATTTAAACTAAAATAGTATTCAAATAAAATTCTACCACGATTAATTCAATTCAAATATTTGAAAGAAAAGTCTTTTAATTATTTGTTGGTTTATCGTACTAATATTTGATTATGGGAATGGAAAACGGAAATGAAAGAATTTAGAGGCACATTTAGGGTAATAAGAAAAGACAAGGTACATAGCAATCATGAAATCATCACCCATGTTAGGGGCTTTTGAGTTCCATTTTAACGCGTTAATTAGTAGCGATGTTTACTTACTTAGCTGTTTTCATATTTATTTAGCAGTCAAAGGTTACTTAGCTGTAAACCAACTTTATGTATATCCAATTACATGCTGTTTGCTGCATATCCGCTTGTCACCATCACTGATAGAACTTGCAATGGTTATTATAAGCTTTCGAGAGATTTTAGGGTTAAAAAATTCCAACAAGTGGGGGTGAATCAACATATAGTGATGATATTGCTTCAATTTGCTCAACAAATTGAGAAAGGAGGGGTCATTGTCATGAAGTAAAGTCAGAAATAGCAGCTGAGATTAATTAATTTCAAGAAGACCTTTTCACTTTGCCATATCCGACAACCTTTTTAATTTTAATATTTCTTAAAATTACCGTATATATTTAATCTCTTTACGGTAAAATTTTACATTTGTGTGTTAGAATAAATGTTGATAATGGAGGTAGAACGATCGCAAAGTAATAAAAAAAAGAACACATAGATTTTACGTGAAAATTCTTTTAGAAAAAACCACGGACAAAAGAGGAGATTGAAAAACTCTATTCTAATCAAAGTCAAATAAAAGAAGAATAGTTTTATATAGATTCAACTTGTGCTGCATGGTCCGTACCATGAGGGCTCTGCCCCTACACTCCCGGTTGCAATCCTAGTCCAGTTTTGTGCTTAATGGGGATCTATGACGGGCTACAACCTTTTGCCCTCATAGATCCTCTTTTTTTGCCTCTGTATTTATTTCTTTAACAAGTGACGGGATTCGAGTCACATAATAATAATTCCATGCTTTCTTAGAGGTTGAGGTATAAATGTATATATTTAGATAGTGTTTGAAAAGCTACTTAGTAATTAGATTTAGATATAATTGCTTGTAATTACACAATGGTGACGTGTTTGGATAACTATTGTAAGTAGTGAGTCCCATTGAATTGGGTGTAATAGGAGTATCCCAATTACACTTTTCAATTTTTAGGGGAGGGTGAGAATTGGAGTAATTAAGTAGGTAATTATATCCAAATCCAATTTTTTTTGTTAAAAATTATTTTTATACAAATTATAAAAATTATATTATAAGCATAAATACGTATGAATGTTTGGGATGGTTATGGTAAAAAGTTTCTTATATTATAAATTCTACAAAATTATATTATAAAAATAATTTATGTATTTTATTAAGTTATAACAAAAAAATTATACTATTTAAATCCTAGAAAATTTCTAAAGTTATGGTCAAAAAGTTTATTATAAAAATTAGTTTACATGTTATAAAAGTGTTATAATATATTTATTTATAAAAAGTTATGACCAAATATGGACATAACTTATTTACGTGTCCATGCTATATATTATAAAAATATAATATTTATTCATAAAAAAATATAATATTTTTTTATCACAACTTATTTATAAAAAATAAATTTCTAAAGTTATGACAAAAAAAATATTATTTATAAGAAGTGTTATGAAAATTTTGGACAAATTATAAACATTTTTTTTATAAGGGTTATTTATTATAAATTTTATATTAATTTTACTTAATTTACGTATTATAAAAAGAGGTATAACTTAACTAATATTTCTCCAAATTAAGTTTATATAAGTTTTTATAATTAAAGCTACAAACTATTTGGACTGTGAAACCAAATATTATAAAATCGATGCTAATTATGCTAATAGGAAAGGATATTTTGCACCATATCGTGGGTTATGATACCGTTTGAGAGAATGGTGCCATACACAAGCACCATTGACAGCTCGTGAACTCTTTAAATTAAGACATTCAAGGCTTCGAAATATGGTTGAGAAGAAATTTATTGTTCTAAACAAATAATTCTCATATTAACATCACCTTAGTATAGCATAAAAACTAATGTTAGGTCGTACTAGTATTTTACATATTTCATAACTTCAATCATAGGTGTAATTGAGATGATCCGTGCTTCATAGAGTACATAAAAGCGGAAGATATTAATCTTAACGATACAGATTCAAATTCAGATGATGATGAGCTCGATCAATAACCAACAAATGATAACAAGAATGGATATATTAAATATTAAAGAGGAAATAACTCAACAAATATGCACTACAACAATTAGATAAATTTGTATATGATGTTCAATTTTCTTGCCATTTTTATTAATAATAGTGTTATCAACTATTTTTTTAGACCAACATAATACATATGATGACTTGATTTTAATTTTTGTTACTTGCTTAGAAATTATTTTTATCATACTAATAATTTTTATGGTAATTAATATTTTTTAAAAATATAAATTCTCTAACCGTGTAATTACAATTTATATTACCAAATATGACATAGGAAATTACGTTGTGATTACACTCTGTTAGCTAAACACGTTTAGAAAATTATATTTCTTTATAATTACAAGAAACATATAGTAATTACACTTTCATTCAGTTACTTTAGCTATATATTAAAGGAAAATACTTTCAGCCTTCCTCTTGTTGATAAATGCGCATACTTACCATTTTTGTTATTTTATTTTTTGCATTTTATGAAAATGATAATTTTTTAATTTTGATCTCTCTAATATGCTTAAATTTATAATTTAATCCTTATATTTTAATTTCTAACATAATTTACTCTTTATATTGTTAACTTTTCAATTAAAATGTTATGTGGTTATATATATATATATTGAAAGTGGATTTCTAAATCTAAAAAGTAGAGTGATTAAATTATTAAAAATTAAAGTAGAAGGATTAAATTCCAAATTACGAAGTGTAAAGAGACTTAGAATCATTGTTTGAACCGGATCGACCAGGTTGGAATATCGATCTTAGAGAAAAATATTAGATCAGTTGACCCGCGAATTAGTATGGACCGGTTGAACTAGGCTAAAAATCGATCGAATTGGTTTTTTATTTTATTTTTTAAATTTTTAATGATTTATTTAATCGAACTGTATATCTAATGGCATGGCCGGTTTGACCATCGACATGGTTATGAAAACCTTGCTTAGAGTATAAACTAACGGTGGGGAGGTACAAACCTGGGTGATAAAATACAGGTGCCAACTAGGTTTAAAAAAAAGTTCAGATACCAACTTTGTACTTTTAGACAAGTTCACGAGGCAAACTACATATTAACCCAAATAATTAATATATTCAAATTATATTTAACAATTTAAATAATATTAATTTTGGTTAATTACTTAATTATATGAAAATAAAGTATATTAATAAATGAGTCGAAACGGATTGCACTCAAGTTGTGGAAGCCATTTTAGATAAGTCATGTGGGCATTTAAACAGGGATTTGGTCTTGAGAATTCAGGAGCTATATAAGAGACAGTGGCGGGTGGTAATACAACAGACTCCTAGAGAAGCCAATATAGCTACACATACACTGGCTGAGATGATGAGAGCTTTCCCTTATGGTCCGATAGCGTTCTAGGAAACTCCGACAACGGTCGTGGAACAATTATAATTGAATGTTCGACTTGTTAGGATCGACCCGATTAAGCAACAAGTAAAAAAAAATAGTGGAATAAATTGAGAAATTGAACAGACAAATTTAATATGGAAAAAACCCCTCCAAAGAGGATAAAAAATCACGGGCAAAGATAATTTTACTATAATGGGAAAATAACGAAGAGTACAAAAGATGGAGATAAAAATTAAACCCCGAAAACAAAGAACCCTCAAAACGTAAACATAAAATTCTCTAAATGTGTGTTGAGTTCTAATATCTAATGGGTGCTTTTTCTAAGGTTGTAAAAGAGCCTATTTATAGGCTAAATTAATATGTCAAATAATAATAAAATAATCTAGACTAATAAGAGTTTGATTGAAACAAATAAACAGAGTTTAACTAGAAGATTATTTCTCAAATTTGATTGAAATAGGAGTCATACTTAACAAATCTCCACCTTGACTCATATTTCCACAACGCCATCTTTGCCAAAGCCTGCCACGAGCCTATCTTGAACCATGCAGGGAATTAGCTGAGTCGAATCTGTGCTTAGAAACTGGAAGACTTCTAGCATTCGACTTGTACACTGCCAAATCAAAACTAACCCGAATTTGATTTTCACGAACACAGTGTCCTAACTTTTCAAAACCTGCATCCAAAAGAGAACATCTCTTCAACGAAACGGTCATACCTTTTTCCCTCCTATGACCAAGTTGCCTCCGCTCCAAACGAGTTGACTTCAACTCTGTAACGGATGAGGGACGTCCGATTTCACCGGTCACTGTAGAACCTTCCAGAATATAAAGACTGCCAGTTCTTTTACCTTTTAACAAAACGAGAGCTCCACAAGATATTTTAATGCCGCTCGACTCGATGTTGATTCTGCATCCTTTCAAGTCTAAAATACTCAATGAGATGAGATTCTTTCATAAATCAGGTACATACCTGACATCTGAGAGTGTCCTAACCGTCTCATCGTGTATCTTAATTTTAACAGTACTAGTACCAATTACCTTACTAGATGAATCGTTTTCCATGCGCACAACTCCACCTTCAACCGAACTGTATGTGGAAAACCATTCTCTATTGGGACACATGTGGAAAGAACATCCTGAATCTAGGATCCACTTGGACGTGAGCTTGGAGTTATCTCTCGTTGACACTAACAAGAAATCATCACCGCTTTCATCGGCCAAATTAGCACCAGCTACATCTTCCTCGTTACTCTCAGCAGCTCTTTTATTTCGCAGTTTATAACAATCTGCTTTGACGTGACCTAACTTTTTACAATAGCGACACATTTTGTCTTATTTCTTTGATGCTACCAAAACGGAAGCTTGCTTATCTGCCTTGCTATCCAAACCAAACTCATTGTCGAGTTTGTCTCTACTCAACAAATGACCCTTCACATCTTCGAACGAGAGTTTGTCTCTGCCATAAATCAGGGTCTCCCTGAAAGACTTGTATGAAGGGGGTAAAGAGCACAATAATAGCATAGCCTGATCTTCATCGTCAATATGAACCTCAACATTCTTTAAATCATTTAAAAGAGTAATGAATTGACTGATGTGATCTCTAAGAAGCTCACATTCATTCATGCGAAACGTAAATAGATGTTGTTTCAACACTAAACGGTTAGCCAGAGACTTAGTCGCATAAAGAGTTTCTAACCTTTTTCACAAGGCGGATGAAACACCCCACACCCGGCCCACGAGCCTGAACCGGATCTGGTATGTTCCTTAAATAAATCGGTTTTCAATGTTCTAAATGACTTAGAGAAAATTTGTGTAATTTAAAAAAAATTGTTTTGGGTTGGGCTTAATTTGAAACCTATTTAATAAATTCTGGAAATCCAACTTAAATAAGGTGACAAAATAATTTTTGGGTTTATTATTTTAAAAGAAATAAATTTACTTATCTTTAATCAAACATAAATTGTATCATATTCAAATAAAAATAAAAGAAATAAAGAAAATCCAATTGGGCCTTATGGCCTTATTACATCATTCAAACCCAAAATAAAGTACTAAAATTTCATAAAGTCCAAATTCCAAATAATTTCTTCAAGCGATGCATGGCCACCTTTTGCTCCTCGCCGACCCGGTCCATTACCGCTCATCACACGAAAAATAATTCCCCAACGGGTGAGTCAACAGACTCAATGTGTACATAGTACTAATTTCCAACAAATCAGGCATACAAGTCATATCAATATCATGTTCATACAAAATAAAGGATGATGCAACCCAAATCCAAACCTATTTGTCCATCCGCTACACACCACCCGTACCAACTGCACACCGCGGGGACTACTAAGTCGACCCTCCATCCGCTACACACCATCGAAGGCGATCAGCTGCAATCGACGTGCTCATCGCCCACTTATGTTGTGTCATTAGACATCTGTATTCACTGGATGTAACCGAAGTTACCACTTTTCACTTTATGTGACCGTAGTCACCACTTTACGTTGGTGAGACCGTAGTCATCACCTTCACTTTCTTCCTCCACAAATATCCCGAATGCCCCAATTATTTCATAACATATTTCACATACTTAATTTTCATTCATGTTACTAATCACATGTTCAAAATATATCACATTCACAATCCTATCAAAAGTAGGAAACGTGCACAGGTACTCCTTACCACATTTGTGGTGCTTAGCCACATTCACATACTGTTACATATTTATATATTTAATGATTGCCATGCAATTTATTGAAAGTTAGTAAGAGTACACACCTTTTTTCGCTTAATAGTTTCCGTGAATTCCGTAGAGCGATCTACCGATCTAGATCTTTCACTCCTATATTCGGCCATTAATTAAAACATATAAATAAACCTATTTGGTCTTAAAACCAAATCCTACTAGAAGTAGAATTACTTACCTAGTTGCCGAACCGATTTAATCAAGTCCCAACAAGTTGCTAGAATTCCTCTTCCTTGAAATCGGCTAATACTAGGTATGTAACCATGTCAGTCTTCGGGTTTTGAAATAATGGAAAACACTTAAACAAATTATGCCTTGGCCGAATATCCCTTACCTTATGATGGGATTCCAAATCAAGAGGATTCCTTTATAAGCTGTTGAAATCCTATAACTTCGTGTTAGATTAGATCTAACTTTGAAAACGTGAATCATAATCTTTAACCGTATATTTATATTTATAATCCTTACCTTAGATCCTTAGATTTCCCGAAAGATCCCCTTTTGATGTTGTGGATGATTGCCCTCTTTCTTAGAATCCACAAAGATTCAAATTTTAACAAAGAAACGGAGAAGAAAATAGAAGAAAAAGAGAGGATTTTTGCTTAATGAAAATTCGAGAGAGAGGTTTTTTTGCCTAGGAGAATTTTTGAGAGAGAGGAAGAGGAGCAAATGTTGATGAGTAGCCCTCTGTCCCTCCTTTTATAGCCAAAGTTATCGCCTAGGAGTCCTTTACTTGGCCACCACTCCTCTTTTGATAATATTATCTCTTTTATTTAAAAGATAAAAGCCTTTAATCCATCAATTATCTCCTCAATTATCTCATTAGAAAATAATCCTTTATTTATCTCTTATTATTTACATATTTATGTGAATAAAACTCCTTTATTTATCTCTTATTATTCACATATTTATGTGAATAAAACTCCTTTATTTATCTCTTATTATTCACATATTTATGTGAATAAAACTCCTTTATTTCTCTCTTATATCCAAGTTTCTCGAAATGTTCAAGTTTCCATTTTTGGATCATTTCCAAAAATGTTTAGGTTTCCAAAAATGTCTAAGTTTCCAAAAATGTCCATTTCCATTTCCATTTTCATTTCCATCTCCATTTTCATTTCCATTTCCATTCATTTCTAGGTTTCCAAAAGTATCAAAAATTTATTCATAATACTTAAGACTTGTCATTTCATACAATTGATCTGAAAAATGCATAGGCCCTTCCTAGGATGTTACAGCGGATGAGGTTTTCTCCATCAATACCTCCTGCAATGCCGTATTCGCGAGGCATAACTGGATTGCAGACAAGGCCTTTTCATCAAGCTCTTCCCATTCTGTTTGATTTAGATTCTCAGGCTTTTTCCCGGTAACAACCTTTTTCAAGCCAGTTTGAACTAGAATTGCCATCATCCGAACTTTGCCACAGATTGAAATTTGTCTCACCATCGAACTTCTCAATTTCAAACATTGTTGCTGCCATATCTGAATGGGTTGATCTATGAAAATTGAACTAACTCTGATACCACTTGTTAGGATCGACCCGATTAAGTAACAAGTAAAAAAAAATAGTAGAATAAATTGAGAAATTGAACAGACAAATTTAATATGGAAAAAACCCCTCCAAAGAGGATAAAAAACTACGGGCAAAGATAATTTTACTATAATGGCAAAAGAACGAAGAGTACAAAAGATGGAGATAAAAACTAAACCCTGAAAACCTGAAAACAAAGAACCCTCAAAACGTAAACATAAAATTCTCTAAATGTGTGTTGAGTTCTAATATCTAATGGGTGTTTTTTCTAAGGTTGTAAAAGAGCCTATTTATAGGCTAAATTCATATGTCAAATAACAATAAAATAATTTAGACTAATAAGAGTTTGATTGAAACAAATAATCAGAGTTTAACTAAAAGATTATTTCTCAAATTTGATTGAAATAGGAATCATACTTAACAAAACTTATGCGTGATGACACTGGAATAATTTTGTAATTGGTTCTAATTTTTTATCTACCAAAAAAAATATATAAATTCAGGTAGAATGTATAAGAACTACTATATACATGACGTTAGTATTTACCATTTTCACAATGGAGGATTGCTAAAGCTAGAGAAGACGTGAACAATAATAGAACCTGAGGCTCATGGAAGGTTTGTTTAGTGCACGTGCCTAAACAGAACATAGCAATCTATTCACACATGCTTATGTTTTTTTTCATATTCATTGGAATTTGCTGCAATTTGCACCATCTTTACCTATATCTGTTCCTATTCTTATCCTATGAAATATTATATATAACTTTAAGAGTAAAGAATGAAGAAAGTGAAAAAAATAATAAAAAAATATATCAGAAAAGTACATATAGAACCTGCAAACTGGTCCTCAACTAAATCAAAAATTAATTTTTCATAATTTATATCCCACTTGTGAAGTAAGCCATGTTATTTTATACAAAAAAATTCGATCTTCCGTGTTGAACCACCATCACCCTTCATATTTTTTCTTGATTAATTATTAATTAGTGATGTTTATGTCAAGGATTAAAAAAATAGCCCTCTTGAGTTTATGCCAAAAAAGATCAGGTGATTTGTGGGGGCGCAAATTGATGTGATAAATAGTGAATGGGATTTGATCAAATAATGATGGCAGTCCAAGATTAAGATTGACTCAATCATTTTTTCCCCAGTGCAAATTGATGTATAGAATCTTTCCTAGAGGGAACCATTTGCTTTGCTGGTTTTATATCAAATAATCCGTGTTCAACCCCACTCACATGATTGCCAATTTGGTCATCCAACAAACATGCCAAAACAAAAGTTTTTAAGAATCCTTAATTTCATTACAAGAATTGCTTAATAAAAATGGGGTTTTTTTTATTAGTTGAAAACAAGGTATAAACTTTTTCTATTCTTTGTTTTATAGTTCAAAAGACCCATATTCACATGAAGAATCTTTTGGAATGTGACCTTAGATTTTGATGAGCAAAGAAGGGTAATGATAAAGCAAAAGTTTTAATATTATACTGTTGTTTGTTTGTGAAACCATATATTATTATTATAATCATGTGAATTGAATTTGGTCAGTTTGAAATTTCCCCTTCACCTAGTCTACTATTATTTCAATAATCACCACTTGATAAAATTTCCAACTGTAACTAAATAAAAACACAAGATTGAAGACCCTTGAACTCTTTGTGGGACCCAACAAGTTTTCAAGTTGGATGACAGTAAATTTGCCAAAGCGTCAACTACATAAAGGCCATCTTCTTCCCTTCCCTGCCTAGCATCACTCTCTTTGCTTCATTTGTTCATTCAGGCATTTCCGCAAACGGTTTGTTTTTTTTTTTTCCCCAAACATGGCAAGACCACAACAACGATATCGAGGTGTACGACAAAGGCATTGGGGTTCTTGGGTGTCTGAAATTCGCCACCCTCTGTTGTAAGTTCAAAAAATCATGAACGCTTCAGTGTTTTTGAGCATGATTTGTTGTAGTCCTTGATGGAAAAAAATGTTGCGTTTGTGCAGGAAAACTAGAATTTGGTTAGGAACATTTGAAACCGCGGAAGATGCGGCCCGTGCCTACGATGAAGCAGCAAGGCTTATGTGTGGACCAAGGGCTAGAACCAACTTCCCTTACAATCCCAATGCACTTCAGTCGTCGTCATCCAAGCTTCTCTCAGCAACTTTGACCGCGAAACTACACAAATGCTACATGGCTTCACTTCAAATCACAAAACAGAAGTCAGTTCAGGAGCCACAAAATAAGGCGCTCACTCCACTTGTTATTAGCAACAACAACAACAACGACGGCATTGCAGGGAGGGACAGCGGAACCGGAGTTCGGCTAGTGGAAAAAAGACCATTGGCAGAGACAGAGGCCAAATCAGCTCAAGTTGAAACCACCCAGCAGTTCAAACCTCTTGAAGAGGATCATATTGAACAAATGATTGAGGAACTGCTTCACTATGGTTCCATTGAACTATGCAATGTCTATTCCCAATAGGATATTATGATTATTATTATCAGCCTTTCTTCCATGCTAATGGCATTCGCTAATTTAACTCATTCTTCACAACCTTATCACTGTTTTCACAAGTCATGTAAACCCCTCCATTTAGGCCTATCAGGTGACCCCATTTGATGATGTTTAATGTACAGTAAGCCCTGTTATGAGATATATATGTTACTATGATATTTTTATTCACTGCTCTGTTTTCCAATTATGGATTGTGAGTATGAATTGTGGGAATTTCTGTTTTCACTTTTTTGCTTTACAAGGTTCCTAATCTTGTATGATAAATCACTTTCATTGCCAAATTTTAAACAATTCAAGCTAGCTGTCTAGAACTAGGCAGAGTCATGGTTGTCATTTTCAACCTGTAGGGATATAAGCATATAACAGTAAACAAACAACATATCAACCAAATTATTACTGTCTATGACAGGGATTTGCGTGATGGGCGGATCCACTTTTTAGTAATTTCCTTGCTTCTTATGCAAGTTGTATGTATCATGGGAATTTTGATATAAGGAAATTGAATTCAGGGGAAACATATATGTTTCTTAAACAAACAACTTTCTTAGTTCTTAAGATGATTTAGGAAAGCATAATGGAATAAAATAAAAATAAAACATAAGATGATGATAAAATTCCATAGTGAGGGGATCACGGATGGTAAAAGTGACCAACTTGGGTAGAGATGTTAGGTTTGAAAGGGGGTTAAGGTTCAGGCTTTTTGGTTGGGGATTGGCGCTGCAAAAAGATTAAAGAAAAAGGGGACAGTGAATGTGATTGATTGCCCACCCTGCAGATGATATCTAATGGTAGGGAAATATTTTTAAAGATTGTCCCCTATTTATTTTCTATAAAGAAGTGTCTACTCTCTGGTCACTCAAACTTTCCAAATACCGGATTTATTTCTAAACAATTGTTTTGAGCTAACACTAACGAATGAATAGTAAACCAATTTCCAGGTGAAGCAGAAATGTGAAATATGTGATGCATTTTGATAAGCCAACATAGTTTAGGAGGGTGTGAAGGCTGTACCCACACTTACCAAGACAGCATATTCTTTTCTTTTCACTCCCAATAGTTTCTATATAAAGGAAACTGACAAGCACTTCCCACGCTTTTTCTAATTTTCAACTCTGCTTAATTAACGTTATATGCACTAATTAAATAGTAGTTGTTTTTTTTTTTTTCATCCAGTGAACTCTTTTTTTTCCCTAAATTCAAAATAAATCTGATTGATTAATTACATAACCTGCAAAGTGCAAAGTGGAGGTGGGAAAAGTTTTCAATCAATTTAATGCAAAGCATAGTTATTATTGACAATACAAGAAGATGTGAATTTCAATGCGTTAGAACGTATTATTCTTTTATTTATGAGTTGCGGAGGGGCTATAAATAATTTTAAACATTATGTCAAAATGAGTAGATATAATCAAAATTTATAATGAGATTATTAAAAAAAATTTCAAAAGCTTTCAGCTTTTAGTTAAATAATTTTTTTTATAATTAATAATTTAATTTAAAAAATTAACATAAATTTTAAATTTATTTCTTCAAAATCTTATAATTTTATCTACACCTCAAATATAAATTTTATGACTTCCCCTTAATTAGATTTATTTGCTTTACCTATGCACATAGAACTATTAATTTAAGAAAGTTTTTCTTTTTTTTTTTTACATTATTACATATTTGTTTACACAATACAGAGTAATTGAATGAAAGTGTAATTACAAAAAATTGTAATTTTTCATACGTGTTTGGTTGACAAAATGTAATTATATCATAATTCTCTATATCGTGTTTGGTGGTACAAATTGTAATTACACAATTACATAATTTATATTTTTGATAAAAATTATTAGTATGATAAAAATGATTTTTGTAACAAAAATTAAAATCCAACTATCATACGTATTATGTTAGTCTAAAAAGTAGTTCATAATACGATTGAAGTTATGAAACATGCAATTTGCTACTACCATTCAAAGATAATGATGTTAATATGTAAAAAACCACATTTCAGAGCCTTAAATGTCTCAAAGAGTTCGTGAGCTGTTTATAATGCTTGTTTTTTACATTATTTTCTCAATTTGTATCATACTCTATAATATAGTGCAAGAAAACTTTTTGTATTTGCATAATTAACATCCACCTAATAATATTTGGTTTCATAATCTAAATAGCCTGTACCTTTAACTATAAAAACTGATATAAACTTAATTTGGAGGAAGACTTATCTTAGGTTATATCCCTTTTTATAATACGTAAATTAAGTCAATAATAATATAAAATTTATAATATATAACATTTATAAGTAAGGTTTTATAAATTGTCCAATAACTTTAAGGTTTTATAAATTGTCCAATAACTTTCATAACAATTCTTATAATATTTTTTTTTTATAACTAAGTATATTATTTTTATGATATATATCATGGACACGTAAATAAGTTATGTACATACTTTTTGGCCATAAATTTTTATAAATAAATATATCATAACACTTTTATAATATGTAAATTATTCTTTACAATAAACTTTTTGACCTTAACTTCGAATTTTTTTATTAAGATTTAAATAGTATATTTTTTTTTATTATAACTTTATAAAAAAACACAAACTATTTTTATAATATATATTTTTAGGATTATAATATAAGTAATTTATTTGTCATAACAATCCCAAATACTCATAGGTGTTCATACTTATATTATAATTTTTATAAGTTGTATGAAAATGATTTTTTTTAAAAAAAATTAGATTTTGGTGTAATTACTCCAATTCTCACTTCTCCCTCTCCCCTAAGAATTGGAAAGTGTAATTGAGGTGTTCCAATTACACCCAATTCCATGGGATCCACCAATTACAAGGTTTCCCAAACATGCCATTATTGTGTAGTTACATGCAATTAAATCCAAATCCAATTATTTGGTGGCTTTCCAAATACTATTGAATTCAAGAAAAAAAGTAATTTAATATCATGTTCATATTTATAACGGCATAATGATAATGTGTAATTACATGCAATTACACCCAAATCGAATTATTAGGTGACTTTCTAGATACTATTGAATTCAAGAAAAAAGTAATTTATATAACGTTTATTCCCATAAAGGCATAATGATAAATTTAACCTTCAACATTTACAATTTTTTGTCAATTTGGACATTATTCTTTCTTTAGCTAAATTTGGCCCTTAATCTTTCAGAAAAAAGTCAAATTGCTTTTTTTAATAGAAATATTGATTAAAACATTAATTTTTAATGTTATTGGCTTGTTCACTCACATGATAGTTATTGTGCTCATCTTGTTAACATAACTCTATTTGTTTTATATATTACGTCAATAAATAATTTTTAAAAAAATAAAATTAAAATTAAAGTTAAAAATATAAAAAAAGTTCATAAAAAATTCAAAATAGCAGTATGGAGTACACGAGAATTATCATGCAGGCTGCTGTGTTTAAAAATTAACATTTTAATTAGTATTCTCATTAAAAAAAACATCATTATGACTCTTTTTAAAAGTTTGAGAGTCAATTACTCAAAAAAAAAAAAACTAAATTGACAAAAGATATAAATAATAAAAGTTGCATTTTTTTGCGAGTTTAATTTTTATTTTTAATTAAATTTATCTATTAAGCATTAAAAGAATTGTTTTTTTTTTTTTTTACATATAAAAAGTAGAGTATCTCCAAGCATTTCCTAATTAAAACATTGATTAACTACAATTAGTGCTTGTGTTATGACAACAAATTGCTATCTTTTTTTACCATTTACATAAAGTTTCTACAAGGGATTTGATAATTTTGACCTGTCTTTTCATTTCGTTGTTATGAAAACAACTTGCTCTTCTTTTAAGAAAACAACATAATTAGAAGATTTTTTGAACCCTTAAAATGTATAAAGTTACACTGATAAAATAAGAAAAATTATGTTTGGAATCCCTCAAAATATTACAATTCAACCCCAAACCAATATTTGTATGGTTTTAAATTAATCTTGTATTTTCAACTTTCTCAAGACTTAAAATTAATGTTTGGGTTTAGGTTTTTTGGTGTCTAAGTCTCAATCAAAGGAATTCCATGATGTTTCACCAGTTTGGAAATTGATTTTGTTCCCCACAACAACAAAAAAAAGAAGATGTTTTTATCTCATTATATAGTTTTACTTTTGATTCAGCAAAGTTGATTAAATAATGGCATGTTAGTGATTTTATCATCATTACATAGTTTGAACTTTTTGTTACCTTTAGCCTCTCTTATATTTTTATCTTTGTTATGATAAATGTCGATAATAATAATAGAATGATCGTAAAGCAATAAAAAAAGAAAAAAAAATACACAGATTTTATGTGGAAACACTTTTGGGAAAAAAACCACGGACAAAAGAGAAGGAATTCACTAATGTTGGAAAACAAATTATATAAGAGGAGTTTTAACTATATCTATTTAAAGGTTGAAAAATCATATCCTAATCAAAGTCAAATAGTAGAAGTATAATTCTATATGGACTCAACTTGTACGATATGATCCGTACTGAAATTTTGTGCCTCTCGCCCCCATTTATTCTCTTATTTTGCTATTGTATTTATTTCTTCAACAAGTTACGAGATTCAGATCACACAAAGTCTAACAGAATTTATAGTTAATCTATACACAGTTATTATCTTTACTTTAATGATTTTTGAAAATATTTTATTTCATCACAATTCACTAACATTACATTACATTACATACAAATACAATAACTTCATCTACCACTTTCAGTATCTCAAGAAAAATGCATGTTGCAATTTTACCTATTACAGTAGCCTGCTGGAGATTGGTTTAATGAAAACAATAATCATAGGTCCCTTGATAATTAAAAAGAACACATAGCTCCAAGACTTGTTCCACATGCATATATAATCATTCAAGTCAAAGAGCTAGCCCTAAGGCTAAATTATTGGGTCAGTTTTGGCTCTTATGTAACACAACTAATCCAATCATTTCCTTTGGTTACTCCTTGATTTCTCAATCATCTCTTCCAAATTTAATATCTAAACCGGTTTTTGCTCTATTGTCTGAAAAAGGACGTTACATCACATTACATGTTTAATTAATTACACAACAAATGGCCCCCCGGTAAATATAAACGGTCACAAATACGACAAGCTTGAAACCCGTTTGAAAATTGAACTTAATCACGAGGCAACACTGT
Organism: Gossypium sturtianum; assembly: GCA_025698515.1. Lineage (NCBI taxonomy): Eukaryota > Viridiplantae > Streptophyta > Magnoliopsida > Malvales > Malvaceae > Gossypium > Gossypium sturtianum. The sequence continues at coordinate 3,976,481 of CM046949.1, forward strand.
CTGGAATCATCAAAGATTTGGGAAATAAAATGTTGAAAATAACAAGAGTTTGTCTTGTCTAACAAAGGGAATGATGAACCTAGTAAATATAGCAACCTTTTCTTTTTGATCGTACAAACTGTCATAGAGTAAAAGGGTTTCCCTTGAATTGCACAGCTAAGTGAAATTAAGAGGGGAAAAACTCAAGAGTCAAAAAGGTTAGATCTTTGGATATGAAGCAAAAAAACAAAACAAAAAAAGGTAGTCAAAACCAATTATGGTGTATAGAATTTCATGTGGAAATGTTGGGGAAGAGACAATCATATTCTTGTCTTCAAAACCCTTTTTGTTTGCCAAAAAAAAAAAAAAACCCAAAATTATTTGTGCTGAGATTGTCTTCTTAATGGGAGATTATCATTGTTTGTTTTTGATGTGTTGGATCGAGTGATCCAAAAGCCTAAATACTTTTTTTTTTTTTCCCCAGGAATGCTTAGAACAAAGGTTTTGTGGCCTACACCATCTGAAAAGGCCAAAATATTGAAAAAAAACCCTAATTATTTAAAATTTATGTAGGGCAGGGCCTATGTATATAGTATTTTAGATAAAGATGTAGACAAGTTATTGTTTGTAATTAGGTTCAAGGTGCGATGCATGGCATGTCCTTACCACTTACGATCATGTTCTTCCTCTATCGTTCCATTCCCTCTCCACATGGTTTGATCATGTGAATGCTAACATACAAGCACATGGTTTAGGTCTTGACTACTCATTTTTTAAACTTTGTTACCAAAGGCTAAGCCAGAACAATCTTTTAGAGTGGGCCGAATGAAATTTTAAATTTTTATAGTTTATATCTTTATAATTTTTAAAGGACTAAATCGAATTTTTATAATTTTAGGGGGCCAAAGTACAATTTTACCTTTACTAATTTAAAATTTTTTAAAAAAATTAAGGGCTTAAATAAAAATTTTACATTTTAGGAGGGGCCGGGGCCCATGCCAGCCCCCTCTAAATTTGCCACTATTTGTTACAATGACTAGGATATAGGGGCAACCACTTTCTCTGTTATAAATCTTTCCTAGATTTTATTTATCAATCCATTGAATCTTATCACATACATATATACTCACGAAGATACGATTATATCAAAAACTATTGTTAATATGAAAATTTAGTATCAAAATTAATTATTATAAATACTTAACTAAATTTAACTTAACTCAAGCTAATTCGTTTACACATAGTTTATATAGGTGAGATTCGTACCTCAACAATTAAAGTTTCAGAGTCTCATGTTAGGAAAGTATGCACATCACCAGGGGCGAAGCTAGAACAATTTTTAGGGGGGCCGAACGAAATTTTAATTTTTTATAGTCTATATCTTTATAATTTTTAAAGGATTAAATCAAATTTTTATAATTTTAAGGGGCCAAAGTGTAATTTTACCTTTACCAATTTAAAATTATAAAAAATTTTAAAGGGCCTAAATAATAATTTTTCATTTTAGGGGGGTCGGGGCCCCTGCCAGCCCCCCTAGCTTTGCCTCTGGACGTCACATATGTAATAAAAATCATTACATGTTATTATTTACTATCATAAAATGTTAGCCCACTTTAGTTATTAAGTAAAGTATGGGCCAAATATGTGTAGATACTTTAATAACTAATTTTTAATTGATGATAGGTTGATTAGAAAATAAGGTTAATGTGCAAAGTTATATATTAGGGTTATAGTCCCTAGCTAAATTACATATATGTAACTTTTCTGATATTCCATCTTTAGAATAGAGAAAGCCACTTTTTTTAAATTACTTGTATATTAATTTGAAAGATCAAAACCACATTATTTGAAGATTTTAAGAAATTGATAGATTCAGGCACGCTTTCGCATCTAGCTTTGTTCTTGATGATCTGATATGACAGATCCTGATTTATTAAGTTTTGCATTAGAGTTTTGTATTAAAAAATATTTTTAGAAACCAAACTGAGCTTTCAATTCTCAATTCGTATTTCTATTTTTGAGGATTAATAAGTTTCTAATTTCTCAAAAATTTATATAATTTTGACACTTTAATTATTTATCTATATTATTAAGTCATTGACTCAATATTGATGTCACGAGTTAATCGAACATAAATCTAATTGTGGAAATACTTAAAATAAATATTACTATAAGTGTGTTTTTATCTTTTTTATAAAGACAATTTAAACCTAAAATAAATATAAAACATGAGACTTGAACCTAAGACACCAAAGTCCTCGACACTTCAAATTTGCAATTTCAATCAAACTTTCATTATTTTTTTTATAAAACTTTCTTTTGTAAATATAATTTTTTATCCACATCGTGAATGTGTCATAATTTAATATTATATAAATATTATTTTATACATATATTTTTTTTATTTTTTATCTCGTATCTTATTTTATTTTATTCCATGTTTAAAATATCTAAACATCTACATCTTCCTTCTCTCCTTTTCTTTTTCTTTTGTTCTTTTCCTTCATAAATCATGACATCGATGATTAATGGAATTATGCACCAATTAATTCTATAGTTCATTCATTTAGTGCCATCACCGTCAGTATCATGAATGCAATAATACAGCTAGAAACTATCCCTTAACCAAGTTGTGCATGACCTATAATCCCACTATTACTCAAATTTCATCAACTCCACTCACAAAAATATATACTCTCTCTTCAGTCTTCACTATTAAATACAATAAATTACATCATTAATCATTAAATTATAGGTAATTTTTTGTTTTGGTCACTTAACTAAAAAAAAATTACAATATCATTTAACTCTTCAAAATATCATTACTTTAATTATCCATTTTTTTATAATACTAAAAGTCTTCATTTATGGGTAACTACTTAATGATATTTATAAAACTAACTTAAAATTTAATTGATATATAATTTTAATATTAACTAAGTCATAATTTCTCTATTTTAATCAATAAAATTAACACAAATTTTCTTTAAAAAAAATTAACACAATATTTGTTATGTCGAATTTTTTTTAACTAATGATTATAAATTAAATTATAATTACAATTATCATAAATGTTTTTTATATTTTATGTTTAGAGTTCTATTCAAGTAATAACTCTATTTTAAAATTAGCACAACTTTTTTAATTAAAAATTATAAGTTAAATTATAATTACTTTTAAAATTAATTTAGTAATATAATGGGAAATAAACGATATTCTAGTCAATTCAAAAGTTTTTTCAAATTTGTGTTTTTATATATATTATAAATAAATATAATAAAATATTATTACTAAAAAAAGCAATAATTATAATTGTTTTATTTTTATTTTTAGTGCTTTTACATAAAATATAAAATAATTTCAAATATATTTATTCTATTAATAATTTTTCACTATTAATGTTATAACTATTATCATTTAATTAGACTTTGGATCCATTGATTATCACTTCATTAATGTTACGATTATTAAATAACAAATAGGTCCCATGACTTCGAAACATTACTTTCCTTAAGCTATGTTGCTTTGTCCTCTTGATAATGTTGTTTATATATATATATATATATAGGAGGAATTTACATACATCAATGTAAAATTTGCACTCTTTTATGTCTCTTTGTACAACTAATATTTTAACGATTCAACCGTTGAATTTATCAATATAATTGTACTTGTCATACATCCAAAATTTTAAACCGATTCAATCTCTCTATCATATCGATCTAAAATATAATATATATATATAAAATATTTATTGAACGGTTGGAAGTTTTTTACATAAAACAAATAAATACAAATTTTTAACTTACATTAAATTTGACATGCATAATTTATATTAATAAAATATAAAACATAACATTTGAATTATTAAAATATTAATTTTAAAAAAGATAGAAAAGAAATTTAGAAGAAAAACTAATTCCTAGAATCAATCAGAACAGTACCAGTAAAGGCCTAATACCCATTACCTCTCAGCCTTATCAGATGCTCAAGCAGACTTTAGCTACATGATGGACCCATAAAGGGCCGAATTTAGGCAAATACGTCAGTTTAAAAAAGAATGGGTAAATATGTGGGTTTTATGATTATTTTGGAAAACAGGGTGCATTTTCATCGCATTGGAATTAGTATGTATCGATATCGATCTATTTTAATGCATTATTTTGAATTTATCAATATTTTTTAAACAATTTAATATATAAAATAAAAAAATGAATTAGATCAAATCATTTCAAATATAAAAATATCAATCAATAAACTTCACAAATAAAATTACTATCATTCAATAAATATAAAATAAATAAGGAAGAAAAAATTTATCCTACACATTAGCCAACACATTTATCTACAACGTTATTATAGAAAATCTACAATAAGATCATCTGCTACTAAATATATAAAATGAAAGTTTAATAAAAACATATACATAATGTTGTGTTCGTGAACCTTTTAGAGATTTTGTCTTTCTTTTCTTTAGTTTGTTTGTTATATAAATCTTTAATTCTTTATTATTTATTTATTTTTCTAAATTTTAAATTTACTATTTTACCTTGGTTTTAAATCTAAAATTGGTATATCTTGTCTATAAAACTCAAATTATGAGAGTACAAACTAAATTAGCTATTCGTCGACTGTTTTGCCTTTCCCTTTATTTTTCAACATCCCGGCATCGTCTTTAGTTACGTACAAAATTCAGATATAGGAAATCCATTAATCACACAATTCAAATACAAATCAATACATTATATACATGAATGTATTTTATTCAATTTAGTCTTATATGTCCTAATACCCAAAACACTCGTTTTTTACACTTTACCTAATCGAATTTAAATCTGCCTTAATAAATATAGTACAAGGACTCCCTATTTTTATTATTCATTAAAGTTTTCACCCTTTTCACTTAAGTCCTTAATAAAACACAATTAATCAAATAATTCACATTTGATCCTAGTTTATATTCATACTTTTTTTTATCACTTTTCTAACATGCTTTCATCATAAAAAGTTATCTTCTCACTTGCATGAATTTTATCTTTTTTATATTAACTTTCCAAAATTTTCCAAAATCTACATAAAACTTCTTAATTCATTAATCTAATGCTTGGGTTGTAACAGCCCAATTTTCTATGGTGTCGAAAACAATGGTTCGAGATCACTAAATCCGACGAGTGAGTTCAAAAATTTTATTAATTAGTGTTTATAAGTCAATTATGAATTTAGGAAGGCTTATGAATTAGTGATTTGTGCTTTAGAAATATTTATCAAATTAATTAGTTTTGAAATCGAGGTATCGATACCTCGATTTCATAAACCGAGCCGTAAATATTTTTATAAATATTTACGGAGTTTCATTAAGTTAGTATTAAAGTTTCGTTAGAAAATTTTAACTTTTGGATAGTTAATTAAATAAAAAGAACTAAATTGAAAAAGGTGCAAAACTAGTTAAATGAAAGAAATAGTGATTAAATAGCACAAGTTCTAGATAAGAGAGGACCAAAACGGAAATTAGACCCCCATTAGAAGGCTTGGACGGCACAAGGAGAAAAAAATCAAAAAGTTAGTGTGAACAAGGGGCAAAATTGGAAAAGAAATAAAATCAAATAGTTAAAAATAGGATTAAATTGAATTTCTAGATATCTCTTCACTTTTCTTCAGCCAAAAATGCCATAGGAGGTCTCCAAGAAGCTGATTTCTCATATTTTCACTTCATGTGAGTTAATTCTAGCTCTTTTCTTGAATTTTTTGTATTTTTAAGACTTTTACAATTAGGTCCAACTATTTAATTCATTAGTTTTTGATTTTATGGGTAACTTTGGAAGTTACCATTGATGAGTGCTGGATGTTTATGATGAATTAACATGGATTTGAAGCTTTAATTTTGTTATTTGATGATTTTATTAAGTAATTTTGATAGATATTGATTTTAGGACCAAATTGTAAAAAGGTTAAGAATTAAGGTTTGGTATATAAATTCTGAATATAAATGGCTGTATGGTAGCCTAAAATAATTAGGTAAATTATCAATTGAGAAAAATTAGCTCAATTGATAGGATAATTGATAAGGGACTAAATTGTAAAAATTGTAAAAATTTGGGGTAAATGTGTAATTTTGAAAATTGAAGGGTATAAATTGTAGAGTGAATTAGAATTGAATTATATTCTAATGAATTAATAATTGCATATTATAGATCAAGAATTCGAAGACAAATGTGAAAAAAGAGAAATTAGCCGAATAGTCTCTGAATTATTACAACTTCTACAATCTACCCTAGGTAAGTTCGTATGGTTGAACCTTGATAATCATATTGAATTGATGGATGGTATTATGTATTTATTTATACTATTTGTTAAAAACATGAAACATTATTATTTATAATGAATTTAAAATGACTGTTCGAGTTAAATGGAACACGGGATTTGAGTACCATCGTTTGTGGAAAAGAATGAATTAACGGATAAGACCATGGTTGGACCATGGAAATGTTTAAATGTAAGACCATAGCTGGGCTATGGCATTTTAATGAAAAGACCATAACTGGATTATGACACTACAAATGTAAGACCATGGTAAGGTAATGACATTGCATGTGTAAGACCATAGTTGGATTATGGCACAAAGAAAATGATGCACTCATATCCGTAAGTCGTTCTCCGATTTGGAAAGACTTGGTTAGTGACATGGAAAATTTATGTATATGAAACTTGTTGATAATTATGTATATTCATGATTATGAATTGTTACCGAAATAAATATATACAAAATTTATAAATATGATGGTACATGAAATATTAATTGTTGTAATTATTATTTAATGTGTATGGCAAGTGGAATGAGGTGAGTATTTGATATTATGATATTGAATTGAATTCTTGAGGATTTGTGATTATTGAATTGAAATGAATATTGGTTGAAATTGAAATGTGAAATTTAAACCCTATTAACTGTATCGGGCTGAGTCGGATATAGTTGGCATGCCATAGGATTGGAAGTGTTCAGGGATTACTTCGACTTCGAGTCGATGAGACACTGGGTGTCAAATTTTTTACTTCGAATAAATTCGATGAGGTACTGGGTACCAAATTACTTCGACATGGCCAATGAGACACTGGGTGTCAAATTATTAGTTCAAATTATCCGATGAGGCACTGGGTGCCAAACTGGTGTGTTTTGGTTGGACCCGTGTATCCGTCCGAGTCTGAGTCGTGTTAATAGGGGTAAATGAATAATAAAGTATATAATTGATATTGAAGTGGCATGGTATGAGAAATGGAAGTGAAATAGTGAATTGAAAATAGAATGTGAAATGAAAATGAGGCATATGGATTGTGTATTAAATTGTGAAAAGCCATTGAGATAGCAAATTAATGAGAATTGAACGTGCTATGAGTGATCTATAAATATATGAATTAATATCGAAAGACTTATGGTTATTATCGGTTTATATCTGAAATATTTGAAAACGATATTTACTTGATATATTGAAATATGTCTTGGAAATGATATTTACTTGATATAATGAAACGTAACATGAAAATGATATTCACTTAATATATTGAAAAGTGACATGTAAATATGAGATTATCTTTGATATGTTAATACAAGGAAAGTATGTATATGGTGTTATGTCGAGGAAATGAGTTTATCAATATTGAATTTATATGTAAGATGTGCAAGTACACTAACTATTGTTGTTGCTTGATGTTTAGGCAAATGCGAAGCTATTGACTGAATAGTAATATGTTTATTTATTTGAAGTATTGAAATGGTAAGTATTTAAGTGAAAATAAGTTAGTACTCATGAAAGAAAGGTAAGATTTAAATTGTGAAATTTCTTATGGAACGACTTATTATGTGTTCAATTCGAAAAAGGCTTTGGTTAAATACACTAACTCGTGACCATGGCTGAATGATATACATATGCTTTGAATGACAAGCATATGGAATAAGTATAGAAGAGTTAAAATTATATAAAAATTCTATTAAGCTTGGGATAATAAGTATATGTGTGATACTATGAATTTATTCACCTTGTGAATTAAAATGATTAGAGATTATACGAACTTACTAAGCATTCAATGCTTACGTATTTATTTTTATTACCTTTCAGATTATCGGAAGCTCGAACTAGTTGGAAGCTTGTCGGAGCTATATCACACTATCCATTGGTTCTATCGGTAATTACGGATAACTTATTCTGGTTATAATGGCATGTATAAGTTATTTTGACTAAATGTTAGTCTATAGGTGTTATGTTAATATTAGTTATTTATTTGGCTTGAGTTTTGGTATTATGATATTTGCATAATCTGTCTTATAATGTTAATGTGATTGAATGATGAGAGGTGAAATAGTAGTCGAATATGCATAAAAGGTGCATAAAATCCCATTGGTTAGGTATGAACACATACAGGTATATTGATATTTGGTTTCAAGAAGATTATTTGGTAATAAATTGCACATTCGTGTTTGAATAGATAGGTAAGTTTGGATATAAAGATAAACGTGATAATATTACATGATTTAAACTCGATCCTAGCTTAATTTGAACATATTGAATTGGGTTGCTTGATGTCTAAGATTGCAGGGTATGGTAAACTTGATGTTTAAGACTCATTTAGAGTTTACACGGCCAGACACACGGGCGTGTGGCCGGCCGTGTGACCTAAGTCAGAGAGTTACACGGGGTAGGACACGGTTTGAGACACGGGTGTATCCCCATGACCACACGGGTGTGTTCCAGGGCCACACGAGCGTGTGTGCCCTGTATTTAGGAAAAAATTTAAAATTTCGTGAAAAATTTCATGAGTGTCCGGTTTAGTCCTGATTTACTTCTAACGTGTATTTTTGGGCCTCGAGGGCTCATAAAAGGGACAATATGATTAAACTATGATATGAATGCTCGATGATTGTGAAATGTCCGTATTTGATCTGAAAAGTTAGGTAATGCTCCGTAACTCTGCTTTGGCGACAGATAAGAGTTAGGGGGTGTTACATGGGTTCTTCATATCTAACATTATTTAACAATAAAATTGCAAAGAAACTTACTAATTTCTCTTTGGAAAGTTATGGCAATGGTGGAGACTTGAGAGATTTTCTTTTCTCTTTTGTTTTGGTTACTTAACCGGTTATGGATGAAGAGAATTAACTTTCTCTTTTTTTCTTTTTTCTTTTTTTTTTGTGAATTAGAAGAGGAAGTAAAAGCCCTAACAAAAATACGGTTAGCGTGACTCAAACCCAGACTACACCTAGAACAATGAACACCTTAACCATCATGTCAATAGACAAGGTTCGAAGTAACTTTCTCTTTTATTCCACTATCACACACCTTTATACTTTGACTAGTGGATTGTTTATACTTAATTAATCCAAGTTAATTAATTAATGAAAGACCACTGAATTAATTATATGTCATATAAACTATATTAATAATTAAACAGGGACTTAACCATATCATTCCACTAACTCACTTCTAATTTGGTTTAATTATTTTATAGGTTGTGGTTTAATTGCCATTAAATACACCTATTAATTAGAAATCATTTTCCTTTTATTTTAAACACAATTTTGTTTAGTCATTGTATTATTTTTTTATTACCCGATTCAATTCAATATCACATAATAATTTGACTTTTTCTAATCCACACTTGACTACTAGTTATTCTATTTTAATTATCTACTAAATTTACTCAATTAATTTGGCCAAAAACTGAATTTTACAACACCATTTAAAACCGAATTTTTACAAAACTACACTCATTTATGGAAAGGCCTTAGTGGTGTATGGAACGATATACAAAAGGGAATCATCTGAAATGTGTGCAATGAGAATGGTGTTGATTTTTGGACAAGGGAAGATGATTTGTTGATACAAGCATGTTTGAGCTTAACTCTTAGACATACCTAGCATTTTCGCGTGAGTTATATGATTTCTTTTGATGGAGAATGGAAATGGGATTACATTTAGACATTATTGCCTATAGCTGTGAGATTTAGAATCATTGTTATATGTTGAAATAACACAATCCCACATCTAAAAAATACAAGGTTGTGGAGTGCTTGTACTACTATAAATAGAGGTGGTTTCTCCACTCTTTCTCTCTGTAATTTTTCACTTGTATCTTTTGTAGTGTTTTAGAACATAGGCGTAATTTTCCGAATTGATTATGTTTAGGAGGTTGAGTTTTAAGTGGGATCGTCTTTGACCCTTTTAATCTTTTTTGAGAAATGAACCTAATGTGGTTTTTTAGTACAATAATTTACTCTATTTTACCCTATTCGCACAAAACTATATGATCGCCTTGTGTGTCTAACATCAATGATTTACCAAGATGGAGACGGGATAGTAAGTGCTAGTTTACCCTGAGGTTTGCTTATGAAAGATGAAGTGCAAAGGTAGTCGCGAGAGCTGGAAATGGGTGTGGAAACTTCGTGGTCCTCAACGAATCAAAGTTTTCTTTTGGTTAGTCTATAATGGTAGAATTCTCACCAATACTAAGAGAGTACGTAAGCATGTGTCGTGGAATTCTTGATGTCAGTTATATAGTGATATGATAGACGGTATAAGGTTTAGTTTAGCATTACTTCTCAAAAGTGCTTTTGGGGAGAAGCTAAAATTTTCAGCTTTTGGAAAAAAAATGCTTTTGGGCCAATTTTTGGCCTGGGAGAAGCACTTTTTTTCTCTAAAAAAAACAGCTTGTTTAGAAATGTTTTTGTTTCAAAAGTACTTTTAGTCCCAAAAATGCTTCTTAGAAGCAATACTAAACTGACCCTAAGTCATGTTTTGCGCCAATGTACTGCAACTTTGTTAGTGTGGTGCCTTGTTGTCAAGTCGAGTAAGCTTGTGGAGTTTATGTAGATGGATTTTAAGAATTGGGTTGTTACTAACCTAAGGGATCAAGAGTATTTTTCCAGGAAAGTGAAAGATCGGGGCATTCGTTTCGTGGTTATATGTTGGAATATATGGCAGAGATAGAAGTAGTATAGTTTTATACAGATTCAACTTTTGCGGCATGGTCAGGCCTTCGCCCCCACAGATTCCCTGTTTTGCCTCTTTATTTTATTTTCTTTAACAAGTAAGTTGCACCTTAAACTTTTAAGACTGGATTAAACGAGATTCGGGTCGAATAACTCTAACAGTAGATCATTATTGGGAATTTTGTAGATGGATGCTTTACATAAAAGAATTGAATATCTAGCCACAGATACAACATAACTCAACAATATAAAGTCTTAATGGAAAAATATTAAGAAGAATTTGTTCTATTACAACAAAATGGATTTATGAAGTAATAGATATTAAGGAATTGAATGAGCTATATAACAAAAGATAAATATATTTTAATGTAATCCTTAATAAAATAAAATTTCTGTATATTTAACACAAAATTCATGCAGAAAAGTCAACTAAATTAACATATTATTTTTTTTTCACTTATAAAATATTATTATGTTTATGTAACAAAAAAGGGCAAATTACCAGAAAATACCCTTTTTTTACAAAATTAACGGAACAGGACCGGTTTTTTAATTATTTACCGGAAAGGGTCATTTCCCCCAAAAACGCGTCCACGTCAGCGCGTTTTAAGGGGATGCAGCAGGAAAACGCGTCCTCGAGGGAGCGTTTTGTGCCACACCAGCACAAATCGCGTCCTTGAGGGCGCGCTTTGCTGATGTGGCAAAAACGCTCCCTCGGGGACACGTTTTGCCTGCTTTCAACGGTCAAATTTTTTTGACCGTTGGGCCTCCGACGGTAAAAAAAAAACTATAAAAGCCCCCACCCTTTCATTTTTTCACACAAAGGTCCTTACTCAATTTTCTCTCAAATTTCTCTCAACTTTCTCTCAAATTCCTCTCAAATTTCTCTCAAATTCCTTTAAAGTTCCTCTCAAATTTCACAATAGTCCTTTAATTTTTACAAAAAATCCCTATTTAAAAGTTTTTTGAAATATTTATTTTTTGTTAAATTTAAAAATATTCGATCGTATTAGCAATGGCCGGAGAATTAATTCGTCTCGACAATAAACACATCTCCGTCGATCAAATGACAATGGTAAGTTATAATTTTAATTTTTCAATACTATTTAATATTTTTTAGATTTATGCAATTTTAATTAATTTTTATTTTATAATTTTTTAAACAGTCTGTAGATCAGGTGTTGAATGCTATATTCGCAATATGCCTCGTCTGCCATCGCCGTTCGAGAATTACCTGCGGGAAGCGGGTTTTTGGCACGTGGCCACGATATGCCGGGGGTGCAAGTTGGACCCGAAGCTAATTAGTGTGTTGATAGAGAGGTGGAGACCCGAGACGCACACTTTCCATCTTCCATGCGGAGAGTGTACTATTACTCTGGAAGACGTACATTTGCAATTGGGATTGCCGGCAGATGGGTACGTAGTCACCGGGTCCGCAACTTCTGGTGATTGAGGAGCCGTATGTTACGAGCTTTTGGGTGCTATTTCGGATAACATTTACGGAGGTCGGATCGAGATGGGCTGGCTACGAGACACATTCCCGGAGCCGGATAATGATTCGAACGAAATAGAAAGAATACGGTATGCTCGAGCATACATTATTGAGATGATTGCAGGCTATCTGATGCCGGACTTGTCACGAAACCTCGTACATCTGAGATGGCTGCTAAAACTCGTTGATTTTAGAGCAGCCGGTGAATTGAGTTGGGGGTTTGTCGTGCTAGTAAAATTGTATCGGGAGATGTGTGGGGTGACGCGACCGAATAAAGCGAAAATCAGAGGTTGCCTATCACTACTGCAATCATGGGCATGGTTTCGCTTTCTATTTTTACGTCATCGAGTGGACCACCCATATACATTCTCACTCATAACGAGGTAAATTTAATATTATATTTTACAATTATTACGTAGATTTAAAATATAATTGTATGCTAAAAATTTTATTAATTAGGTGGAACCATTCGGCGAGTTATGTTGGAATACCTACATCGCTTGAAAATATACGGCTTCTATTAGAGCAACGGTCGGAAGCACAAGTAAGTATTAAATAAAATATATTTTCGTAATAAAATAGTCGTTTCGTATTTCGTATTTAGTATTTGGTATTTAGTATTTAGTATTTAGTATTTAGTATATAACTAATATTTTTATCATGTTAATATAGTTTGAATGGACACCATACGAGGATCCGTCAATTCGGGCAGTAATTCCGGATGAATTCTTTCAAAATTCGAACATTTGGCATGTGAAGGTCCCATTGATCAACTATGCCACCGTGGAGATGCACCAGTCAGATCGGGTTCTGCGTCAATTTGGATTCCGACAACCGATTCCCGTGGCACCTGAGGTGCTCGATGATGAGCACAAAGTCGACTTACGGCAGTTGCATACGGATTGGCCAAGATTTTGGTCAGCGTATATCGAATTGTGGGAGAACCGGTATGATTATATACCTACTCGGGAACCGATCATCGTTCCTGAGTAAGCGTGCGTGCTGGAATACATGCCATGGTTTAGGATCCATGGCAAGCCGTATTTATTGTCAGAAGAGGAGAGGCGACGGCAACTTCGTGAGCAAATGGAACGACAGGGCCCTTTAAATCCAAGGATAAGGGATGATGAGATGGGACCATCAACAGCGCCGACACAACCACTAGGCCCATCAACAGCGCCCACACAGTCACGGGGCCGAACACTTCAACCGACGACACCCACATCACAGCCTTTTCAGATTATGCCAGGTGCGTACCCTAGCCCTTATATGTATCCTAACCCTTATATGTTTCCTTTTCCAAGTCCCATGGCAGGTTGGAATGCATTGCCCGGTTCGAGTCCGTTCCCGACTACTCCGTGGCGCGATCGATCCAGAGGCGCCGTCGCATGAGGGATCGCACGAGGCGCCGTCGGGGAGCTCTTCTTTTTACCAATCTCCTTCGCCTTATGAGATTCAGACACCTCCGCCATGGGCGATGCAAACACCTCCCCAGTCAATATTTTATCAAGGTGGGTCATCCTCCCAACACCCACAACCAGACCCCCTGCCGGAGGAACCAGAATCCCCGCCTGAGGTTCCACAACCCCCGCCGGAAGCTAGAAGAAGGAGGAATCAGGTGAACGTCGACCACCCCCATGTGGCACTGATTCCGACTGGCACCAACATTGATTCCGACCGTCATTATTTTATTTTTTATTGTAATTTAATTTATTTTTTACCTTAAATAAAGTAAAAGTTGTATTTTATTTTTTTATTGTAATTTAATTTTTATATCAAAGTTGTTTTTTATTTTTTTATTGTACTTTAATTTTTATATCTTAAATAAAATAAAAGTTATTTTTTATTTTTATTGTAATTTAATTTATTTTTTATATCTTTAATAAAATAAAAGTTGTTTTTTTATTTTTTATTGTAATTTATTTTTTATATCTTTAATAAAATAAAAGTTGTATTTTATTTTTTTATTGTAATTTATCTTTTATATCTTAAATAAAAATAAAAGTTGTTTTTTAATTTTTTATTGTAATTTATTTTTAGTTTTTATATCTAGAAACTAAGAAGAAATGGATGAATTAGGACTAAATTGAATAAGTGAAAAAGTATGAGGGGTTAATTTGTAATTTTATCAAGATGGATGTTGATCCAATGTATGAATTTTGAAGGATCGTAAGGGGCAAAATAATCATTTAGCAAAAAAGATAATTTTGAAGAATAATGATGATGGTGATATTTTAGATTAATTGAATAACTTTTTTTTTGTTTTGCAACTTAGTCCTTCTACAAAAGTTCACCATTTTCATCAAGAAATTAAAAGAATTTTCATAGCCACCAAGAGACAAAAATGATAAGGAGACTATCAACTATTCCGATTTGGACACGAGCGAGATGTATGGCTTGGGCTCCTACACCTTCCGCATAACTTCCGTTGGTTGGATGTTTCTCGGATATCCATATTGTTGCGTATTCTAGTAGAGCAAGGTCGACCCTTTGGTTTGCGACGCAGTTCTCTATCCGATAACAGCTTAAACAGAGCAAGCGATACAGACGGCCACTTATGTTCATCTGGGACTAGTGGGAATACGTGTCTCCACACGTTGTACATGTTTTCTATTTTGTACACTTCATCGACATAGCTCATGGGATCCAGACGGAGATTCTGACAAGCCGCAATTACATGAGCGCATGGATAACAAAGTGCGTCAAATATCCTACAGTCGCAGGTCCTATTTCTAAAGTGTACACGATATTGCCCGCCAATAATACCTTGGTTCGGTCTGTCAAACTCCGTCACACGAAACCATAGGTTGTCGCGATCGTGACACACTGTGTGCATGGTGTTGGCCCGTGCCTTCGCCTTGTTAATTTCTCGCAATACCTTCGCGCACCATACATGGCCTCCCTGCATTTGGCCTTTATAACTCGTTGCTCGCTTTGGAAATAGTGTCACTAAATAAAAGTATGTCTCTCACGCAACCGATGTTATCGGCAAATGATGCGTTCCTTTTAGAACAGAATTTATGCATTCGACCAGGTTTGAGGTCATATGACCATATCGTAGGCCGTCGTCGTATGATTGTGTCCACTGTTCGAAAGGTATGTTGCATAGGTAGTTTGCGCCTTCTTCGTTAACTGAGCGCAAACTCGCCAACATCTCATGAAAACGGTACTCATTGATCTCGTACCCTGCCAATATAAGTTGATAGCGAATATTATATACCACTTTTAAATTAAGAATAAATTGAATATTACAAACGAAATTATATTAATAGATATTACATACCCATGTTGGTCACTTGCCGTCGTTCACTTGTAGATCGATGTTGCCCGTGGTAGTTGGACGTAATATGCCTTTGGCAATATCGATGGTGTGTGCGATGCCACAGGCTTCCCTGTCCCTCTATTGCGGCTAGTATTCCAGGGCCCCAATCCGATATAACGCATATATCAGGTTGGGGGCAGACATGCCTCCTTAACCTAGATAGAAACTGTAACGCCCCGAATTTGGGCCTAGAAGAATTGGGCTTTGGGCTTTTGGGCCTTAAATAGTTAACTAGTAAATTGTTTTGAAGTGCGCCCTAAATGTAACACCCCAAACCCGGCCTAATGTAACACCCCAAACCCGGCCTAGAAGTTAGGCCCGAATCTGGAATGTCACATTAAAGGCGCACTTCAAAAAAATTTACTAGTTAACCATTTAAGGCCCAAAAGCCCAAAGCCCAATTCTTCTAGGCCCAAATTCGGGGCGTTACAATTCTTCCCCCCTTAAAAAAATTTCGTCCTCGAAATTTCCAACTAACAGGGTGGTCGTGTATCAACTACCCTACCACGCTACCGCTGCGCACTCTGACCCTAATAATTTTAATATATACCCAAAACATCCACCTATCGCAACCATTCTCAAACATACGCAGAATAAGTACCAAATTCCGATTCAAATTTTTACAAAGCCCTAACACTTTCGCGACCTCGGCTGCGGCCTCTTCCTCCACTTCTAGCGCTCATCGTTGATTCTCGTATTATCCGAATTAGAAATTTTATGAAGTTAGTACATAGTTCCACTTGTTTAGGGCACATGTCTTATGCGAGTAAAAAAAAATTTTAAGCTATTACGCGGTCTAGAATCCACTCTGAGCTTAAGTTTCCTATGGGCTTTAGTCTCTAAAAGCCTATTCTTAAGTAGCCCATTATCTATACAGTTCAGTAATTTAAACAAATGTAGTACAGATAACTTACTTGGCTCGACGTCGAGGGCTCGGTGAACCACACTTCAAGAATCCTACAAAACTTTTTAATCTACTTGTTTTAAAAACCCAAAACATAAGGCCCATTTCACAGCCCGAGCTTTGCAACTTGGCTCTGATACCACTAAATGTAACACCCCAAACCCGACCTAGAAGTTAGGCCCGAATCTGGAATGTCACATTAAAGGCGCACTTCAAAACAATTTACTAGTTAACCATTTAAGGCCCAAAAACCCAAAGCCCAATTCTTCTAAGCCCAAATTCGGGGCGTTACAGAAAGAAATCCCACTCATCAGCTGGCTCCCCCAGTGTTATTGCAAACGCAATTGGAAGGATTCTCCCACTGCCATCCTGTGCTACAGCTAGCAATAGCCAATGCGTATATCTACCATACATAAAGGTACCGTCAATTTGTACCAATGGCTTGCAGTATAGAAATGCGTCTCGGCATTGCTTAAATGTCCAGAACAGACGCTTAAACACTTGGCATCCACGGAGCAATCGATCGTTGTAGTACGCCGGTTCTGTTTCAAGGTCTGTTATGCTGCCTGGGACATATCTCTCCAGCACCTAACACCACTGCCATACTTCATTATATGAAGCGTCCCACCAACCATGCAACTTTTCCAACGCCTTTTGTTTAGCTATCCAAGTTTTCCGGTAAGAGGGCGTGTACCCCAATTGGCTACGAATATTGGCAATTAAGGCCGGCACTAAAGTCTTGGGATCCGCCTTCACCGTCGGTATTATTAAGTTAGCCAACATATCTGAATCTATCTCTGGATGATCTTGTGAAACACTTGTCAACGAAGTACGTTAAATAATGCAACATTACGTAATATCAGTATTATTCAAAAACCTTGAACACCTAGTGATATTGTACCGGCAAGACATGTATGTGGACCTTTGTACTTTTTAATCTCCCACAAGCCTGTCCTTTTCCTCAACGAGGTCATGATTTTCCATGAACATGTACCGTCTTGCACTGCACACTTGGCCTCATACTTATCGAGTTTGGATTTAATCATCTTGTAGTTAACCCCGTTCTTGATACTATTTTGTTTCAATGCACCAAGAAAACTATCCTTGTTGGAAAACTCTTTACCAACTTCTAATTCACCCGAATCCAACGACGAACTTGTACGGTCACGCCTTTTGTGTGGTAGTTCAGGAAACTCCAATTCATCGTCTTGAGATAGATCGACATTATGCATGTGGGCTGGAGGCGAGTACGCCCTGAATCGCGGATCTTCTGCTTCTTCATCTGAACCCCCTTCAATAACTTCAGGTACGGTTGGAACAGGCTCCGGTTCAGAAAATAATGTAACTTCTGCACCATCAGGGCCAAGCTCTCGAGGTGGATCCACATCGGACTCATCATCCGACCCATCATCATCTGCAACGAACGAGGTCCCCTCGCCGGTGGATGTCGTGGAGAGTACATTATCCCTTCTTAAACAACTTTTGTAACGTCCCCAATCATATGTGGATTACTAACCACTAGAAGTTGATGACGTTCCCCAATACATATTTCTAGCATCGAACGTCGAAGGAAGGATATACATGTCCCATCCACCAACCGAGTGTCGTGCAGTGGTTGTTTTTTCCATACTACCACCAAACACGGGCGCTTTCGTATTCTGCCTCCCACTAACAGAGTGTCGGCTTGGGGTCGTGTATTCCCCTCGAACAGTAGTAGATGTTGAAGTCGAAGGAAGATCACTTGGCTATGAAAATTATACATATACCTCAAGATAGGGTAATCCACTAGCAAGATGAGTCTCTACCATTGCGTCCAAGCTCCGATGACCTTTGTTGTCGAATGAGTCATATCTCACGGGATCAACCGAAGCACAAAATCTATACTTAATAGACTGAACTTTCATTGGCGTTGTTCCGAAGATTTTACGCCTAATTCTTTTGCGAAGTTCGGTCAAATCTATGTTCTGGTTAAAAACCAGTCGCGATGTGTTCTCCGATAAAAAATAACACCGTTTTTGGTGTCACAAACCTTACTATCATAGTAAATAACAGCACTAATACGTTCACTCATCTTCAGTTTCTATTTTACTTTTGCCTCAATTTATATTATGCAACCCGAGAATGAAATTTGGCTCATTTATAGTCTAAGGACAATTAGGAACTCATCAGAGCAAAAGAGCGTCCACGTGGGAGCTTTTTCATACTATTATTGTCGATAAAGTGCATCCCGCTTGAAGCGTTTTGGTCACTATTTGTTCGTAAACGTCTTCTCAAAATTATTTTGCGAGAGACTCATCGTAGCAAAAGAGCGCCCACGTGGGAGCTTTTTGATACTCTTCACGGCGGTGCATCCTACTTGAAGCGTTTTGGTCACTATTTGTTGTAAACGTCTTCTCAAAATTATTTTGCGAGAGACTCTCTGTGCAAAAAAGAGTGTCCACGTGGGAGCTTTTTTTAGTACTCTTGCTGACGGTGCATCCTCCTTGAAGCGTTTTGGTCACTATGTGTTCAGAAACGTCTTCTCAAAATTATTTTACCAGATACTACTGTAAAAAAAAACAAATAATCTTTATCTTGGTGATATATTTTTTCAAAACCCTAAACCTAAAATTATTTTAATTAATTAACCATAAAATCTAGTTCATTAATTTTTTCATAAAGCCCTAAACCCTAAGACCCTAAAAACCCTAAACCATAGCCCTAAAACCCTAAAAACCCATACCCTGACCCTAAAAACAGCTAAAAACCCTGTCGAGGAAAGTAGGCAAAACGCGTCCCCGAGGGAGCGTTTTTGCCACATCAGTAAAGCGCGCCCTTAAGGACGCTATTTGTGCTGATGTGGCACAAAAACGCTCCCTCGGGGACGCGTTTTCCTGCTGTATCCCCTTAAAACGCGCTGACGTGAACGCGTTTTCGGGGGAAATGGCATTTTTCGGTAAATAATTAAAAAACCTGTCCTGTTCTGTAAATTTTGTAAAAAAAAGGGTATTTTCTGGTACTTTACCCACAAAAAACAGTATAAATTTATTAAATATACTTTTTTATATTAAATAAAATAAATCCGTACTAGTTAATATATATTATATACAAAAACATTCAGATTCAGTGTATATATAGTTAAAAAGCACGTATTAATTAGTTTAATGTGGGAGTAAAGTGCTATGAGTGGTCCAATGAAATGAAGGAAATTGGGTAAACATTTCTCCTCCTCACAATTTACTTTGACAAGCCCTCCTCCACTCTTCAATTTTCAGATACTCCATTCTTTACGGTTCAACAAATACTGCATTACTTTTGTATTTAAAATTAATATCTTGCATAATTTCTTCGTATTTATTTTACGGTTCATGAAAATAAATATTATTTCAGAATTCATGGTTGTTTTTCTAAACAATGTCATCTCCAAAATTCGAACTTCAATTTTGTTCTTAGAAGTGCAATATATCTTCTTATTGTACTCAACGGAATTAATAAACTATTATTATTATTATTATTTCTAATGATTCTCTAATATTCTATTATTAAATGGTTAGGTCATATAGTTACATTGTTTTCCTACTAAAACCAGTGGCGGAACGTAGTGGAAATCTAAGAGGTCATGGCCTCGCAAAGATGGTAAAAATTTGTAAAAATTCTAATTAGTAATGATAAAATTACGCGTTGCTCGCCTAAAATGATAAAAAATTGATTTAACCATTTAAAAATTATAAAGATATAAGCTATTAAAATGATAAAATTACATTTTTACTATTATAAAATTATACAATTTAATTCCGACCCAAATTTTTTTTTTTCAGACTCTGCATTTACTAACTTTTATATCTTACTGACCTGTGAATATGGCTAGTAATTTTAACTAGATAAGTTTTATATAAATCATCATAAAAAATGTTAATATTTTTTTAAAAAATTATTTACTATTATTAGTTTTTTAGAGTTATTAAGCAATTTGAATTTGCCTCTTTCTTTTTCAATCATGTCACGGGATTCTTGACCTTGAGCCAAAAATAAATGGACATTATTTATTTTACTTTATCTTTGCGAAAACCGTTAAAAATTATTTTTCATTTTCTCCCTTAGAAAAAAAATATAATAATTCGACCCAGAATCCGATTTGAAATTTAATTTGATTATCTAATCCACAATATCCATGATTTAAGTAATTTCAAAGACTCTACTTAGGAAGGCTTGGACTCTATTTATTAGACGAGGACACCATTCCTCTCTCCATCTTAACCTCCGTTGATATTATATATCAAGAAGGCTTTGTTTAGCATTGCTTCTCAAAAGTGCTTTTAGGGTCAAAAGCATTTTTTAAGTCAGAAGCAATGTACAACTTTTTTAGTCGGAAGTGCTTTTCAACCCAGAAGTAAAAACAGTTTTTTTTTTAGCTTTTACTTTTAGTAAAAGTACTTTTAGGAATAAATAACAATTTTAACTTTTATAATGGATTTTATATAATATTTATATGGTGTATGTAATTATTTTCTTATTAAGATTTATTTTATATATAATATTATATATTTAATTTTTTATTGGTCATATTTTATTATTTAAAATATAGTTTATATATTCGAATTAAAATTTATGAATAATTAATATTAATTGCTTAAAATATATTTAAAATTTATATTTCATATATTAAAATATTAACAACAAATTATTTTTTATATTCTTACTAAGATATCATAATATTAACTAATTTGAACATTATTTAAATGCATATTTATTACTTTATAACACAATATCTAAAAAAAAATATTTTATTTATCAAAAACACTTTTTAACAGCAATATTAAATATTTAAATCTTAAACTAAACTTTTTAAAAGTATTTTTCAAAATCACTTTTTCATAATATTTTTTAAAAGTACTTCTCGAAAGCACTACTAAACTAGCTCGAAGAATCATTGACTAAAAATAATTAGAAAAATGGAAAGAGAAAAATTGAGTAGTTTAGAACTTGCAAAAGGAAAGATCGGAAAAGTCGCGAGTTGCAAAATAAAACTAAAGGCTTCAATTGTTGAAGGATAAATATTTTTGGTTGAGACCATCTTGGGTTGTATGACGACGCGGTCTCAACGGTTGAAGTCATATATCTTCCCTCTCCCACACACTTTTTGACTTTTTGAATTCTC
Organism: Gossypium sturtianum; assembly: GCA_025698515.1. Taxonomy (NCBI): domain Eukaryota; kingdom Viridiplantae; phylum Streptophyta; class Magnoliopsida; order Malvales; family Malvaceae; genus Gossypium; species Gossypium sturtianum. The sequence goes on from CM046949.1 coordinate 3,998,293, forward strand.
AATTATCCTTTTTCTACTTCTTTATTATTTGTTTGCTTAACAACTTTTTGAGAAATCAGGATTTTCAATTTTTTATAAATATAATGGTGGTAAACAGAGTTTTAAGCCTCTTTTAGGCATAAATAGAAGATTGAGTAGTCAATCTCTTTAATTGTACTGTTTAGTGAATTAAGGTTTGTAAGAGTTTGTTGAGCTAAAACCTCCAAAATAAAAAACGTTGAGATGGAGAAAAAGGTCTTCCATATGCGAGTTAGACTTCAACCTGAATGTAGACTTGGTTGATCTGTACAAGTATGAAGCAATATCAACATCTGACGATAATCCATACAATGCACCTAGTCTGTATGGTGCACCTGACCTAGGTCAGACTTACGGGAGAGCATAAGTTGTCTAAATTGACTTAATTGACCAATTCAGTTAAGTCAATTTTGGCGGTTAAATCGATTATAAGATTGATTTATTTGGTTATGTCAGTCGGTTATTGAAATTCATAATCGAACCGATCATCTTAACCCACTTAATATTTAATATTTTTTAATTATTTAAATATATTTATATTTTATAATATATAAGTCAGTTAAACCGGTTAAATACATTAATATATTCATTATTTTAATTATATTTTATAATATATTTATTTTAAGTTAGTTAATCTACTAAATCGATGGATGTTAAGTTGGTTCGGTTAGACCAGTTTACATTATATAAGTCGCCAGTTTAGTTATTATATATGATGGTCAGTTAAATTGAAAAAATCAACCAAACCGATTGATTACCATTTGTAGATCCCTAATTAGATTTTTGAGAGCTAATTGTTGGTATCTGAGTTTGAATTCAAAATAAGGTTTCAAGAGGGTAGTTAAAAGTTTTAATCAGAGATACTGCACTAGAAATAAATGTGAATGTTTTTAAGCTAGGTATGGAGGATGTCCCATATGATGTTGAATACGATGATGTAAATGTTGAAGAATTTAGTGATCCCGATACTAACAATGTAGTTGATGATGTAGATGATGACGAAGAAGGCAATGATGATGATGATGATTTCGATTTCGACTAGTATGTCCTCCTACAAATTTCTCTCAGCCTAATGGACCTTTTTCATTCTTATATTAAATGAACCTTTATTCCACATGCGCAACATCGACATAGATGCAATGCATATCTCTAACATATCAAATTTGTTACAATTAATTATCCCCTAAATAAGCAAGATAAATTTTGTTTTAAAATATAGACTTAAAATTTTGTCTAAACCTACTCATATTTATAAATAGCTAATCCAAACCTATTTTAAACCTGTCCATATTAATTTTTTAAAAAAATTTAAAAATATATATTTATATGATTTTTAGTTTAGTATTTAATAATTATATTTATTTATTTATTAAAATATTGTATATAATCATCTTAATATTTTTTAATATTTATCTTGTAGTAGTATTATATACAACTATAAATATAATTTTTGTATTATAAATTACATAATATATAAAAAATAACATAATATAAAACATTATGAACTTAAAAAACGAGTCAGGCCAAGTCAAGCTCGAATTTTGAATGTTTAAACCTGAGCTCGGTTCATATTTTAAACAGGCTTAATGTTTTTTATAAAGCCTAGTTTTTAAATCTAATATTTTTACCTAAACCCACCCAAATTCCGGACAGACGTTCGGGCTTAAACAAACATGAATAGATCTAAACAATATTAATACTTTTTATAGTTTTATAATTCATAGATATATATATATATATATAATTATATTAGATTGTAATTAATTTATATAAAGTAGAAGTATTTCATTCTTACAATCCATATAAAAAATAAAATTCAGATTTCAAACATTGGGAAATTGTATTTATATATTTTTGGAATGTGTCATAATGAAGGAATACAATGTAGAACATTAAAATAAAATAAAATAAAATAAGGAGCAACAAATTGCAAGTACGTGGAAGTACCAGCTGTTGTAATTCAAAGAAAATATGGAACACAGAGTGAAGTGTGGAGACAATGCCAGCTTCGTTGGTGAGATTAGTTTCCGTGGCTACACCAACATCTACCATTAATTTCAACCCGCTTTACTTCCTCAAAATTTGTAAAGTCTTAAGATTATATTTTATATTTTTATTCAAAAAATAGTAAATTATTCTCTCTATATTAGATTAAATTTTTTATCTATTTATACTATTAATATTTAATATAATTGACGGAATAATTAGATGTTGATAAGTGACGTGCTATGTGTATCTCATACTGATTTACAGTGACTAATTTCTAAAAGGATAAATGGATAAATTTTTTAATAAAAAATTTAATTTATTTTTTAATTTAATAATATAAAGATTAATTTACCCAATTTTTAATATGAAAATATGCAATATAGGTTTACTTACTACTTTTTTTTTTTTAGTATAGGTTTTTCATACTACTTCTACCCGTGGTTAACTATTACATCATGCATGGTAGTCTCTTCAATGAATGAAAGAGCTGTCACACATATCACTCAAATTATTAATATTTTAAAATTTAAATAAATAAAAAATTGGATATAAAAATTAGAATGATAAGATTGGAAGTTTTAATATCAAGTAATTAACTCATTTTGATTTCCAGCATCATGCTTCGTTAACAAAACATGTTATGTTCCAACCATAAAGAAAACTGTACGTTTCATACGTGTTCTGTTTTTTTTTTCAGCTGGCAATTGGAAATAAATAGCGTGTATTTTAAGTAATAATTATTCTTATTAAAATAGAAATTTCAAATGATACTAAAATAATCTTTTGGACCCTCAAAATAATGCCATGTAGTAATCAGTAATCACCCATCCAACACAAATCAATTTCTATTCGTCTGTGTATTTTATTGCTGAAATGACCTTATTTTATCTAATATTTACATGAACAAATAATTTAAAATTTATAAAACTAAAAATTTCCAAAAAATATGAAAACAAAATAAAACTTAAAACTTGTCTATAGGTTTTTTTTTTTTTCAAATTTTAAAAATTTTAAAATATAAAAGTATTTCTTTTATTTTGATTATTTTTATGCTTGATTTTCTCATAAGATTATAAATAATCAAATATAAATATATTTTTGCAATTAAATTTGCAAAAATAAAATAAAAATTAAAACTTGTTTACAGTTTTTTTTTATAATTTTATTGAAAATTAAAAACTTTTTATAATCTTTCAAAGCTTTTTGTATGTATTGCTTAGGTTTTTAATTTTTTTTTCTTTTGAAGGGTTTTGTTTTTAATTTTTTTTATTTTTGAAAATATTTATGATTTTTTATTTTTTTAATTATTTGTAAATATATACCAGATAAAATATTACCTCATCAACATTGAAACATTATACATCGAACCCAAATTCTCATGGGTTACAACCTAATACCCTATCGCTAGGCTAAGACTAAAAGATTGTTGGTTGAGATTTAAATTTATTATTATGTCAATAAATTTTTTTTATAACCTTTTTATAACTAGGCTAAAATGTTAAACAAGCCTTTCGAAAATAATTAAAAAAATTAAGTCTCTCATTGAATAGTACATCAAATTGAGCAATTTAAATAATGATTTATATCCAATCGAGCCCCTTGAATTCATTTTTTCATCAAAATCGTTAAGTGCTGATGTGATAACTGAGGTGGCAAGCTAATGTGACAATTGACATGGAAAAATGATGACATGATAGCTAACTTAGCAAGTTGAGATGGAAAAATGATGACATGGAGGATTTAATTTATTTTTATATTATTTTACAAGAGCTTAATTTATTATTTAAGTAAAATAATTATTAAAATTTCTAATTTTTAAAAAATATAAATTATAAAAATATAAAGATTATTAGAAATTTATAAATTATTATAAAAAAATATAAAAAAAATTAAATGTTACAAATTTTTTTTGGGAAAACATATAAACTTTATTAAAATAATTCAAATATTATAGAAAATAAAAAAAATAAAACTTTTAAAGAAAAATTATAAAATTAAAAATTACTACACCTTTTTATTTTCTCTCATACACGGTTCTACATCATACCTCAGCTCATGTTAATTAAGCTCCTTCTCATCATCTTTCGTCAACTAAAACATTGTCAATAATTAGAATTATTCATGGGTTGGGCTGAACTTAAGCTGATTTAAAAAAAAATTCCAGGCTTGAGCCCAACTAGACCTAGCCCACCAAATTGATTTGTTTCATTGTATTAAAAAGTAATAAAAATATTATTATTTAAATCTAATTATATAAATATATAAATATTAATATAAAATTATTATTTTTGAATAGTAAATTAAAGTGGCACTTAAATACCTTTACCCATCACGCAACTTAAGCCATCGAGTAGTGAACTCATTGTCACTCAAACCCCTATTTTATTTTGAGATTTTAGCCATTTATTCGGCTAGTTTCTCAGCAGTCCGCACACAGATCATCTCCGAACCCATTCCAAATACGTACAGAATAGGAGCGCAAGTGGAAAGCCAGGTGCGGTTACCAGCTGTTTTCGTTTCTATTGCGGCGGCCCAAAATAGACAAATTCATGGATGTTGATATCTTTTTTCAAAATTCAAAGTTTAAGGAGCAATGATTAACCATAATCGATTTATAATTGTCTAATTATGCTTTCTTCTTTGTACTTATCGGACTATTCAAATTTAGTCCTCTTGCTTTTAATTCCTAATCCCTTCTTCACATGTTATTAGTAACGCTATTAATGAACTTTTATTCAATTGGATTTTAATTTTGTAATTAAATATTTGAATATTTAAATTTAATGGAATTCATTGACAATGTCAAATTTCAAATCAGACAAATAAAGAAACTAAATTTTAAAAAGTGTGCAAAGTAAAAAGGACTGGGACTACAATTAAACCCTTAATAAACTTGTAAGAGGTTTAAGAAATTGGGACCATTTACAAATTGTCCATTAATTTGGCTTCACGCACGCAATGCAACAATCCATTTTCCGTCTAGGGAGCTTGTATTTTTACCTTAAATAGTAATTTTCTAGTATTTGACAAAATCAAATAGCATACTATTTTGAATTTCCTATAAACGGACGACTTAGGCTTCAAATAACGATTCACGTGGATAATTACTTAAAATATTTTAGGGACAAAAAACACATTACATTTCAATAATTGGGTTTATAATAAAATATTATACAAGAATAATATTTAATAAAATTTAAAAATTTCACAAATAATTGATTGAGTCTTAATTTGATTAGTATCGATATTGTTGCTAGTGCAAGAGGGTGTGAGTTCGAGTGCGTTAAAACCGAGGGCGAAGCCAGAATTTTTTTTTTTTAAGGAAGACCGAAATTAAATTATAATTTTTACAATAGTAAAAATACAAATTTCTCATTTTTAAACTGCTACCAAACATAACAATATTTTAACAAAATTATGATTTAAGTTAATGTGACATAAAAGAGTATTTAGCATAATATATATATATATATATAAAAGGGGTTAGTATATGGTGTATTTTTTTTATTTCATAATTAATTTTAAAATTTTGTTACATGTTTAAATAAATATTTTAGTATATTTCTATAATCTTTTGACTTTATTTGTGAAATCTAAAATTCTATTGATAGTATATAAAAAAAATTTCTCTTATTTTTTAATATTTTATTATATCTTTATAGAACACTTGTCAACGCTTAATCCTATTTGTTGGGTCTAAAAATTTCGGTGTGACAGTGTATCAAATATTATTCCAAAAAAGAAAAATAATAAAATTGATTAAAGTGAATCAAAATTTGGTTTGGAAATGTTAGTCAACTTAAACTTATTAGAAATAAATAATAGGTTTTATAAATACTAAAATTTCTCAAATTCGTGTGAAAGAAATGGTTGAATAATTAAAATTTGAGTCTCAACCCCTTAAAAACGCCGTCTTTTATTTTTATTTAAAAAGAAAAATCGCCTTCCTTTAGATTGTAAACCCCAACTGATATATAGCCTTGAAACCCTTTGAAAGCCGAAAACTCATATTTCTCAATCTCAAATCCGCAAATAATAATGTCCCTCCAACGCCAGCACCATTCCTCCTCCTTCCCTTCCTGCTTCCGCCCCTCCCCCACCGTTGACAACACCCACAAAGCGCTGCCGTCGCCTCCTCCTCTGCTGCCGCCGCCGCAAACCTCAGGTAAGACAAACCTTGCTACAAGTTTCTACCATACAAATCTAGGCCTTTTCTCCCTCACCTGGTCCTGTACCTTCCTTGGTCACTCTCTCCTCCTCCACCTCTATCCTTGCTCACATTTCTCTCCCTCTTCGCCTACCTCCCTTTCCTTCTCCACCCTCCTTTTTCATCTCCATATCAAACCCTTCATTTTTTGGAAGAAATATGGGAATAAAAAACTCAGCTGCGATACTACCTCTAATGTCCATGTCTTTTGGGACCTTTCCAGGGCCAAGTTTGGATCCGGCCCTGAACCCGAATCTGGATTCTATATTGCTCTTGTTGTTGACGGGGAAGTGGTACTTGTTGTTGGTGATTCTATCAAAGAAGCTTATGCCCGAACTAGAGTTCAAAAGCCTGGGAAACCCCAAGCTCTTGTTTCGAGAAGAGAGCATCTATATGGCAACAAATTGTACACCACAAAAGCCAGATTTGGTAGCAAAAGGAAAGAAATCTCCATTGAATGTAAGGTCATGAAGGAGGATGCAGAGCTTTGTTTTAGCGTTGATAACCAAAGGGTATTACAAATAAAGCGATTAAAATGGAAATTTAGAGGGAATGAGCGGATTGAAGTAGATGGGGTCTCAGTTCAAGTGTCGTGGGACGTATATAACTGGTTGTTTGATCAGGAATTTAACAATGGGCATGCAGTTTTCATGTTTAAGTTTGAGACTGACGAAGCAGTGAGTCCTTTGAAGGAGAAGGAAGGGATCTTTTTGTGTCAACAAAGTTCACCTAGTATTGGGGAAAAGATGAGGAAAAGCATGTGGATGACTGCTAGAAGCTCATCCTCTTCTTCAATATCGACGTCTTCAGCTTCATCAGGAGGAAGCTCGTCGGTGCTGGAATGGGCAAGCGTTGAGGAGAGCGAGTTAAGTGCTCCTACCGGCTTCTCTTTGCTTGTCTACGCCTGGAAAAAGTGAAGATATTTCTATTTTTATCACTAACCCATTTGTTATTGAACATAGTAGAATAAGAAAAGTTTTACATTAGGATAAACAAAATTATAGGGAGAGATTGATTGATTCATTGATATCTCTCAGTTTGCTTGTAATCGAAGATGCCATACAGGTTTAATGAACAAAACCAATTGTTCCATAATTTTGTCTTTTTCTTTTCTTTTCTTTTCTTTAGTTGCTGTATGCCATTTCTGGATTTAGCCGTTTGATTTGGATTGAAACAGTGGTTTCGTAATGGGAAATTAGCCAAGTTTCCAACATAGGACAAATTGGATGTCAGGGTGCGTCTAGCTCTAGCATGAGCTTTTTAGTTGGATGCATGTAAAAGGTAAATGAAGGTAGATCAGTGTCTTGGATCTCTAAAACTGAAACTTACTTCGTCGGTAGGTAAGGTAAGTCTGAATTTTGGGGTGTTGAAGGAACACAACGATGTCGTACTGGGTCGACAATGATGACCCGAAGATGGGGAGAAATGGCCAAATCTTGTCGGTGTTGATGTCTGACCACATGACTGTTTTTCTTTCTTTAATGCCTTTCTCTGCCATGTACTGAAGATGTTAGATTTCTGACCGTATATTTTAACCTTATGGAGGATTCCTTTTACTTTCAATTGAAGTGTACATAGATTAGTTTCCTTGTATACATTTTTTTCATTCAAAATAGTTTTTGGTGTTTAGATAAATTTGTATAAAATATTTTTTATTGTTTAACAGATTTTTTAAAAATATTTCATAAAAATCGTTTTCAATGAAACAAATATACATTTGAGATTTTCTTATCTTTTCATTGTTTAATTGAGTTTATTTTATATTTATAAATTTATATTTTATATTGTTTTTACATATATTAAAAGTATTTTGTTAAATTCAAATTCATTACCATGTCATTTTTTAGTTACATGACTACCAAACGTGTATTTTTTATTTAAAAATGTGACATCAACAAAATTGGAAAAAAAATTAATAATGTCAACAATTGAACTTGATTTTCAAATATGAAAAGTAGAGAGACTAAATTCTTGAAAATAAAATTACAGACAATAAATTACAAATTTGTGAAGACTTCATAGACTTATGATATATTTTAACATTTATACTAGAAAACATTTATTTTTAATATATTTATAATTATTAAAATATTAATATTAATTATTTTCAATAATATGTGAAGAATATTATTTAAAATTATTATTTTAAAATTTATTATTAAAATAAATTTGAAATATTAAATAATTTATTATATGACTAAATATAAATAATTAATATGTATGTTTAATAATATTAAAAATATAATATTTTTAAATATTTTTAAAAATAAAAATAAAATTTATTATTAATATAATAATATTAAGTTTGATTTAAGTTAATTTTTATTTAAAAATAATATTACCTATAGAGGAACTCTTTTCCGGAAAATGACTTACACTTTTCAAAAAAGTAAGTTATTTTACAGGAAAAAAATACTTATTTTACGTTGACGTACAAATCATTTTCCGTTAACCAAACTATTTTTTATTAAATAAACACAAAAATATTTTTCATAAAACCTTTTATATGCAAACAAAACGGAGCCTTAAATTTATGTTTGTTAAATAAGGATAACATTGTACATAATTTCTTGGTCGGAACTCAAAATTTAGGGTGGGTTTGGATGGGCGGTGCGTTTACCTGTAGTTAGTGTAAAAACAGCAGTGGCGGTGAGATTAGATACTGTAGCAATACTGTAGTGTGAGACAAAAAGTAAGCTAAACGCACCGCACTACATTCAATCGCACATCCAAACTCACCCTTAGACATAAATCCGTCTCCAAATTGTCAATTTCAACTTCAGCGCGTTACGATTTGGCAATGGGAATGAAATAAAATTTGGTTAGGCTGTCATTTGTTTAAACTTTTTCTTCCTTTTGCTTTCAGGAGAAGGAAAGGTGTAAATGTGTTCTACCTATTCTTTTACTATATTTTATATTCTGTATTTTAGTGTTTATACTAAAAATGGATTAATTAATTTTTTTTTTATGTTCTTATGTTAGAATTGGGCTGTTAAGTGTTTATTTTGATCTTTTGTATACAATATATAATAATAAATTTAACTATTGACTTTTATATTTTATTCAATTTGATCTCAATTCTTTTATTTGAAGCAAATTGGCCTTCAATCATTTTTTTATTAACATGACACTATTTTATATTGTATGTCGCGTCCACAAAGAACTTGAAAATTATTAAAAAAAATCTAAATAAAAATTATATTTTTAAAAACTTGAAAAAATTTCTTCAAAATTAAAAAAATAAAGCATAAAAAGAATTTCTAAAAATTCAAAAAAAAAATTATAGAAGTTTTTCAGTAAGAATTTTACAAAATAGAAATGCAACAAATTTTTAAAATTTTTTAAAAATTATAAAAATATTTAAAATAACTCAAAATTCATATTAAAGTTAACTTCAGATCGTTGGTTGTTGGTTGTGTATATCACCAAATGCTGGTTGTTTGGATGACCTCATCAGTCGGATTTGGATTGTTATGTGAGCGAATCGAAAAAAAAAAAAAATATTTAACTTAGATTAAGATGGTCTAAAAAAATAACTTTTAGGCATCAAATAATAATATGTGACTTTATATTTTGTTAGAGAACATGAATAATATAATACATTAAGCAATATTAAATTAACTCTTATTATTATTGTTAATTCTAAAATTAATCTATTTTATAAAATTTTATAATCCTAAAACCCTTTAGACATTAAATTCTAATTTAACCTTTTCTTTAAAATCATAAATCTTAAAATCCTAATTTAACCTTTTCTTTAAAATTATAAATCTTAAAATTCTAATTCACTATATTGTAATTCTTAAATCTAGTTGAAACAAAAAAAAAAAACACCCATAAACCTTGCATTGCTGTTACCATTTATTAATTTTATTTAATTAACTAAAACTAATTAGGTGTAAAATATTATTAAGAGTTAGTTTCTTGTTATTTTTGAAAAGTGTGATTTAAAATTAAATTATTTTAGTAATAGAGAATACATTATAGTTACCTTCTATAAATATTACCTCAATGTTATATGTTGATTAACATGTCCGAGCAATCATTACAACATCAAAATCTTTTAAACTCAGCCTCTCTTTCTTCTTCTCCTCCTCATCTTTTTTTTTTCTTTTTGTTCAGTGGCGAATCTAGGCTGGCATGGGCCTCGGCCCCCCTAAAATATAAAATTATTATTTAAGCCTTTAATTTTTTTTTAAAATTTTAAATTAGTAAATGTTAAATTGTACTCTGGCCCCCTAAAATTATAAAAATTCGATTTAATCTTTTAAAAATTATAAAGATATAAACTATAAAAAATTAAAATTTCATTCGGTCCCCTAAAAGATTGTTCTGGCTTCGTCCTACTGTTGAGAACATCAGCAATAGCATGGTGGATTCAAATTTCCAACTTGAATCCAAAATGTAATGATAATAAAGGAAAATTTTGGTACACTAAACGACAAGTATGTAAAGTATAATAAAATTTTAAAAAATAAATATATAAAAAAATAAGATACGTGACACATTTATAAATCTACTTATGAAATTAAAAAAATGCAGTACCAATATAACAAATACTCACGTATAATTTACAAATATTTCATGCATATACATTGAGACGTGGAACCAGTATTATCAGTGGGAGAATTTCATGCTTATCGGCCCAGGGTTATAAATGTATGAGATGAAGTCCAAGTCAGGCATTGCTGATTGCTGATAATTGGAGAAACATCAGCAGTTTATATATATTATTTGAAAATGACTCCTCCAGATTCAATCCACGCCCTTATGAGTTTGACTCAGTTGAAGTTGACCACAGGGTCTTCATTGCTTAACTTGAGGAACCAGATTTGCACAAGCATGGGCCTTTTTTTCCCTTGAATCTGCTTCAGCCCTAAGATGAGATAGCCGAATTAGAATCAATTGGGTCTAATTCTGCCCTCACTCCCTGTATTATTCCAATATTTGAAATTTAGTCATCCTACTTTTACTTTTAGATATTTTGTCCCTTTACTTTGCTCAGTTTAAAAATTAATGTTGAATTGATAACATTGTTAGATAACTTTGGTTAAATTTGAATTTGTTATAAATTGGAGTTTGATTTGTAGATAAGTGATAGGTGAATACAATATTCGACTAAGCATGGCACATAAAAAAAACACACTGCTTTCTTCCTGTTATTGATCAACCAAAACAGAGAAACATGCTAACCTGATAAATGATTTCCCCTTTGTTAGATGCATTTATTTATTTTTAGGGATAATCACTGATTTGGCCCTTTTAACTTTATAAAGAAAGCCATTTTAAGTCACCATTTAATTTTTTGTCTCTTTTATCTCTTGAATTCAAAATCACTTAGAACCCAAATTGACCTAAACTCAAAACTAATCCTAAAATTTATTCAAATTTGAAATAACATAAATCTAAAATTAAACCAACAAAAAAACTTTTAATATTTTAAAATCCAAATTGGCTCCAAATTAGTCTAAAACCCGACTGACATACCCAATTTACATGTGTATATTACATAACCATTTGTGGCTATCCACTAAGGATTGCAATGGAGCATAGCAGGGGTGGGGATTGTGTTATCTATGAATGTGAATTTTATCCATAGCTTTTATATACTATTAGATTTGTTCGTGGATTAAACTATTCGTCTAAGCTCGAAGATTTGTTTGAAATTTTAAAAGATTTGTGCAATAATATTAGACCCAACAAATGAGTTTGAGAAAAAAAAAATAGACCCATATTTCAAATGGGTTTAGCTCAAGCTTGAATATTCAAGACCTAAGCTCAATCCGACTTTTTTTTTTTTTTTTTTTTTTTAACTTGTAATGTTTATATTATGTTATTTTTATATATATTATGTAATTTATAACACATAAAAATTAATTATATAGTGGATTAATATAATTGTTTGTGAATGCAATATATCAACGTAAAATGGTATTAATTTGATGACGTTGTTATTGATTTGTGAAATTTTAATTAAATTAAAATTTTATGTATAAAATCACACAAAATTAAAGTTCGTGTATAACATTACATATTGCATCAAAATTCATGTATAATTTTGATATTTATCCCTAAAGATTTTGATTGAGTTTAATATCACTAGGACGCTGGAAAAATAAAAAGATAAAAATAAAAAGAACACAACTTAAAAGTTTTAAAATTAATGATATAATGCCTCGTTTGGTTACTACTGTAATAACATACATATGTTTTAACATGAAAAATTAGTGTACTAACATGATGATTAAATAGCCCATTGTTTGATAAATAGATTGTTAATCATGTAATAAACATATATTACTTTGTTTGGTTAAAGTATTCAAGAAGTAAAATATAAGTGTTATTCTATAAAATATCAATTTTGCCCATAAACCCATCACTCACTTGTTTAAAGAATTACGATGCAACAAATGAATCGGTACACCATAAATCTGGTATAAAATTGTTTACTCCAAGGCATAGAAATGAATGGGTACACCATAAAATTGGTTTGATTGCTCTAAAAAAATGCTTAGACCAAACATAGCTTTCAAAGATCAAAATATAAGTCAACTAATATTTAAATTTAATAATTAAAAGTCTGATTCTATTTTCAGAATCGATGACTTAAACAGACAAAAATATGAGTCTACTAATATTTAAATTTAATAATTATTTACTAGAAACAAATTGATGAATAACAAGAGAAAGAGGAGAAGAAAAAAACCCAAAATAAGAGATGAGAGTGTATGAACATCCACTCTACAGCGTATGTATAACTTATATCTAATAAATTCTAAATTGAGAAATTAAAAATCGATCTAAATTAGGTCGTTTATAGAGAGTTAAGTAAGAAAAATCGAGAAATTGAAAATCAACTTAAATTAAAGTGTTTGAAGGTTTATGGAATATAAGTTAAGAAATCATTGTTACACAAACCAAATACTGTTTTTTAATTAATTTATTTTTTACAATGTGCAAATAAATTTTTATATTTAAAATAGTGAAAATAACTAAAAGTTCTATATATATATAATACCATATAAAAGTGATTGATTATTTTTTATGAGAGAATATTTGATGCATTGTTAGTGCATAAGTCTCATGTACCATCGGTGAATAATAAAATGATACATCATCACTAAATAAAACAAAAAAATAGTGAACGACTTATAAATAAATACTAATAATTTTATTTTAAAAAATAAATGATAATTAATTATAAATAAATCTGAGTATTGTTAATATTTATTTATAATAGTTACGATTAATGTTTAATTATGTTTAAATAAAATTATTAATATTTATTTACAAGTCTTCCATTTTTTTATTTAATTTAATGACGATGTGTCATGTTATTATTCATTGATGGTGTATGAGACTTATGCATCGACGGCACATCAAACATTATTCTATTTTTTTATGAAAAAATATTTTTAAAAATTGAAAAATTATTGAATAATACCCACGACGTATAAAACAAAACTTATTCTATCGAAATAAGCTTAAAAATAAAAAATTAATCCGAACCGAAACTAAATTACCACCCAGGGTTTAAAATTTTTTAAAAGATTGGATCGGATGAATCAATGTAACCCCTACTTAAAACACAGTGAAAAGTAGAAGCTGAAGTTTAAAAGTTATGGTAAAATGGTGGGGCAGGTTAAAATGTAGCTGTATAATTAAAACTGAGCCATCAGGATAGCTATTGGTTGGAAGAAGAAAGCAATGGTGGATGAGTAAAAAATAAAGTATTTATTTGATATAAAATAAAAACGTGATTGAAGGTAGATTGATTTATGGTATGGGATTATATTATCATAAAACCAAATCTTTCCTAGATTTAGGAACAGTCGGCGAATGCGACATTGCTTCCCTAAAGACAAAATCATATTCATACCCACTCTCCTAATTAATTAATTAATTAATTAATTACATTTCCACTCCAAATCAGGGAAATGAAATTGGATCATTCTGCATTTCAATCACTTTTATTTTGTTTGGGAAGCTAATTCAATTGTTTGTAACACCAAACTATTGATTTTTATTTACTTCTAGATCAATGATTTAATGATAAGGTTTAACACTGTTATCAAATAGGAATTTATAATGTAAATCAGAGTTGTTGCTTCCCTTTGAAAAAGCAAGCCATACACAAACTTCCAAATCTATATGATCGATATATATACACATGTATATACATGACAATTACTTCCAAAGAAAATAAGATTAAACAAAAATCTATAATGAGAAGAAAAAAATAAAATAAAATGTTCTTAAGAACATAATAGTGAATTAGAGCTTGAGGGAAAGGTCAACCTTGTGTGCCTCTTGCAGCTCCGTCTCCCGATTCAGACTACCACCACCACCACCACCATTTGACCACCAAGAATTACCAATCACCTGATCATCATCAGTTGAAGAACCCAAACCCATCATTCTTGACCTCATTATGTAGTCGAACCTGCTGAGACTTGCTCGAGAGGTTGATCCTGGTCTTGAAATTGCATGGGAATTCTCCGTTGATAACTTCCCTATAGCTGGTTGTTGGTCTATAGGAAGCCTACTCCAACTAGGGTCTCCATACACATTTCCAAACCCATCTGATGAAGAGATCATACGAGAAGGTTCATGGATCATTGAAGAATGCACTTCAATTCCCAGAGATCTATTGTGTGGACCTTGTAGTGGAAAAGAAGCCAAGCTAGAACAGTGATTGTGATGGAAATATGGGTGCCCTCCAAAAGCTGCATGAACTCCTATTCTTTGAGCTCTTTTAGCTAGAGTTCTCTCCCTTTTGTGGGCATTTTGGTGTCCCCCAAGAGCTTGAGAACTGTAGAATTTTCTTTGGCAATAGTTGCATGAGAAAACTCTTTGCTCAGAATCTGCAGGTTGGGGTGTTTCTGGTGTGTTCAAAGCACCAATAAGATTGAGTTCTTGGTTGAAATTGAAGGCAGGAACATCAGAATCACTTGTGGATAGCTTTAGATCTAGTTGGAGTCTGGGTTTTGGCTCTTTGAGTTGTTCATCTGAAATTGAAGGGGCATCTGGTGCTGAAATGACACACGAGGTACTCTCAGAGGGACTAGGTTCTTTCCTCACAGATTCCATTGGATCCTAAAAAAGAGATTTTTTGCTTTTGTTTTTGTGAGTCTCACACACTCGATCTTTGTTGGATAGGCGATGAAGATGGTTTGTTGATTATCATAAAAGAACAAAATCTTTGTTTCCTGTTAACATTATGCTATATATGGAACATTTGAATAATACCTTTATTAAACAGGGGATTAATTCCACAAGATGTCCCCAAATTATGATGAATATTCTAAGTTGATCCCTAAATTTCAAAATAATCAAATTGAGTCCTTAAAGTCTTAGAATCATATCAATTATGTCCTTTCACTGGCCTATTTAAAACAAAAGTGGAGCATATTTAAAACACGTGTGCATCTCTTGCATGAACAACTTGGATTTAACATTTTAATGAAATAGACAATGTCATTAAAATATAAGAGGATTATTTTGTTTTTTCTTTAACATGTTATATTCAAGTTGTCCATTCGATGGTGCAGACACGTTTAAAATTTGATCTATATGCTTTAAATATTCTACATGTTAAATCCAAGCTAACACCAATTAACGGAAGGATCTGATTGATATGATACTAATATTTTAATAAATCAACCGAAGCATTTCGAAATATGAGAATTAATTAAAAAAATAGACTATAGTTTAGAGACGTATAACGTAATTAATTCTTGAATAAAATTAGTATGTCACTCAGCCGAAAGATAACTTTAATCCAAATTCTTTTGATGTAATTGATTGTGATTATATATGTTAGGTGTAGGGTTGTGATAAATTGAAAAGCTACTTTGGGAGTGTTAAAACTGACCCCAATCATCGGGAGACAAAAATGGGGCCTCTTTGTACCGTGGATGACAACTCTCGTAAGTACTTAGAATAGCAATATGTCGCTGGGCAGTTTAGTTTGAGTTCGAGCGTGCACCTCCACACCTTTTGTGGGGCTTTGGCATTTGGGAGCCCACACTTTCAAGTTGCAATACTCTCTATTCATATATCATCATGGAAACACAAATGCACAAACTCAAGTGAATGCTACATATAGAAATGTCAACAATCAATGATTTGATTTGGAAACGCTGATTGGCGCATTTTGTGGGCGCAAATATGGGAATCAGCGGCCCTCTCATCAACCCCCAATGGTTTCGCTTTAATCACGTTTCTTACCTTGCATTTGGCTAAAAATATCATAGAAGCCTTTACAATAAAAGTCGGGTTATATTTTGTCTTTTTTACTTAAAATTAGGTAAACTAATTTTTGTAAGTTATGTTAATGAGTAAACTAGTTATTTTGTTAAAAATTTTATCTATCTCTACTATTAAAAATCAATTAATGTACGTCTGAATAAGGTATATGTGACATCTAGTTATTTTGTTAGTCATGCAAATTTTTTAATACTAGAAATGGATGAATTTTTTAACAGAAAAGACCAGTTTATTTTTTTTATCTAACATATAGGAACTAGTTTGCCCATTTTTTGAGTAAATGGGACAAAATGCAATCTTACTCCTAGTATAAGGGCCTTCATGATACTTTTGCCATTGCCTTTGTTTCCTTAAAAGCAGATGATTTTATGTAAAATATTTTTATTGTTTGGCAAATTTCATTTTTTTTTTCAAAACTGATTTTAATGAAATAAACACAAGTTACATTTATTACAAAATATTATCAAAGTTGTAACCTCTCCAACCCGGCTTAGACGTTAGACCCGAATTTGAGAGACTACATCAGTAACCGAGATGGCCTAGCAAGATTATCGGAGTTTTTGAAAACAAACATTTTAAAACATTTATTTAATTTAGTATAAAACTTAGTTTAAATGTCGTTTGATTATTCCTAAACGTTTTAATTATCCTTTAGCAACGGAAAAGATGGTATTTACTTATGTATTTAATAAACATTAGGTTTCATGCATACTAATTAATAATCATAGCATAATGTCTTAAGAATTTAAATAAGTAGTCATGCAGAATAAAAACAAACCTAAGTCCTAAATCCTATATCACGGTTCAAAATAACATATTACAGTTCTCGAATAATAAAATAAATAATAAGAATAAGCATTAATAACTTGAAAATAAAATAGATGGTGTCGAGACCCTCTAGGTGTCGTGTTCACATCCTAACCTGATGGGTTATCTGTAAGGATGAAAATTTAAGGGGGAGTGAGCTTTGACGCTCAATGTGAGTTCAATTACAATAAAATCAATACAACAGATATTAAGACACATTAATTAACATTGCATAAAATAATCATAGATAACAGTTCAATTTAGAATATCGATTTTTCAATGCAACCATCATTAACATATCAGAGCTCACAATAATAGTTTTCAGAATAACCAAGTTTTCAGATTTGCCTACAAAAATTCATAATCATAAGCACATGTATATTTTCACACATATATATGTATATATCTCATAACATAACTTCCAGATTTGTATGCACATGATTTAAAAAATGTCATATAATTTCGGGTTTAAACAGAATATATCTTACCCCACAATTACACATCATAATGGGAGTTCGCCATAACTCCCTTCTCTAACACACCGAGATGTGGACACACAACAAGTTCCTGCAGTTGAAATATACTTTCGTCTGTGGGTTCACAATAATAAGTACCGCAAATGAAACTTGCTTTTAGCTGTAGATTTTACAACATATTCCTGCCGTTGGAATTGGCCTTTGGCTGTGGATATACAACAGTACCTGTAGATGGAATATGCCTTCGTCTGTGGGTGCACAGCAGTACCTGTAGATAGTGGTTTCATCTCACTAAACTAGGCTTCGCAGACGTAGGGAAACCAATCTACAAAAATAATTTTGTTCTCTTGTTTTATTGTGGTTGACACAATTATAGCAGAAGTGCCCACTTCCACTGTGACTTCTGCTCATACCCTGCCTTTTGCATTTAGCAACTTGTTAAGGTCAATACACCATGGGTAACAATGTCGTTCATATGTGGGGTAAACTACCTAGTTGGTCACCCAACTTTTAGGACACTTTCATTTTAGTAGTATAAGCATTAAATCTCTAACGGTGGTTAACTATACATCCCACATCATGTTTACACTTGGTCACATAACTTTTAAGTCACTTTCATTTTGGTCACCTAAAAAATATCTTTTTATAAGTATTTGATTGGGAAAGAAATCAAGGATTAAAGTGAAAAAGTGGTGAAAACTAAAATAATACACAAAAATTGTCAAATCATACTTGTTCATCTTATTACCAAAAATTTTAAATTTCTTTTTTAATATTAAAAATTTAAATTTTAAAACATCAAAATAAATTAAATAAATTGTTAAAAAATTTTATTAATTGATAGTGCCAACCAATTTGTTACTATAATATTGAAATTAATTAATTTAATCTCCTTTTAATTTTTTTTATGTTTTCAAATTATCCTTAACAAAATCAACTTAAATAACTCATATTTAATAATTATCTATGAAACTTAAAATTCTTTCGAGTAAAGAAGTGATGAAAAAGTTAAGAGTATTGTTTGTCTTGGAAGATAAAATTAATTAATTAAATTAATTGCAAGGTTTTTTTTTGAACTTTTAGCTTAGTATGAAAAATTCAAGATCATATAATCAAAAGAATTTTTTTTTTCATAAATAATTATTAAAGATGAGTTATTTTAGTGATTTTAATTTGGAAACATAAAGTAAATTTTAAAATTTTAGGAGGAGATTAAATTAATTAATTTCATTGATTTCAATATTATAGTAACAAATCAACTGAGACTATCAATGGATAAAATTTTTCAATAATTTATTTAATTGATTTTGATGTTTTGAAATTTAAAATTTCAATATTGAAAACAAAAATGAACGTTGAGCAAGGGGGCAAACAAGTACAATTTAACAATTTTTAATGCATTATTTTAGTTTTTATCATTTTTCAATTTTTTAATGTTTTTTTACCCCATCAATAATTTTAAAAAAATTTGGATGAGCAAAATGAAAGTGTAAACATGATGTAGCGTATATAGTTAACCACCGTTAGAGATTTAACGCTTAGATGACTAAAATGAAAGCGACTTAAAAGTTAAGTGGCAAAATTGCAAAGATTTCATTTTAGTCACGCAAAATGAAAATGCTCTAAAAATTGAATGACTAACTAATAATTTACCCTTATGATATAAAGCTTGAATTCGTTTCCTGTACCCTTCACCAATTATCATATATAATATATAAGTAATGAGTAATATTTAGCAAATTAAAAAGAAATTATAGTTTTATTTAAAAAGAAAAAAAAAAAACAAAGAAGCACATTAGCACAAATTATTGAAAGACATGATGATCTTTAGAATAAAATTTGTTTATTTTAATTTTTTTATTCTTGTATTTTTCCCAATTGAGTTGGTGTTCAATTAACTTGTAATACCAAATCACTAAGGGATTTTATAATAACTAGAAATTCTATCACACGTATATTCGTAAAAATCACGTATTTAAAATACAAGTGTACGTTTAAAAATATCATACAATAAACAACGAAATATAAGATTTGAAATTAATTATAATAACACATAAGTAATATGTACGAAATTAAAATAATAAAAAATAGTCAATTTTTGTGTAACATTATCAATATAATCTTATCACACGCGTATACGTGTGGACATAATGTATTTAGAACACATATGAGGGTTTAAAAAATAATATCCAATAAACAATAAAACATATATTTGAAACTAACAATAACATAAAAAGACAAAAGTGCCTAATAATAATATAACTTATTTAAAATATGTAAAATTACTTTAATAATTTCTTAGACTAAATTAATATCGAGTTAACTGGTGACACGAACTGAGTCACACACTTAAATAATTATATAGACACTAATCTTATGGTACACTTACTATGCGAGAGAAAAAAAAAAAAAGAGTATTCAGACAATAAATTTTCTGAAAAGATAATAAATATTGATATGATAATAAAATCATAAATAAATAATTATTTATTTTAATTAAAATTCGATTAACTTATTCTCAAGAAAATGGATATTTAAAGCTATAAAATGTAAGTCGAAACTAGAAAGAAATTCCCCATTAATGTAAGTCAAAATGTAGGTTAATGTTGTTGGAAACTTAATGGTGTTGGGGCCAGTTACAAATGGCCGACAAAGAAATTGTGTAGCTGATGTGGAGCCCTCATGCTATGACAGTGTCATCCTATGTAGTAAATCCAAACCATTAACACTTATAAATGCTCAATCACATGATACTTATAAATATTTTAAAAAATTGTGGATCCTACATGTCTTCTTCTAGTAAATACTTATAGATAAGTTGATTGAGTCTTAGTTTGATTAATATGGGTATTATTATTAATATAAGAGAATGTGAATTCGAGTACACTGAAGCGCATTATTCTCTTATTTATGAGTTAAACAGGGATTATAGATAACTCTAAATATTATATAAAAAAATAAATATAATTAAAACCTATAATGAGATTGTTAAAAAAAATAGATAATTTTTTTTTTGGGAAAAGGCAGAAAAGCAGCATCAAACTTTTAAAATTGGACAACAATAATTAAGGTTAGGCTAATGATTTAATGGGCAAATAATAGTGTCATCAGATCTCTTTATTCAGATTTCCCTGTCTTGCTTTTCCAAGTCTACATTTTCAACAACATGACTTCTAAAGGGATCCATCAACTACTTTTAAACTACATTTAAAGATGGCATGATAAGTGACACATCACTAAATTTTCTTTAGAGCCTAGTGTTAAAAAGAAAATTTGTCATTATATTTTATTTTTATTGATATTTATTATTGTATCGTGAAAAATGAATAAATTTATTAGTGATTGAATTTTACTACTAAATTTTAAATTTTATTAAATTTTGTCATTAATTTTGATTTTTTTAATTAGAGTTTGCTACTCGATTTTAATTCTCGTGATTTGAAAACATAATTTAATAAAAAAATTTCTTTCAAAATAGTTAACAATGATTTAATTTATAAATATTAAAATTGTATAAATTAATTTAGGTTTTTATTTAATTAAATAAGTACTTGAAAAATAATATAAAAATAAGTTTATTTTATTTAAAAAACAACCATTTTACTGATTTTAATATTATATTAATTAACTTACTATTGTTAAATACTGAAATAAAGTATGGAAAAAAAATTATTAAATATTTCTTCCAAATTAGTTGAAGTTAAAATTGAATAGTCAATAACAATTCTCTATAACAACATTTTATTATTACAGTTAATTTTGGTGTAGAATCGAATTTTTATGTTTTATTTTTACCCTTTATGATAATTTCTCATCTATAACAACAGCAATCATAAAATATGAGGTACACTCTTTACTAAATCAATTCTCTCGTCTCATTTTTAGTAAAATCATTTCTATTCCTAGATGAAGTAAAAATAATAAATTTTAATTAAGATATTATTTTTATTTATTAAATAAAAATAATATTTAATAAATAGAATCACATTTGTAAATTTTATTAAAGATGTGTTTTAATTCTCACTAATTAATATATTATAATTTGGAATTTTTTAAAAATTTAAAAAGAAAAAATCAAACATGAATGGAATCTTAAAGGTGTATAACAACCACTTTTCCAAAATTTTGAGAAACAGATAAGACTATTATAATAAAGAGAATTGAATGTGATTTCATAATTTTAAAACAATTTAAACCATTTTGGGACCAAGATACCTGTTGATAGACATATCCTTCACACATACACACACTTTGGGTAGACATTACGCGTCAGTTTTGGGATTCATTTGGTAAGAGGTACAATTAGAATATAGATTATAGAGAGTGTCAATTAATGATTACTCATCAGAGATTTGATCCATCAGATATAGTTTTCAATTTCATCCATCAGATCTCAATGGTACATCCACCTCCAAGTTGCTTATTAATCTTTCTTTTTTACATCTTCATCCTTCATCCTCCCATGATGGTAGTAGTTATAGTTTCATTCCTGATCAAATAGAGTGTGGATTTGAAGTCAATTTAGACTAAGAGAACACATACATGAAGATCTTGTCCTTTTTAGTGCAATGTATGAGCGTTGTTGGGTGACATTTGTAGGTGTCACAAAGCTTACGTCATTTTATATATTAAATGGAAAATTAATTCCCAATCCAATATTCTTGAACTATTTACTAGTCTTTCTTTGGGTGAACTCGGAGGATGTATTTACTGTTGGCTTTCAATGGTATGTGTTTGGACAAATATAAATAAAATTCCCAAGGGATTCCAAATAGTAGAAAACAGAACATTTTAGACAAAAAGGATGGTTCGCTTGAAAGATTATCGATAATTATAAAAAGAAAGACCACATATATAAATATAAATATAAATATATATATATTCAGTTCAGCAATGAATAAGATGTCTTCAAATGTCTACATGTCATGCAGATGGGTAAAGCTTTTAACTAATTAGCTAAATCCTTTGGGTTTCCTAAATGGATTAGTGCCAGGGAGAACCCTTTTCATCATGTCTAACCGGATTATATAATTCAAAAAGAAAGAGGGTCAATCAAAGTTTAGGCTCAAATCACCTGACCTCTACGCAGCAATGCTTTTTAATCATCCAACAAAACAACCCCAGCTGCTGCTTCAGGTTTCTCGGTTTCAGTTTCAGTTGCCACACCATCGCTTTTGCACTCTTCATTCCCTGTTTCTTCCATTATCACATCATCATTTGTGTTAGTAGTCGTTCCCAAACTTTTTGGGTCTATTTGAGATGAATCTGCCGCATCTGAATCCACTACTCTGCTAACCGGATCTGATCCCATTGACCCTTTTCCAGTTTCTCCACCAACACCAGCAGGTTTCACTGGTTCAGATTCGCTTGGTGAATCCTCCATCTCAATTTCGGTCCAATCACCAGGCTGTTGGTTAGGTGGTGAAACTGCAGCTGTGCTCTCTGAACCTGCAGCTGTGCCACCTAGAGGCTGCGAGAGTGAAAGAATCCGAGATATGTCCCCACAAGTTTCTTCCAACGAAAGGAGGTTCTTCTTCAAATCAACACTTGATTGATTCTCACCCTGATTCTCCTCCAAGATCTTGCATATCTGCAACAAATTGGATAAAATTAAGAAAGCTTCAAAACAGACAATCGCTACAATTTCCATTTCTAGGATGTTGAACAAAGTGCAACATCCTTTCCACTTGATCTTTGCAAATTCAAGCCCCCACAAATACAATTATGTACCTTATTGTAATGTTGAGGCAATTCCAACCGATCTGCATCATCATCGCAAGCAGCTGCTGAAATTTCTTCTGAACCTGCACAAGGATAATAAAACCCTAGGAAGAAACTCTTTAACCAACAGAAAACAAGCACATAAGGGTGAAGTACGGGTGATAGAGGACCAGATATCTCTTTCTTTTCTTTTTTTTTTTTAAACTTTTAGAGCATTAACTATCGATATATAATTGTTCTTTACTCAGACACCAGATCATATGGAAAGCAAACTACCTATAGTTAAAAAGGAAGAATTAGTCACCAGGATGAATTCATCGTATCTTGTATATGACAATGGTACTCATATATGATAATAATATCTGATATATGGTATGTAGGTAAGAATTTTTCTCAACGAGTTTTATTTTTGAAGAAATTATGGCTTACCGATAACTTCTATTGAAGGTAACGCGTCAATCACTTTCGAAGGCATCTCTTTTGAGCTTGCACTTGGCATGCTAGCAACCTTTTGTGCATTGTCTGGCTCTTCACTTGTCACCTCATTTGCTTTTAATTCACCCTAAGAGAAAATTATGGATGAGAACATACTGTAAGTCCGCAATCATCTTCAAGTTTATAATAGATTCAACATGAAAGCAGGAGTCCATGGTACAAGAACTACAAGATAGTAGTATGCACAGCCAACAATTGGACGACCAAATGGATTGTCTTCAAAAAAATTATGAAAAGCCTTGCAACATAAAAAGGACTTGTAAAATGATCTTAAAATACTGACAGCAGTGCAAGAAGTCAAGCTATAATTTACCAGAACACACTGCATCAGCATAATTGTACAAGCAGCACTAGATATTACTAATGTACCTGATGAATGACATGCCGAAGTTTTAATTTCAATTTCAAATGAGGCCAAGATCCCACTTTCAAACTTCAAAGCTCCAAATATATGTCGCATTCCAAAAACCCATAAATATAACAAAACTCTTTTTTTCATGTTTTTTAATGATCATTCGGAAATGACTTCTCAAAATTCAAAATCAACAATCAGTTCAACAGTGGAAAAAAAATAAACACACACTACTGGAGTAAAAATTTGGACTTGTTCCTAGGCTCATATTATCATAAGAAAATATGCCAAGGCACCAATCGAAATCCTTGAATGTGTCGGCACTCTGACTTTTCAAGTGAAAAAAACGGTGTCATTAAAAACAGTTCCTCCACCCAAAAAACCCACCTCCTCCATCTAATAAATAGATAAATAGAAGCTAACATATTTCTCTGTTGACTTGGTAGCATTCCTTTTTAATTTTTACTTTTCCTCTTGAAGGCAATATGATATACCTTTCTCCTCTCTTATTAAAACTAAGTCAAAAACTATATAACGCACTACAAGCTTAAAGTTCATAATAATTGCTTAGGCCAGAACTTCTAACCAGTTATTATATCTCGAGCCAGACAATGCCATTGTTCCAAGAGAAGCATTCAACTTACATAGTATTCTTTCTGATACTCAGCATTGAGCCCTTTTTCCAAGAGAAGCACCCTTTTCTTGACATATTCAACCTGCCTTCTCTGCATATCTCTAAAATGATACAAAATGGAAGGATCCTGGTATATTGGTGCTTGGTTTCCAGCATCAGTAGCTCCCTGGCCTACCTCACCTCCTACATCATTCCCAGATCCATTTCCCCGAGTCTGGTTTCCGGTTGATTCTATATTGGTCACATTAACACCATATTGCACTTGAGAACCAGCTTGGCCTGGAACAGGAAGATTTATAAAGGGAAGATTCAGCTCTTGACAAATGACCTCCTGAATCCTCAATTCTTTATCATCAACAATAGCCTGCCATCTTCCATACCCATGCCTAACAATCAAATAAGCAAATGGTAAGTAACAAAACATTAATATGATGGCCAATTCAGATCTCGACTCATAGCTGCATAAGAATCACATTACAGTAGATAAAGAAAGAGCCTAATATATCATGCACAAATTTTATATGCTCTCATGCTTATCATGAATGTATGCAAATTATCACTCAATAACTTGGACAGATGTCCTTGATTACCTTCTTACACCAAAAGTAAGATACAAAGGAGGAAGCAACTAGCAACGAAATATAAAAACACTAGACCCAGCAAGCTAAATGAAGAATTGTAGCTCCCGAAATGTGGACATAGAAATATCTAACTTAATGTTGTTCACATGCTTTACTTTTTTTAACATCTAAGATCTCCCTACCATAAACTACATACAGTGTAGTCACACCATGCAGAGGGCTCACTACGGATAGAGCACATCCATCCAAACTCCAAAATCATCTAGGTTAGAGTTAGATTGTCAACAAAAAGGTATTCCTGGGGCGTCATAGGCATCAGGGTACCTAATTTCATGAGCTTCAAGAGTACAAAAAACAGGCCACAAATTTGTCAACAGAGCGTGATTTATTCCAGAGGAGGATGCACTTTCAAAATTGCACCTCCACAATTAAAAGACCTTTGAGAAATATTGACAGTCAAAAAATATAATTCTTCTCATTGTCCAGTCACTAATATTTCATCAACTACAAGAAAGGAAAAGGAAAAAGAAAAGAACATGGAAATATAGGTGCAGCCATTCAGTGTATGTCCAAGAACTTCAGAGATACGTACTTTAGAACAGCACTCAGTAACAACAAATCATGTTCCTCTTTCCAAAATTTCCCACCCTTTAATGTTGGATAGCGCATGATAATATCATCGGTAAAAAGGCGGGTCCCAGGATGTTCCGATGCAGTCTTCACCTGTTATTTCAAATATAACAATATAAAATATTCAACGGACCTATCTCATGGGTAATTTAACTAAAATTACTTTCATATTTTCCATATTGTTTTAGTTTCCCAAAACACTAAAAAGTATCCTTAAAAATGCACAAGGACATTTTATAATTCAACATGATGAGTTAAAAAATTAATCTCTCTCTAAGAATCAAACTCCAAGAATCCAAATTGGCATGCTCACCTTGTTGCTTACTAAAAGCAGGACAGCTATCCTAACTAGTACATCTTGAATTCTGAGACCTTCTTTGGGAACACCATCTACAGCCAAAGAAATACGTTGTAGATCAAAAGCCAAACACCCAGGGAAGAAACCAAAAGTTCAAGTAAAAAAAAACAGGAGAAAGAAAGAAAGAAAAAGAATGCCATGCAGCATTGATCAATCACCTGAAAATGTTGGAGATTCGGTTATATCTTCAGAAATATGTGACAAGAAAAGAACACCATAACTGAAAATAAGATAGGAAAAAAAAAAAGACTATAAATTAACACTTTATACTGTTGTGCTCTCAACATGCAGTAAGTACAACAGGAGAATAAAATCTGCAAAAGCAAATTGCAATAACAGACATCAAGACTGGCATTAGAAGAGAATGAGATCAAGAAGGCATAAAGTGTATTCTCATTAGCATGAATTCAAACCACCTCCCATTATACGGCACACCAACTGAAGGGAAATTAAAAACTCCTCAACCATATTTTATATGCATTCCAATCACACATGCACGCAGACCATTCAAACCCAACAGAAAATGTCGCCACTAGGAAAATAATAGCTAACACTTAACTATCAAATGTTTAAAACATATACAATATACATACTCTGGCAAGAAATAAACAAATAAGGAAAAGCCACTTTGCATACTCTTTTATTTCTTCATATGTCTTCTGTTTTAAACGAGGTGCAAACTCCTTCCAATCAAAGTCCCCAACCCCAAACCTGATGCAATATAAAATATACCAATCAAAATAACATGATGGGACATGGAATATTAGGGGAAATTAACTCAATCAAATAGCACATAAAACAATCAACAAAAAATTGACCTCATCAATATCTGTACAAATGCAGCCCTCTGACTCTGATTGAAACCAAGTACCCTAAATGACTTTCCTTCACCTTCCATTAGAGGAATTGGCTCCGTACTATCCACTGCAATGATTAGAAATTAGACAAATTATCACAACCATATGAATAATTTATGGCCGTTGAAGCATTAACACCCTTTGAGGACAGGCAAAACATACCACGATTCCTCTTCCTGTAAGGCCTTCTACCAGACTGAGTTCCAGATGAAGTTGTATCACCATCAGTCAGTTCAGCTTCAAAGTTATCGTCCTCACCATCAGAGCTTACATCTTCCAAACCAGCAAGGTCATCTTCTTCAACAGATACCATCTGTAGAAATTTAAAGAGCAAAAGTCTTGGCAAAAAGAATAGAAAATAAATCTTCCGAAAGATTTACGCTAGGAAATTAGTAAGTACCATGGCAATATTTGTAACCAGAAAATCAATAAGCGGAGTGGACTTATGCTGACTCATGAGATACCTAAAATAAACCAATATCTGACTCGATCTAATTTTGAGTTTTGCCATTATGGCATAATACTTACCTGCTTACGGCTTCTCTTTCCTTTTCCCAGAGCATTGAACTCCTCAACTTTATGAACTTCATATCGGTCTCGTAACAACTCTTCCCAGTAACTTGTTCTTTCAGAATTATTCATGGTATTTTTATCCTCCACGGCCACTTTTTGAGCTTCTTCCTCCACAACAGTTTCTGCTTCGTCCTTATATTCAAAATTAGCTACCTGCAGAAAAGAACAGTAGTTATTTAGAGATGTGAGTCTAAAAGGCTGTGACTTCATTTGATTCAACAAACTTGCAACACCAAATATATATCGTCGGCAGCATACATGGTAAAGTTCTCTATTTGGCAGGTCCATTCACACACACAGACCAAGAATGTCAATTACCTAATGATAGGTCAGACTTGCTCAGAACTTTTACCATTTTTTACTTCATACCTACCACTGTTTTAAATGCCATTCATTGAAAATGGCCAAAAATGGATACTCTAAATCCAAACCAGGATACGCCCATTTCTTAGTAATGAACTGTCTACAAAGAAAAAAACAAGAAAAACCCAATGCTTACGTCAGCTTCTATTTTTCCATTGGAACAGATTACGCCCAACAATCCATGTAACTGACCTTCAAAACTATATTGCTCTTTTCAAATGATGCTGTATGTAACGCAAATACTGACAGATGGTTACCCTGACATAACTGGACCCATGGAGAAATAGACAGCCTTACATATATGGCACGACTATGGTGTTACTTACTGAACTTGCCTGTATTTAAGAAATCAAACATTTGAAAAGAGCAATTGAGTTCTGACAGATGATTACCCTAACATAACTGGGCCCATAGAGAAATAAACAGCCTTAACTATATGGCGAAGACTATGATGGGGTATTGATTAATTCCAAGCGAAAGAAGTCTCATCAAAGTAAAATACCTTAGACAATTAATTGACCAATCTAACCACTCAAATCCAACCTTCAAGAGCGCAGTCTACTATCATTGCTCTGAATGTTCTATTAGTCGAGATATTATGCTAAATAAAACACCATAAAAGGCAGACTCCACAATTACTAAATTTGGGCACTCCAAAAAAAAATCAATATATTAGGGATGCACACAGATGAAAATTCTATTCTTTCTTCCAAAAAAATGTAAATTTTAAATGTGCTAGATTTGGAATTTTAATGATGAGAATTTCAGTAAACGAAAATCAATTAGCAACATGTATCGGATCATATTAGTGTCAAGCCTAAAGTCGGTTATTCAAGATGCAGTAAGCCATATTAGTTCATCAGCCAGTAAAAGAAGAATACATAACCAATAAGTAACAGCTAAACTAAAACAAGATATAAAAATAGACAAAACCTTGAATGCCTTCAAAAATCCATCCTCCTCTTCATCATCCACTGAGGCCTCTTCATCCCCAACTTGTTCACGATCAAGTAATCTATCGAAAGGAAAAACAAAACCAAAAAATTAACTTTAAATCTTTAGAGGCCATACATCAATCAAGTTGTAGCAACAATAGTGAATAATAGGTTACCTATCAATAGCAGCAGCATCATAATGAATTTGGCGGGACTTTCCTGCTTCATCATTTTCATCAGCAAATAGTTCCTTTGAGCCATATCTGATGATATCATCTAACTCTTCCTAAAGTAAATAATAACAAATTAAAACTTTAGCTAAATAATTGCAACCTTTTCTTTCCAGAGAGGAAGCAAGATCTGACCATAAACTCTACGTTAACCTAACATCTACCAATAGACACCAAAAAATTAGACTTCCAAGTTCCATACAATAGAACAAGTATGAGAAACAGAGGGCTAAAACTTCAAGAAGTCACTCCACATGGACAATTAGCAAGGGCAGCCAAGGACAAATGCATTTCCATAATTGGTTGGGATATCAAACTTCAACCATGTTGTCATTCTTCAACAATCTGTTCATTTAGGGTTCTTCTAATTTTTCTTCTAAAACCCAGTTTATTCCAACAAAATTATATAGGGATAAATCCCAAAACTACACATGAACTTTGATCCAATATGCAACAAAATATAGGAATTCTGATTTGGTGCAACTATGTACCTGAAACTCTGATTTTGATTTATTTTTCACATACCACTAACATTATACCTACTAGGCACAATTTTAAATTTACTTACTGCATACACACAAAAAATATTTATGCAACACAAAAAGAGTTGGATATATTCGATTTTCTATTGTGTACAATTTGAACCAAAATCGAAGTTGATATTTAGAATTGAATCAAAATCAAAGTTTCACGTGAACAATTGCATCAAATCAAAGTTCCCATATTCCATAGCACATTGGACCAAAGCTCATGTGCAGTTTTGAGATTTACTCCAATAATATATGAAAATACCATTTAGAGCCTGGTAAGTTAGATCTTTCTTAAACCATGTAACCATTATAACCTCATACCCAGCCCACAAATTAGTTAATTTCTATATCCTTTTATAAACTGCTATGTGATAAAAAAAAAATACCTGATTAATATTTTGAGCTTTTAGCCTCCCAACAACAAGATGCTCCAAAACCATTTTCTTCTTAGTCATCTGCATCATCCTTTCTTCAATGGATCCTCGAGTTATGAGCCGATAAATCATCACCTACAACACAGATAAAACTCTTTATAGGAAAAAATAAAAATGAGAGAGAATGGCTTTCCTTACAAAATCAAGAAATCAGCTTGCACCTTATTCATTTGGCCGAGTCGATGAGCTCTTGCCATTGCTTGTAAATCAGCATGAGGATTCCAATCACTGTAGAGGCATCACCCATATTTTCACTTTTCACTTAAACAAATCCCAAAGGGGGCATGTAATATCCCTGAACCTAAATCTTAAAATAATATACAAATAGGTAACAAAAATAGAAGTCATCAAAAGGAGGTTTCAACATCATATCAGAGAACTAGTAATAGTTCATCATATTATAGTCCTTATATCATTCGCTCTACAATACCAGAAACCTAATATGCTGCCACATAGACAATATCAGATTTCTGGTCCTTATACCATTCGGGTAGTGATTACAACACAATGTGCAACATACTGAATTGCTACAACTTTTACATCAAATTCTGGAATTAAGTGCTTTCATCTTCGCGATCTTTATCCATCATCCATGAAAACACTTTCTTACTGCTTTATGCTCAAA
Organism: Gossypium sturtianum; assembly: GCA_025698515.1. Lineage (NCBI taxonomy): Eukaryota > Viridiplantae > Streptophyta > Magnoliopsida > Malvales > Malvaceae > Gossypium > Gossypium sturtianum. Next base: position 4,029,377 of record CM046949.1, read on the forward strand.
TCCCAATTCGCACACTAGTTTATCTTAACCAGCAGTCAAGATTTACCCTACTTAAATGAAACAAAGCATAAAACTAAACCAATCGACAATTATGGAAAAAAGCATTTCCATCGGATAAATCTCCCACTACAAACAAATAAACAAAAAAGGAAAGGATATATAAGAGGGTAATTGCTTGACCTGTCATAAATGATAACTGTATCGGCAGTTGCAAGATTTATACCCAAGCCACCAGCTCTAGTAGAAAGCAAAAAGCAAAACCGAGAAGAATTTTTGGCATTAAACCGGTCTATGCGTATCTGCCTCTCAGCTCCACCAACCTTTCCATCTATCCGTTCATATTGCCAGTTCTGTAAAATATACAAGGGGCAACAAGATAATAAGTAAAATTTCTTCATTTATCAGCTAACCAACTATTTAACCATAAAAACATCATGCTAATGCAGATATTAACACCTTGTAAGTACAGTAATCCTCTAGTAAGTCCAACATGTGCTGGAATTGCGAATATATAAGAACTCTATGTCCCTGCTCTTTAAGCTTTACCATCATCTTGTCCAATAGTTGCAATTTCCCAGAAGACTCCAGGAGCTGTCTGTAGAGCCATACAGAAAAGGTAGAAGCAGAAGACAGGCATTTAATGGATCAATACAAAATATTTTGACTGTCTAAAACAGATATAGCATATAAAAGAATAGTTTCAATTGTAGATTAAGATGAAAAATTTTGACAAAATTGATAATACATAGAAATTTTAGCCAAAAAACACGAATAAAACTTTACTTGTGAGCTTCATTCGCATCTTCGATAACTGGTTCAACCCCTTCCAACATATAAGGATGACAGCATAACTTCCGCAACTCCATAACCACATTGATTAGAGATATCTAATCCAGGAAAAACATATGTCAGCTAAATAGTAGGGCAATGCACCCTACTAGCAAAGGGATGCGGGAAAGTGGAGGCTTATTTCATTAAAACAAGTGAGCCTACTTGTGCACCACCGCGTCGGGTAAGTATTTGATAGTTGCGAGTCAGAATTGCCTTGTAATATTCTTTCTGCTTGCTACTTAGTTCAACACGTAAAATGAGTTCTTTTTTTGGAGGAAGTTTCTTCATGACATCCTTCTTCACTCCTGCATTCATAAACAATCAGCTAAAGCAAGTCCACAAGAATAAAAATATTTATTCCCTATAAAACCAAAGCAACTGAGTCATAAAAATAATTTTTAAAAATGCGCCAAGGTGAGAGCCTGCATTGCTTTGCAGGAGCAGGCGTTGAACAAACAATAATGTTATCCGCAGGATACGAGGGTATTGAATCAAAGCCACAACAACATAGACTACATTCTTCAGACAAGTTAGAACAAAGAAGTAACTAAGCAAGAGAATAGTGCATAAGATCCTATTTAGTAAGATATATACTTCTAAGGAGATGTGGCGCCAACATTGTATGAAGCCTGGAAATCTGCTCCTCCTGACTAATATCCTTAAATTCCTCCTGGAACTCCTCCAAACTTCCAAACTACACATAGGTGAACCAAAAAAAAATTTTAGAAAATGCTCAAAAATCTATAAAATCTTCCTGCAACTCTCCTTTATTAAAAATCCATATTCCATAGAAGTAAATTGATACTAACCTTTCCAGCATCAAGAAAGTGCATTAGCATGAAAAGTTCATCCAGATTGTTCTAAAACCAAACAGATTCCACAAGTAAGTCATAAATCATAATATTAAACATACAGAAGTATGTGTGTATGCATATTCTGAGATAATCACAAAACAAAGACAAACTGAAATAATCATAAAACGTTTAGAACCAGCAACCACAAAGCTAGAACCAGAACAAACTTCGTAAGCTTCTTGCATCCTTGAGAAAGAATTGAAGAGCAAAACAAAAACAATGCTATTTAAAGAACTTCTTAATACGAACCTTTTAAATCAATTTATCTAAAAACAAATACAAAACACTGCAGGCGTATTTTAATCATAAAAGTTAGCAACAGCTCTTAGAAAAGTGCCATATGCAGCCTGACTCTATTTCTTAACATCAAATGTTTAAATTCGAAATTTTTCTCTGATAAGAATTTAATGGCTTTTTAGATAAGAAAAATAAAAGAGATAAATAAATAAAAGGCTTGGAAAGCAGCATTCGTCTTGAGATATCAAAAGAATTATGTAGCAAAACATGGTATGAAAAGAATAACATGCAAATAATTGCACCACTGCTGGAAAGCAAGTCATAACTCATTAGACAAATTTCAATGCTACTTGCGATAGCTTCCAAGATCTCCAATGTAATACCAAAAACAAAGAACAAACCTGAAGAGGAGTTCCAGTCAAAAGAGTGCGGTGGTAAGTGGTATACTGCTTCAATGAAAGAAACAACTTTGAATCCTTATTCTTGAGCCGATGTCCTTCATCAACGATCTACACAATGGATCATGTATGATCAAAAACTCACACAAGAACTACCAAACAGACTCAATGAGCAAAAAGATTTACCATGCACTCCCACATTATTGGCTTCAATGATGCTGTGTCCAAGTTAATCATCTCATATGATGTTAAAAGAACATCAAATTTTATCCTATCTTGCTTGCTTTCACTAACAATATGGCCAGATTTCTTTTTTTTGATCTTCTTATGACTCTTTTTAGGATGATAAAATTCATACTCCCTTATTACTGCACGAGCTTGAGCAGAGCCTACATACATAACCTGCATCATGGTATTCACAATCAAATAGCATATATTGGGAATCATAACATGTAATTTTATATTTTTCATGTACATACAACATTCATTTGGGGAGCCCATGTTGCAAACTCCCGTTCCCAGTTCCGTAATGTTGATAGTGGTGCTACAACCAAATGAGGAGCAACGTTATCTTCAAAAAGAGATGCTAAAAAAGCAATACTCTGGATTGTTTTACCTGCACACAAACAAGACAGAAAATTTGCAACCCATTATATAAGCTACTCAAATTCCTTCAAAAAGCAACCTGTTTTCAAACAGGACTTACCAAGGCCCATTTCATCAGCAAGAATTACATGTGTTTGTTTGGACCAAGAAAATCGCAAGAAGTTCAACCCTTCAAGCTGGTAAGGGTGCAGCGTTCCTAGAATTCCAGGAAAATGCTGTCAGCAATCAGCAATTAATAATGACCGAGTATGTGTGAGCCTACTCAGACAAGTGCCAGATTGCAGGGAAAAAGCATTAGAATGTACCTCCAGTAAGAAATTCAGGACTCTGTTCGTACTGCTGAAATTCCTTTGATTTTTTCTTGGACTCAACAGCATCTCGAAGGCTGCATTTTTGCTTAGCAGATTTACGAGATCTGGACCTAATTTTATTGAATTTCTCAATTTCAGGTTGAAATGCAGATATGTCTGATTCGAACTCCCAATAACATTCATCATAAGATAGTTCTTTATACTTAACAAGGTACTCCTTCTCATCCTCGTCTCCCCTAAAGAAGTCAGCATGCGTAATAGACTTACATTAGCTACTGAACCAGAAACCAATGCTCAAAACAGCACACAAAAATACCAAGCCAGATTCACAAACAGTAAGTAAATCAATATTCAGAACTTGGATGATAATGTACATGAGGGTGATTATTGAAATCAAATGATAAAAATCAAGGACATAGAACTATGATTTAAATGTATAATATGCATATGTGTATATACATATAATAAAGTTATTGGATATGTGAACCTGCAAGCAAGAATTCGATCAACTGTTGTCCACTCAGGTCTAATGGCAACAAAGTCATCTTCATTGCTATTCTTTGATGCCATTTGTCGATGGAAGTTGTTCACCTTAGTCCTTAAACGAGGATTGGACTTGAAAGCTTTTAGGAACTCCTTCTCAGGTACCCTAACACAGCCAAGTAGATCTATAGTTAATGTTTGCTAAAAACATTATTATAAACATAATTAACCAGAAAATTACCAAGTGCAATGCAAATAAGATAATCCCTTCCACTTTACAAGATACTGTTTCACAAATATTTGCTTTGAACCCAACTTGGAAGCATCATTGTCATCAGCCACAGTAGGACGCATTTCGCAATCCAATATCTTTTCAATGTCATTCAGAGGGCTAACCTGCAAGAGAAAAAAGGTAATCCTAAGCTGCTGTGTATCCAATATATAGAGGTATTCGCAATATCAGAAAACACTATTTAATCATACACATTCAGGGCATCTCCAGTTGTTAGGAAGAGGAGGAGCTTTCAATGGAGGAAGTAAACACTTTGGGTGGTATGCATAAGTACATGTTGCACAATTCAAGAGATTCTCAGTCTCTCCACAAGCTTGGCATGAGTTTTCTTTCTGTGATTTTAATCATTAAAAGTGGTAAGTGGAAAGTAAAAATAATAATAATAACAACAACAACCATCTGAATGTTCCATATCTAAATTAGAATGAACAAAAACATAAACTAAAGAAAGTAACAGAATGTCAACATTGTTCTCTGCAATTGAGAATCAGCGCTTTTCACAACATAGACTATATAAAGCTTAAATCTGATACAATATGGAAAGGAAGAAAAGTCAACCTAATTAGAGGCAATTCTTTTATTGGAAACATAAAAGCTAATATCACAGAAGCAAAAAGAGGCTAACCGCATCATCCCTGACTATCCTTTCTAACTTCTCTTCAGTTTTACCAGATTTTCTGGACACAAAATCTGCATCATCATCTGAATCATCCAAATTGTAAATTGGCTTTCGATCTGATCTATCCCGGAGCCTCTCAACCAAGCTACTCATCTTCTGCAAAAAAGACAACATATATGTATTTTGAAGACTTTAAAGTAGCAAGACTACTGTTCACCTACATAACTTGTGCACTGCTGTTGAATGAATTAAACAATAAAAACAGAAATTACTAAAATTCACAAGAAAGCATCAAACCCAATATAAAACAAAAACATGGTCTTATTCAAAAACTACATAAGAGATAGAAGGATTGTAGTCTTTTCCCCACATTTTATTATTGAGATGTTATAATATCAATTAATTTAAGCATATCTAAAACAACAAATTCTTGTGTTTCCTTCTTTTACCTTGCAGTACCAAAGCTAGCACCCACTTTTGCAAGTTAACCAAAGGAAATCAAGGTCTAAATTTTACCATAAGCAAAATGCCAGATACGGCAAAATTGCAGTCAAAGATTCTGAATGCAATGAATTTGCACTCATTACAAAACTAGGTTTCTACCTTCTTTACAGAGAATTTACCCTCAATTGCAACTTTAAGTTATAACGCAAGGCCAACCTAAGCCTTGCTGTCACTTGAAGATCCTTTCTCTCTTCAGCTTATGAATACTTTATGATCTTTGATGATTCTAATGATCTCAATCACGTTTTAGTATCAATTATCAGCTTGTGGTATCTTACAGGTACTTGGCACCTTAGTCATTACAAAGAAGAAATGAAGAATAAGTTTCGAAGACTCAAGGAAACTGCAAAATCTTCAAGATCTTAGTCAATCATGTCACATTTAATATAGCTTCATGCATATCAAATGAACTTCAAAGAGAGAACAATTGTAAGAAAGACCAGAAAAAAAGTTTAAAAAAAAAAAAGAAATAAATAACATTGTGAATTACCATATTGAAGATATGTCAAGATTAAAAAAAAAAAAAAAAACTACCTCCAGATTTTTTAAATACCAAAAAGTTCTTCCAGACTATTTCTTTCCCAGTAAGTTTTCACCAAGAATAAAATTAGATCTCTCACATTTAATTGGATTTTGATACTCAAAATCTTTTTTGAGAAAAGGTTTCCAGCAAAAATTCTAAGTTCAGTGGCCTTCATCAGATTGGAAGTACTCTTCTGTTTGTGCCAAAAATTTCTGATAATCTGACATTATGTTGATGCAAAGAAGTGGTTTTTTTTATTATGTATCTTTGAAATGCCAAAAAAAGGCTAATAAAGTCCTCATATTATGATACCTGTGCACCACTGAGGTGCTAATATCCACACGGAATTATGCAACTGACTACATACAACTTAATTATCATTTTCAATGCATAAGAGACCAATCTTACTCAAACTCGAGTCTGAGTATCAGATATGGGTATACACCCGGCACAAACATGTCCAGTTTTTTCTACGGCTTTCCATGTTTTTGGAGGTTCATCTCCCCATAACCATGCCCTGGAATGTGTCGGACATGGGTATTCAGTACTTCAAGCAAAATGAAGGGCCAGAGCAACATAGTGAGAGATATACACTTTTGGCTACTGCCATCCCTACAGTTGCACTGGCAGCGATAATATGAATGGATCTCAAACAACATGCAAAACAATGTGAAAATCCTAACACGCTTTACACGAGAATTATTTCGATGCAGACAAAAATCCATAGGGGCAAAAAGTGCAAATATTTATCAAAGTGAGGGGTGAAATTATGAAGAAACACTATTTAGTCAATAAATTCAACCGACATGGATTTGAGCAGCATATTGTTTCTTTAAATCTACTTCTATATATAATTTTTCTTTACCGATCTAAGTACTTCCATAAATAGGAAAACTTCCAGCTCGAAAAAAAAAAGAACACACACAACCTTTCATTTAAAACGTGAAACACGTGCTTAAGATGAAATTGATAAAAGGAGTAATTGCTCCCCGCCAACCCACATACAAAAAGAATGGCAAACCACAAATTAACATAAACGGTCGTTCATGTTCCTTGTCTCATTGTTCATTAAATTAAAAGTGTTCCATGCAAAAAATGGGCATGCACGTCAAACAAAAATGCAGGGACCATACTTCATAAGTGTATTAACTCTCAATAGATCATGATTGTACAAGTTTGTCCAATCATCACAGCCACCTTTACCTAGCACAGGAAACATTGAATAATAAAATAACCTAACAGGCAGAGCTTTCTGCAGCAAATACTACAGGACGACGAAGGAAATGATCAAGGAGAAGAATCACTCAGATCACTATGAAAAACAGTTTAAGTCGGTAAACCAGCATGTAGTTTAAATCCAAAAGTGACAAGACACCCTGGAAAACCTAATTGGATAATGGCGCGATAAAAAACTGAGAACAACAATTAAATGGACAGGAGAAGGAAAGAAAACATGCATAGTGACAACATGCAACAACATAGATTAACTCAGAGCTCCAAATAGATGTTCATAAAGGGGAGATTATAGTTAAAATTTACCCTAGACGCGGAAGCTTAATGCATATCCACCATCAAATAACTATAAACTAAAGGTTCCATACCTGTTTCTTAAACTGATCCATAACTTTGAACCAAATTTAGCTCCAAGCACAAGAAAGCTAGGCACACACTTACATAAATTCATATCTTTAACAAATAAAAGAAATAAGAAATGACCTAATTATCAACCCTAAAAATGAACTTCCAAGCTGACTAAGTAAACAAAGTACCAAAAATTAAAGCAAGCATATCTAAGTAAAAAAAAAAAAATCTCAATAGACCACAAAATTCCGTGCAAAAATAAACATTCCCCACTTACAGACCTCGTGGAAGTTAAAATTAAAACCTCAAATCCCAACATTCTTCGGCACTAGAATCTAAGAACTGAAATTTTAAACGTTAAAACAAATGTACAACGTAGGCATAGAGAATTACCGAAAATCAAGGGATCTGAACTCCCTTCAAGTACGTTGAAGTAGCGCCAGACCCTAGAACCGGAGAGACGGTGGTGGACCGGGGTTGGGGGCAAGAGGAAAGTAACGATAAAAAAAATCACCGATACAGTGCAAAAAAAAATTAACTTGAACCGCCGGTTTTTATTGGGGCTATGAAGTGACGTAATTACTATGAGGTGCGTGATAATATTGATTATTAGGATGGGTATTATTGTCCTTTAATTTGCAATTTACAGGCTGTAAATGACATTTGAGAGGACGTATTTGGCAAAATTTATACAGGCATGCGTTATGCTTTTCTTTTTCGGTAATTAAGGGCAACAAATTGATATGGGTATTATAGTCTTTTCACTTGAGGATCTATATTTTTTAAATCAAAATCTAATGTCAAATGCACTCTTTCTCGTCATTTGGATTTTATTTAAGTAGTGTTACATAATACATACAAATATAATTTTAATAATTATTTTTTAAATTTTTATTAATTTATTAAATGATTTTTCAATAGTAAATTCCTAATTTTTGTAATATTAATCTCATTATAATTTTTAATTATAATCCCTTCTCAACCCATAAATAAGAGAATAATGCGTTTCAATGGATTCGAACTTACAGCCTCCTGCACTGGCAACAAAGTCAATGCCAATCGAGTTAAGACTTAAACGGCAAATTTATCTCAAAGTAATTTATACATGCATATATATATATATATATATTTCACAATGTAGACACAAATATACACATATTGAACTTTTAAAAATTATTTATATAGGTTTTATTAGAAAAACAAATGATAAAAATAACACATTTTGAAATGTAATAAATCCTTCTTTCGATGGATGAGTTGCACTCGCGGCTTTAGAGTATTTGAGCTGACATTCTCTCTATCTAATCTTGAACTTCTTCATTTTACTTAAGCTAACATTATGTTCGTCTGATCTCATTATACATTACGAGCTTTTATCTGAATGTCAGACACAGGAAAAGATGAAAATTTTGAGTTACATTGTTCTACAGAGCTATACTATTGAGTGTAATAGTTAAGGAAAAGTTAGCTGTTAAGAATCTAATTGAAATGAGTTGGGTGGAATTGAAGGCCTTTGCCTATATGGGAATGAAACCGACACACACTTGCCTTTCATGCACATTAAAGAAGATATCACCCTGGATATTTCGAGGTCATAATTGATTGTCGTAGTATTTTAGGAACAACAGGTGTAAGAAAAATGCACAAAAAGATACGACACTTGATAACTTCAGCAATAAGTTTTTCCTTGTATGGATGCTTTGATAAGATGAAGCCACCATATCAACCAAGGCTGTAATGCACAATGCGTTCTGATCTGGTAGAGGCGTTACGAGCTTTTCCTTATAAGCATGCCTTGATTCGCCGAACTTACCAGATCCAATCATCCAGCGCAACAGAGCCTGTATTGCATGAGGCATTTCAATACGGTACAGGTGTTGCGTGTGTTTTCCTTAAAAGCATGCTTTGGTATGCTAAACCTACTGGATTTGGTGCAATAGAGACTATACTGCATGATGCATTCCGAGTCAATGCATGTCTTGCAGGCCTTTCATTATTAAGCATGTATCTGATGATGCATTCCGAGCTGGTACAAGCCTTGCAAGCTTTTCCTTGTAAAGATGCCTGATTTGCATAACCTACCAATCCAATGCAACAAAGCTTGTAAAACACACACTTAAAGGGTTACCCCCACACATCAAGTCAGGCTAATCGTGAACGAGTACACAATTTCAAGTATTACTGTTGTAAGAACCAAATCATGCAACATTGATATTAACAAGTTCTTAGAAAAAGAGCTTTCAGGACAATATAATACAATACCACCCTATGCAACATCTATGAACTCGAATGCAGAAATCCGAGTCCATCATCACTACTAACTCCCACATCTTCCAGAACAAATTCAAGTCATAAAGTCTCCAAAAGAGATACCAATTTCCAATTGAGGACTTCCAAAGAGAAGTACAATGCCATACAGAAATAATACTCTTACAACAACAAAAGCTATCTATGGCTAAACTGTTGCACATGTTATAATCATCTAAATAAAACGATTAAACAAGCTGTTAAAATGATAAGATGGTAATTGTTACAATTATTATTGAAACACTAACTGCATAATTTACACTGGACTTCAACTTGAACACCAGTTAAAGGTTTTAGTTACAATGCAAGCAAAAGAGAAAAAGTCACAAGTAAATCAACAATCTTTCTTCTTTGGCCAATGTATACAAATAAAATTAAGTCACACACACTTAGTAGTCTACATCCTTTTTCCCAATTATTTTCTCTTTTAATCCGAATTCTGCCCGCCCTCGACCTCTAAGCCATACAGTACACCTGCATATTTCTGTACTGATTTGAAAAAGTTATCCCTCAACTTCCTAAATGTGCATGATGTGAGCAAACTATCCGAACCAGCTTGATGGCATACACCAACTCTTTCCACTTCTAACAACTCGGCCAGCTTGTTTAAACCACCATGTAAGCCATTGCAGAACTTCATCATATGTTTGATATCGTATACCATCGGAAAATACATTTTGATCAAATTGAAGAAGCCAGTTTGAGTATCGGGCAAACTCCTGCAGGTCAATAGTTTAAGCAAATACCCGAAATCATATCCGCTATGAAAAGTGACCCAATGCACATCATCATTCAACACAATCCCGGACGACATCAAAAGCTCACCGAACCGTTTCACATCAATACCTTTTTCATTGTTCTTCTTAAAATCAATCCCACACTGACGCAACAACTCGATGGAATCACTAACGAAGATATCTTCACTGATATTAAACTCGCGGAAATTGAATTGCCAAATGCAAAAGTTGTCGGTTCCACAAGTGGGAAGATTCCCGTTGGCATCCGAAAAAGTGAGACCCAACTGGATCAATTTCAACATATCCACATTATCTTTCAAAGTTTGGTAGTTATAATCACTTACGTTCTTGAAAGTTCCAACGGGGCGTAGAACAACACCTGGGAACTCAGTATCCATAGCAACATAATTGTAAGTATCAACAATTTCACGGATCAAAACAAACTCTTCTTCTAGATTATCGTTCCAAACTTCTCGAATTTGAACCGAATCACCTTTGGGCAAAACCGACATTTCCAGACAAATACTACCAAACCCAGATCTGGAAAATGGTGTCGTTTCGATCTTGAGAGCAGATCTGAAAAAACAAATGCAGAGAAGCAAATGAAAAAAAAGAAAGGGAAGGAGGAGAAGAGATTTGACCTTGGAATTGTGAAATCGAAAAACAACAGATCTTAAAGAGCTCTTTTGCGAAACAGTGAATCGTGTTTGGGGATTGAGGCGAGTGATTGTGGGTCAACGAATCAGAGGCAAAGGGAAGGAAGAGAAACGCGGACAAGGCAGCCTGGCTTGTTTGAACCCCCTTTGCTTATGGGTGTCATCTTAAATGACTATAAAAAGGATAGTGGTTAAAAGGGGAAAGCGATAGGCGGTTTCTATTTACAAGCTGTTCCCAATACGCCGCCGTATTCGGCTTTGCATTTTTTCCTAGTTATTCGAGGGTACTTTATTTTATTTAAAAATAATAATAATAAAATTTAAAATAGGTATATAATGAAATTTAAACCCACGCTGATTCAATTAGTAAAATCTTTTATTTACCGCTCAACTAAAGTTTTATTTTAACATACTTTATACATTTTAATTTTAATATGTCTAATTTATTATCTCCATCTATTATATATATATATATATATATATATCTATATTTTTAATAAGCCCGTGATTAAATTGGTGTAATGAGTTAACTGAACACTAACTCAATTTGAAAAATTACGAAAGTATTCTTCCATAATTAAAATAAATTATATTATTTAAGGGCACTTTAGTTTTTATTTTAACAAAATAAAATAAAATTTAAAATATGCATATGGGGTTTTGAACCCACTCTAATTGCATTAGTAAAGATATATATTTATTACTCAACCAAATCTTCATTTGGATATATTTTATACATTTTTATTTTAATATGCATAATTTACGATATTCATCAATTGTATCTATAAATAACGTTTTATACAACTGTAGCGTAATTAATATTGTTTATATGATGTATTTGTTTGTTTAATTTTCGTTTTACTCTCAATTTAATCTATTTTATTTTAGTAACGGGCATATTTCATATGTTATTATGATTAATTAGTTTCAAGCCATACGTTTCATTATTTATTGTAGGTTATTTTTAAATACGCGTTTGTGATCTAATTTTGTGGTTTTCGCACGCATAAGTGTATGATAGGATTTTTAGTACAATCAACCTTATCTATAATAGTCCTATTTGTCTGCTCCGATTATGCTTTTTATAGAGAGGTGACTATTATACACCTATAACATCGTGTTATTGTAGATAGATAATTGTTGTAACCTTATCATAGAATTCATATCGTGAATTTCTATTAAATGAAGAAAGTGTGAATTATGCTAAAAAAAAAAAGAAAGTGAGAATCAATCAACAAATTTAAAAGTCGTATAATAAGTGCATTCATTATTGCTTTTATGCATATTTTATTTTTTTCACATGATTAATTATAAAGATTATAAAACTAATAAATTCAATTAATCAATGTGAGTTATCAAATTAAATGAATTACTAAATTCAAGTAACGAACTTATAAGTTTATGATGTTCCAATTTATAATAGAATATTTAGTTAGTAAATTTAATAAATTATTGAATTAATATATTTGATTCTCATTGAAGATTATTTTCATTTAATAAGATATGATTAATAGATTTTTTCACGTGAAATTTAATTATTTTATTGAAATAATATTTTAATTAAGATCATTTTCATTTAATAAATGATAATTAATAGACTTGCTTGTATGAAATAGTTATAATTTTACTTAAAAATTTAGACAACGTGTTGTTACAGAAAACTAATTTAATAAATAATGTACTTCATAACTATGGACATTATTATTATAAGTGAAAATCTGTTACAGAGAGTTAAAATAAAACTGAAAAATATCAATTCTACTAGAAATTGATTGTTATAGCAAAATGTTGTTATAGCATATGATTATTATAATAATAATAAAAAGGCTGAATGTATAATATAAAACTACTATATTATACAAGATATAATAATGGAAAAAAATAAAATGTGAAATGATTAAAAAATAATTTAAATAATATACTATTTCAATTTTATTAATATGTTAAATTTACCATAAATATAAAATATTTGAATTTTTTTACTAAAAATAGATATAATATGGATATACAAATTTCTTATTAAATACCAAACCCACTAATTTTTTATTAAAAAACTATAGCCTTTTTTTTTAATTGACTATGAGAGAGAATTGCAGTGACATCAAACATCAAGATGAAATACATAATGCAAATAGATTATTTAAATAAGATTCGCTTAAGTTAGGCCATTGAATTAAGGAATGATATAGATAGGTAGATTTGTCCTAACATCAAAGTTAAAAACGCTGAGAAAATTGTCCCTTTAAATTTAATTTGATTGACACGGATATTATTATAAATGTAGAAAGATGCGAGTTCGAGTGTATTAAAGCGCATTGTCCTTCTATTTATGTGTTGATGAATGATTATGGGTAATTTTAGGCATTATCTATTTAAAAAAAAACCAGATATGATCAAAATTTATAACAAATTTATTCAAAAAAAAACAGAAAAAAATATTTTATTTAGGTTAAACTTTCATAAATGATATTTGAATTATTAATTAATGATAATTTTTAAACTGTTAAAAAATTCTAAAGACTTCGAAAATATTAATGATATCATGTATATTTATTTCTAAAAATTAAAATATGTATAAACAATACATTTAAAAGAATTTTTTTTATTAAACCAATTTGATCAAAAGATTACAAGTATATAGACGAAATCACTATACCAAAGACACTAAATCTCAACAACCCAAGCATATCTTACTAGGTTTATCAACATAAACTTGCATAACTACTTTTTAGCTTTCCAACTTATTTTGAAACTAGTTGGTCCGACCTCTAGAACTCGTGTTATAATCATTTTACTAAAGCATGTGCAAATAAAAAACTTGAGATGTAAAAAATGGGGAAAGGTTTTAGATCACTTTTGGGCATGCTTTATTTAATTAGGAAGAGAGGGAATTAATTCAATTAAGAGCATTTAGCTTGATTTCACCATTTACGAGTGATGAAATTAAGTTGCCATTTGATTTAGGTAGTTGAATGATTCTAAAATAAATTAAAAACTTGAGAATGTCTGGAATACTGTTAGATGAACTTCACTACTCATATGTTGGTTTTGTACCTTAAGGAGCTCATAATCTTTATATTTTAAATTTTAAGTAGACGTGATAGTTTGAGATTATGCTTAAAGAACACATTTTGGGATTTTGAGAAATAACAAAAATAATATTTTGGACAAACTTTTGTTAATTTCCTTCACAGAAATTAAGATTAGTTTCTTTCAATATCTACAGCGATATACTCATTTAAACATTCTAAGAATAAATACTAATGATGATTGTACTTTCTATATATTTGAAGATTATAGTTTATCGCAAGGCAAACATGTTCGTCACTTACTTTTAACTTCACGTGATCCGCGTGATGTGTGAATAGAATTTACCTACTTTTAACATTTTATTTTAAGGGTTCAAGTTAAGGGTGATATTTGTAAAGTTTTAGTTGACTTCGTATTCAACTCTGATTGAATCTTTTTAATGAAAAAAAAACTTACAGATTAGGCTAAAAAAAGTACTTTACTTACGCAGTGTCTTGCATCAATTACTTTCATACAGGATTGAAAAAAAGAATCCTAAATAGAAAAAGCAAAACATCATTCCAGATCATGTTATTTGAATGATTACCTGAATAGTATCTAATGTTATTTTTAATTTATAATTAATTTTAATTTTTATAATGTAATAATAAACATTTTATATTGAAAATAACTTTAAAATACATATTATTACTTTTCATTTACTTTAATTTTTTTTTCAAAAGATTTACGTAAACTCTGAAACTTTAGCAAATAATTGTAAAAACCATAAAACAAAACCCATTCTATAAAAATAAAATCTAAAACCCAAACTTAATATGAAAAAAAAAAAAAACTAACCAAAACTGAATTGAGTTATCAAGAATAAAAAATTTCAAAAAAAGACTTGACCAAACTGAACCAAACCACCCTCAACCCTTCTTTCCCTTGTTCACACACACTGTTTAGGAAAAAGAGGAAAAGCTGCTTTTTAGTGAAAAATTTTAAACTCATGAATACATAGTCTCAACTCTCAAGTTACATAAGCATGCATTATAAAGTACTTAGCAGAGAATTGTCCTGCAAATATACTACTTGATTTCATAAGATGGTTATAGGTACTAAATAAACAGGCACCAACCACCTACAAATCCAAAAACCCATGTACCTGCTTTTCTGAAGTAGTGATCCGTTAAACATATATACTACTTACTTTCGGTAATGGGGAGATACACACCTTCTGCAGCCAACCATACATTGTCGGCACGTTTTTCTCGAACACCACAAACCTACACCAAAATGTTGAAATGGTTGAACATACAAACAACTAGCAAAAGCCAACAGAGCTTTAGAAGAGCACATTTTGGCCAACTGCCTTCACCATTAACAGTTCATTAACAGAAAGACGTTTTTAAATTTAGAAAAACGATGAAAAGTAAGCTTTTGCACTCACTGATGAGCTAGCAAGTATCAAATATTACTAATTAAAATACGAGTGGAAGGAAAATGTATTCCTAGAGTGGAATTTAAGAAGGGCATTACTTAATACTTATGATGGACCATAAAGGCACCTGTATTTATGCTTCATATTATATTAATATTAGAATATTTTTCCATTCTCACCTCTTGCTGTCCACCAGCTATTCTGGCATATTTCTTATCATGACTATGGAGGTAACCACCAGTGTCCACATGTTGAAGCCGGATCTTTTGATCTTGCTTCCAAGTCTTCCCACTTCCCTCAATAATGAGCCTGATGAGAATTGTCCAATAATTAAATACCAGCAAAACAGAAAACCAGAAAAAGATACGCATAAATTAGTTAAAAGGAAAATTTTGGGTCTCACCTCCAGTAATCACCGGTATCTGATTCTGATTCTCCTCCAAAGCAGCTAACCTACACCAACACCATATGATGAAGTTACTATCACTAAGTTTGTATTCAATGAATAGAAAACATGGGCTTTACTTTTGAAAGTTATTAGTTACCTGTTAACAAATTTAGAGGTACATCACCATTTACAGACATCAATGAAATTAACTTAAAAGTTGACAAATTTGAGAAGTTCCAGTTAAGACTGGCTGTTGAAAAATGTAAAAGATACTAACCTCTAGGTTTCCTGATATTGGAGATGCATGCAAATGGCTATGCAGCCATTTTCTAGTTCTCATGTGTTGCAACCTAATAATTGTTCCACTAGGAATGGTGTCTCCTTGTTTAGCAGATGTATCAGGTTCAGGCCTAACAATCTGCAAAGCATAATCACAAATTAAATGGGATGATGAAGAAATATACTCTTATCACACAATTAGTAGAGAAGTTGACTGCAAAATGTAGTAAAAGCCCAAACTTTAATTTAACTTTCTCAAGTGATCTCAAACTATAGCAAGAAAAGGAATGAAAAAAAAAAAAAAAAAAAAAAAAAAACCTAGCCAGTATAACCATAGAAATCGCAAAAACAATGGAAGAATTTCATGCTTGAACCATATCATAAGAATTCTAAGTGAAAGACGCAAATAATATATTTACAGGGTTAATTGTGTCAAAACAAACAAAAGTGACTATTAACTTGGAAATTTCATTGATCCACTGGATTAATCATCAACAAAAGTCCAATCGCAATCAACAAAAGCAACGCTCAACATTTGCAATATTAAGAAATTCTAACTCCAGTTCATCTCATGAATTGCATCAAATAAAAAATTTTAAAAAAATTTAAAATTCATCATAATTAAATACCAGCGTAATACCTCAATCTCAACCTCCCTAAGAATTAAAGAGCTATTCAGTTTAATAGACTCACTAATCACAATGATACGTGTAATTACAAGCAATTCCTACCGAACCGAATCCAAATCCAATTACATGAAACATTCGGAAACTACTCTAAAACATCTGATAATAGAGATAGAGAAAAAGAGAATACCCAGTAGCTGTTGGAATCATCTACATTAGGAAAGCCGGTAACAGATTGCTGTCCACTTCCAGAACCGTACGGCACATCGTGTGAATGCAGCCTAAATTTCGTTTTCTCGTGCATTAGCTTTAGAACCGTCCCATAAGTAATCTGCTCCCATTCATTTTATTTAATAAAATTAGGAAGCAAGAGATGCTTTTAATTATATAAAGAAATAAGTGAAAATAGAATTTTAAAAACCTCGACGTTTTGGGAGGTGGAGGAGGAGGAGGCGGCGGATGCGGAGGAAGGGGAACCTTGATCGAGATCGAGAGATAGGAAGAGGAAGAGAGCGAAACCTAAGAATCCCATCGCCATCAGGAATAGTAATCCGATAAACCAATTCTGTTGCCAAAATGGATAATCGACCGTCAGACTCTTTCTAGAAGGTTCTGTTCGATCTTCTCTGCTCGCACCTGGACTTGAAGAAGGTGGTGGTTTTCTGCGAGAGAGGGCTTGCGGCCCCGACGGCGCCACCGTGGAGGGAACTTTTTTTCAGATCTAACGGAAAGTCTTTAACGGTTTCGTATTTTGAAGGATTTTTAATGGATCTGGCTTGAGACCTGGAAAGAATAGGAAAAATGGAAAATGGCTTTTTGAGAGGGAAGATGAAGGACATTTGACACGTTGGAGTCACACTGTATGGACCAATAGGAAGTTGACATATGGAGAATCGGTGATGTGGATGAATTTCGTTGGTTGGAACTAGGGTTGACTATCGACTTAATTGAAGTCGGGAAATTGTTTCTTTAATTTACCCGCTTTAGTGAACCTTTGGGCCGAATTTGGGTTTGAATCCAATCCAATCTTGGGTTAAAGATTTAGCTGATTATATATATATATATATTAATGGTGTATTTAGGTAATCTATATATTCTATAAAACTAATTCTTTTGGGAATTATTTGGAGTAAATAGGGATAGTTTAGGTATTAAAAGTTAGGAGTAGGGGTAACTTAGGTATTAAAAGTTAAAAGGCAATTTAGATATTTTAATAAAAATGGTAATTAATTATTTTAATTATTTATGCTTTAATTTAAGCTAGCCCTCAAAACGGGCTTGAACTTGAAATTTATTTTTTTGAACTGGGTCTTGGCTCATGGATACATCTAGATATAACCTAGCATAAGTATTTCTTTAAAATAAAGTTATATAAGTTGTTATAATTAAAGTTACAAGTTATTTGGACTATTGACTCAACTATTATAAAGTCGATGTTAATTATGCAAATACAAAATGTTTTCTTGCACTATATCGTGAGGTATGATACCATTTTAGAGAATGGTACCAGACACAAGCACTATAGACAGCTTGCGAACTCTTTAATTTGAGACATTCAAGGTTCCAAAATGTGATTGAGAATATATTTATTGTTCTAAAAAAATATTTCTCGTATTAACAACATCTTCTTAGTGTGGCATAAAAAATTGTTGGATCGTACTAGCATATTGCTTATTTCATAACTTCAATCATAAGTGAAATCGAGATGATTCATAACATATTGCTTATTTCATAACTTCAATCATAAAAGGAATCGAGATGATTCATACTTCAAATAGTACATGGAATATGAAGATCTTAATAATATAAAAAAAAATGTATATTCAAATTTAAATAATGATGAACTCAATTAATGTTTAAAAGATGATGAAATGGGTTAAATGTTAAAAAAAAGGAAAACCCAACAAATATTCACTGAAACAGTTAGATAAAACAGCATATGATGTTTTTTATTATCATTAGTATTATTAACCACTTTTTTCATACTAACATAATACATATAATGATTTGATTTCAATTTTTGGAACTCGTTTAGAAATTATTTTCATCATACTAGTAATTTTATAGTTATTGATATTTTTTTTAAATATATAAATTATATAACTATGTAATTACAATTTGTACTACCAAACATAACATAAATAAATACGTTGTAATTACACTATATCAGCCAAACATGTTTGTCATTGAATTACTCAATGCTGTCCAAACAAACTATTAGTAAAAACTATATGTAGAAGAATAGAGCCAAGCAATAATCGAAGTTTGTTCAAACTTCCAATGCAATCAAAATTCCCTCAAATCGAATATATGGTTCTTAAAGCACCAATCAACTATATGTCTAAAGATATTTGCAAGCTTAAATAAATATGGACTTTAATCTCCTTTAATTTAGCTCGAGCAGAACTTTGATATGGAATTAAATAACAGAGACATTCTAAATACGGTTTTTTTTAAAAATGAATCTCTTCAATTAAAGAAAATCGATCGCATTAAAATTTTTAAAAAATCTTTACTTGACTTGATTTTCTTTATGTTTCAATCCAATAAGTTAGCTTTTAAAAATCCTCAAGGATATGTATTAAAGAGTCCAATTTTTTTCGGTGAAAAAGATGCCAGCATATATATGACAAGTTAGACGATACTCTGAATGCAAGTTAAGTTGCAATTAACGTTGCAATTGAAAAGTGTAACCTGCATTAACACCTTATATGCTCTTGTAACATTATGAAATCATTTATCGTCAAGCTTCCAAAAATAAAAAATCATATATCTATTTATTTTTTGAATTTATCAAGGCAATGCCTATAGAGTATACCTACACGAGGATGAAAACTATAAACAAAAAAATTATATTTTACAGATGAATTTTTTTAATAAAAAATAAATTGTTTTTAATTATTATTATTTTTTATATTATGCATGTCCATATTTGAAATTCGTTGCTACTTCTTTAAATGATCTTGTCTCAAAGATTTGAACGCACGTTTTCTCTTTAAAAATATAATATATATTATCATTATACCTAATCATTTGTTGATATTTTTAATTATTAATTTAATTACAAGTGAAACATAATCTCTATATAGTATAAAAATCCAAAGTTATTATTGTGAAGCGTTACTATTTGGTTTATATACTTATTATTAATTTAATTATAATACAAAATATAGAAAAAAAAAATGCTAAGTTTTGTGTTTTGGGGGTTGTTGGGGGGTTGGTTTAAATAATGGTATAGGATGTAAAATTGTTTAGTTGTATTGTGGAGCGTTACTCATTACCAAATAAGTCTTTTATTTCCTAAAATGCAAAGAAAATCCAACGGCTCAGGTAATCTTTGTGGTCCCCACTCCTGAAAATCCAAGGGTGGATTTGAAACTGTAATTTAACTCCAATTTATAAAGCAAGGCGGAATCCGAGCATAAGCTATCAGGATTGTCCTTTAAAAGCCCAAAAACACTTGCACAAAATAATCCGACATGAGGAAGTAAGGTAAATAAAATAAAAAAAACTAAATTTTTATAAAGTATAAAATATTCATTTATTCTGACAGTACTTTCTCTGCAAAAGTTTTTATTCACACACACACAAACACAAACACAAACACACAGAGATATACACATACATAAACCTTACTCATCACTGTATCTCTTCGCTCCCAAACAACCAAAAACCCTAATTTTCTCTAGAGAAAATCCTCCTTTCTCTCTAGCTGAATTTTTCTGTTGTGTTCTTGAGTTAAAAGGTTTTCAATGGTGTGAAATCGAGTCTTTAGACAAAGATTTTAAAAGTATCTGTTTCTGTATGTTTAGGTATATAAAGTGAAAAAATCTATGGCGCCATCTGATAAAGAGTTGGAGCTGCTGTTAATGGAGGCTGGAAACAAGCTCCTTGAACCTCCCTCCTCAGTTGATGAGCTCATCACTCTCCTCGATGTAAGCCCTAGTATCTTATTTTAATCTTTCTCACTTAGTTCTGTTTCGTTCTTTTGGTTTTATGTTATGCATGTGGTTTTCATTTTGTTTTTTTGGTGACTGAATATTGGTTTTCTGAAAGTAAAGTAAGCTGCATTGGCCTCATCGTGATGTACGTTTTCGTTTGTCCTAAAGGTTTTGTCTTTTTTTGTTTTTGGTTCTGTATTTTATTTTCGTGTTGAATTATGCTTCTGCCGTTACTGTTGTAATCTTGAATAAGTTTAAAAGTATTTGCTAACTATTTTTCTGTTCTGCCTCTGTCTGTAGGTACCATTAACCACTCTTAACTATTGCCAATTTTCAATCTGTTTTTTAAAGATGTGCTATGAATTTGCCAAATATCTGATGTGTAGTCATTTTGCTCTACTATGGTTTCAGTGCTAGAATGTTGCACGTATTTGACTGCAAATCCTATGCAGTAGCAGATATGTGGCTGAAATGATTTGAAGTTTTAAATTTCTTTCAAATTTAAAATTGCGCGCTAGTGGTACTTAACGGTTTTTCAAATTTAAGCGCGTGTGCGCGTATTTGTGTATATATATGTGGTGTAACGGTCTTGATTCCTTCTAAAGGGAATCGCTGTATAACGATCTTGATTCCTCCTAAGGGAGATCGCATGAGCTGCATTTAAGTGAGTGTCTATCTACACGCGTGCTAGTCTTTTTTTGTCCATATGCGGCGTAACGGTTTTGATTCCTCCTAAAGGGAATTGCGGCGAAACGATCTTGATTCCTCCTAAAGGAAATCACATGATTTGCATTTAAGTGAGCGTCTATCTACACGTGCGTGAGATTTTTTGTCTTGATTCCTTCTAAAGGGAATTGTGGCGTAACGGTCTTGATTCCTCCGGAAGGGAATCGTGTGAACTGCATTTAAGGGAATCGTGTATCCTTGCAGTTAGCTGTATTATGTTTTAGGTCTGTTTCTTTTGTAGAATCTTATTCTGTATAGGTAGTTTTTGACCAGTTTCTAATGAATCTGGGATAATCAATTGATTTTCTGAATTTTTAGGCACGTTAGTATTCCTTGGGTTGTGCCTTATGCTTGCATTTTTACATTTTACATTGATGGTGATTGTTTGCACTTTTCTATCCTCTGTAAACATAGCAAGTTGAGAGTTTTCTTTCAAGGGTGGAACAATCACCAAGCCAATCAATGCAAAATGCACTCTCTGCTTCACTTAAAGCATTGATTGCAGAGCAGCTTTTCAGACATCCTGATGATGATGTCAAAGTTGCAGTTGCTGCTTGCATCAGTGAGATAACAAGGATAACTGCACCGGATGCTCCTTATCATGATGACCAAATGAAGGTACTTTGAGTTCATTGTTTCTTTATGCTCTTGCAGATTCCATGATCATTTTAAAACCCATTTTCTGCACTAGAAGTACTGGTTCTTCTTAATGTGTATGCAGGAGGTCTTTCAACTGATTGTATCATCGTTCAAAAATTTGTCTGACAAGTCCAACCGCTCATATATTAAGAGGACCTCAATTCTTGAAACTGTTGCCAAAGTCAGATCGTGTGTGGTGATGTTGGATCTTGAATGCGATGCTTTAATCATTGAGATGTTCCAGCGTTTCCTTAACGGGATAAGGTGCAAACCAAGGCCCTGATTGTAGAGATGCATTCTCTTGTTCACATTTGTTCATATGCATAAATATTTGGCCATTATTTCCTACCTCATTGAGCTCTGTGTGATTTTTAAGTTTTCAGTTGTGGGAAGATTATTGCATTATCAAATATAAAAAAATGTTGTCATGCTGTTATTATATTCATCCTTCTGCAGCGCTACTTTACTAGATTAGATTGCTATTGTAAAAGAGAATAAAAAGGTGGTCTAGTATGCTATTCTCTGCATACATTCTGAACGTTTGTTTTCCTTGTGGTTCTTCTTTTTTGGCTTTTAAGAGATTATCATGCTCATACTGTCTTTGCATCAATGGTGACAATTATGACCCTTGTGTTGGAAGAAAGTGAAGACATATCTATAGAGCTGCTCTCCCCAATCTTAGCTAGTGTAAAGAGAGATAATGAGGTCTGTTACTATGAGTCACTTACTACCTGTTCTCTTCTGCAATCTTGTTTAGTTCACGTAAGGCATCTATTTCCTCTCAGGAAGTTCTTCCCATTGCTCGGAGGTTGGGAAAGAGTGTGCTTGAAAACTGTGCATCAAAGCTGAGACCTTACCTAACGCAAGCTGTAGAGAACTCAGGCAACTCTTTTGAAGATTATAGTAGTGTAGTAGCTTCTATATGCCAAGTGGCACCCAGTGCTGTGGCACAGAATGATGCTGCCACCAACAAACCTGTGGTAATTATCTCCTTTGTGTCTGAATAAATTTTCATAAATTCTTTTTGTTTGAGGGCAATTGTAGTCTTTTTTCTTGGGTTCTGTATGTATTTCAGCTCTACATTGTTTGCAGATAGATTAGGTGCTACTTGATTATATAAGGTTTAGAGGTTGTTTATTTAATTTTTGTATGATACTCTGTTGTTGATCCTTTTTTGTGTCTACTTTTTCAAATCTTTTTGTTCAAGACATCCTTCAATAGTTTTTGTCTTGTTCTGGGACCTTACTAATATGTATTATGTCTTATTTGGTGAGCATAGAGTTGAATTAGTCACCTTAAATTTTTTTCCTTTTGGATTAATTTCTGAAGGATGATAAGAGCAAACCAGCAGAGGCACCTTTGGACAATGCAGTCCAGGCATGTTCCTTTCTTATATTTATTTTCATTTTTCAGTGTCCCATGAGTGTGCGCGCGCGTGTGTGGATTCAAGTGCTTCCTTATTTTTATTGTATTCGACTGTTGTTGTTAGAATTTGATACTTCAAACAGTTATTTATGAATGCTCAAATTTTATACAGGAGGATAAAGAGATTCCTAAACAATCAGATTTAACTGAACAAGTTGATCTTGCCAATGAAAAGTCTCCCAAATCAGTTGTTAGCAATGGCATTGTTCAAACTGATGAAAACAACTCACTGGCTTCCTTAAAGAAGCAAGAGGAAGACCACCTTGCCAATAAGTCGGAGAATGCCAATACATCAACTG
Source organism: Gossypium sturtianum (assembly GCA_025698515.1). Taxonomy (NCBI): domain Eukaryota; kingdom Viridiplantae; phylum Streptophyta; class Magnoliopsida; order Malvales; family Malvaceae; genus Gossypium; species Gossypium sturtianum. The sequence goes on from CM046949.1 coordinate 4,053,089, forward strand.
TTGCTGAACCTGATGAATTGGAAGGTGAGAAAGTGGTCAATTTAGATTCTAAGCTAGAGCAAAGCACCAAGGAAAAAGGGAGGAAATTCCATTCAAAATCAGCGAAACCTTCTGACAGCACTCGTGTTGGTGGGAGGGAAGTTGAGACCTTAACTGACTATAAAGATGACAGCAAGGATGATGCTCATCCACCGAAAAGTAAAAGAGAGATGGATGTTCAGCCTTCCCTAACAAAAGCAACTGAGGATGAATCCAATGATGTTGCTTTCCCAACACCAAGTGGGACTGTACATGATGAGAGCCATTTGAAAAAGGCTGCTTTGCCCAAAAGGAAAGACTGCTTGAGTAAGGAGATCACTCCTGTTGAAGATGTCTCCAAGAAATCATCTGAAGTGGCAAGTGATTCAAAAGCAAAAACAAATAAACGACCGGGGAAAAAGGTTTCTTTTGCAGTTTCTGAGGTTAGTGCTTCAGCTGATGTAGATAAAACTAAGAAAGAAAGTGGCACTGCTTCAGAGGCAAAATCACTGAAGTCCTTTTCAAGGAAATTTGGGGATAAGAAAAGGCAAGCTCAGGGGAAAGTTATTCCTGAGGATGGAACAAAAATCTCGACCAGGAATGATGATGAGGTGCTTGCTTTCTGGCTTTTAACTTGTAAATTAGCTATTCTATTGAAGTTGCTTATTTGAACCTTTATTATTTACTATTTTACATTTTAGCTGTTCTGGATACTTCAATCAAGGGAATTATTGCCGTCTTATTTTTATTTAGGAAATGGTTGGTTCTCCAAAGGCAGTGAAGCCAAATAAACATGATTCTCAGATGGATGAGACCCATAAGACAAATTCCAAGAGAAAGCATACCGCAAGTAAAGACAAAGTAAGTTTGTAGGTACAAGACTGTTGAAGTTGTATTTGTCTTCTAGTTTTATTTTTCATTTGCTAACTTCTATATTTCCTTTTGTTGTTCCTTGCAATCATAACTAATGTCTTTTGTCACACATTATTGGAATAGAGGCTAAATAATTCTATATGAAGTACTGTAATCGTTTTGTTTGACTCTGCCCATACAAGCTGCAATCTGAACATAGTTGAAGCAGTGATCTTGCATATCCTTCTTGTGAAAACAGTTGATTTATATTAGTTATTGATTCTTTGTCAGGCATCTGGTACCCTAGAATATGATGAGAATCTGGTTGGTTTGAAGGTGAAGGTCTGGTGGCCCAAAGACCGTGAGTAAGTATATATATTTCTGTATGCATGTTAATATGTGAATCTATATCACATAGCAGTTTATAACCTTTATTGCCATGTTCTCACACACCCGACATATATTTGCTCCAAGAAAAATAAAATGACTTATGTAAACTGTAATCTTTCAAATATGTGGCGTGTGCGAATGTAAGATTGAGCGTGTTAAAAAAAGGTTAGAATATGAAGATGATAAAACCGCTCTTATGATGAAACAACCAAAAATTGGCATAGACAACCAGCAGTGGTTGTCTGTGATTCAAGATTAACTACAGGTTTCCTAATCTTATGCAGCAAACTATTGAAAGCAGATCTCCAAAAAAATTGAAAGAACAAGATAAAAGGGAAGCTAGAATATGATAACATTCTTATTTGCTTATTTGGACTTCCACATCAATTAAGGATTGGGTTCCATGTTGTCTTATATTCAAGTTGGGCTTCTCTACTTACTACTAATTGGTTTTAGGCCGAATGCTTAACATGGTATTGAAGTTCCCAACTGATCTCAAAGTGACACGTTAAGGGAGTGTTAAATGGTGTCATCCCACATGGTTATTGAGGATTGGCTTTTTATTGTCTTATAGTTAATCTGGGCCTCTTCTGTTATCACCAATTGTTTTAAGTAGGATCCTTAGTAGCAAGAGTAAATAACATGCACCTGAAAGGGTAAATTACTTGGTTATTCTGAAAGATGACGTCTTAAGTTCCACGTGGTTATTTATTTGTTACTTGTCGCCTTGTACTTTTCCCTGGAATTAATTACTTCTTAATCAAGTCATATTTCTATTCAGATTTATTAAACCTTTGCCTTGACTGGCTTCGGTGAAGGAACTTAATCATGTAAATGTATATATTTATCAGATTTTCTTTATATTGAACTTGATTATGGTTCAGATTCTTTCTCCCCTTATGGGTGTTATTCTTTTGCAGATTCTATGAAGGTGTTATTCATTCATTTGATCCTATTAAAAGGAAGCACAAGGTTGACGCTTCAATTAAGATACAAGTTTCCTGTTATGTTTTCCTTTTCCTGCATGTGTTATCTGAGGTTTTGCCTCTAACTGTCCATCCTAGAATGTATTAGAATTCATTTCCCTTTGTTTGTAGGTGTGCTATGATGATGGTGATGAAGAAATTTTGAATCTTAAGAGAGAGAAGTGGGCAGTGATCTATGATGAGACTGCGTCAGATAAGGTGGGGAGTTTCCTAATTTATATATATAACTAGCTTTTATTTGATTCATGTTCTAGGTTGCTAATACTTTGTTGAAACAGGAAGATGGGGCAGATCATCCAAGTCCTGATGGTTTATCCGAAATGTAGGTGGCTTCTATTGTGATTCTTTAAAGCTAAAGTTAATTGACCCATAATCATGGTTCTAGGTGTTGCTGTTATGTATTTTGGCCTTGCATGATGAAACTCTGCTTGGTTCTTTTGTGCACTTTAAGTTGTGATACATCTTCCGTTCTTTAGCAGTCCTAATTCTATGTGAATCCTAGTGTTTTACTCCAGGTTTAGGGATTATTATATTTGGTACTAGCTTTGCATTTTCTTTGCTCGTTTCCTGGTCCATTCCAGTCCACAATTTCTTGGCTGGGCTTATCTTCTTTTTTTACTTGTTTTCATTTCCATTAACAGGTCTCAAAAGAAGAAAGCAAAAGCAGCTGATCAGCCGAGCAAGAAAGCTAAGATGGATGATTTGCCAGAAAGGTTATTGAATTCTTTCAAATGAAAGCCTTTGCTACAATTCGTTATTGATTTCTGAATATCTCAGAATTGGATGTCCCAGGGGTGGAGGTGCTTCATCTGGAAAATCCAAGGGTGCTGCCACAAAGTCTGGTCGCAAAACGAAGGAAGATGGTAAAGAGGATAGCTCCAAGAGTGTGGCTAAATCAGAAAACGTTACCGAAGCCAAGCAGCATACCCCTAAAAGTGGTAGCAGATCAGTTTATGGCGCTTCAAAAGTAGGCAACAAATCCAAAAATGAGGACACTGGTGATACACCTAAGTCTACCAAATCCAAGGATGATGTCGCTTCAAAAATAGGCAACAAATCCAAAAATGAGGACACTGGTGACACACCCAAGGCTACCAAATCCAAGGAGGATGTCACTTCAAAAGTAGGCAACAAATCCAAAAATGAGGACACTGGTGACACACCCAAGTCTACCAAATCCAAGGATGATGACAATGTTACGCCAAAAGCTTCCTTGTCAAAACAAGACACTTTGAAGACAACCGAGTCCAAGCAGGAAGCCCCTAAAGTTTCCTCCAATCCTAAGGATAAGCCTCTCAAAACTGATGGTAAACCAGACACTAATGGTACTGGTAAGTTGAAATCTGGTTCATCAAAGGTGAAAGAAGGTGAGAGCATAAAAGAGAGCTCACCTGATTCAGCTGAGGTTGTGGAAACTGCAAAGCGCAAAACCCCAAGTTCATCTAAGGGACAGGGAAATGATCCCAAGCCTGCAAAAAAGCTGCGAGATGAGCCGAAAGCCACTTCACCTGAATTGTCATAGCGAGCCAAGCTGATTCTTGTCCAATGTCGAACTTATCTGAATCCTAGTTTTCATTGCAGCCTTTTTAAATGTCCACAGTGCAGCTAGCCATGCATTTAGTATTGACATATGCTTAGGCTTGTGGCTAGCAATTATTCACAGTTACTAGTGTTTTGTAGGGGTCAAAGTGTTTTTTTTTTTTTTTTTTTTTTTTCCGGTTGGGTAAAAGAAATTCCTGTTACTTAAGGTGCAGCATCAGGATAGATTGGGTTAGCCTTTGTTTTGTCTTTTGATTACAGAGCTGCTTAGATGGATTAATGTAGAACCTTTGTTAAAGCAGTGATGTTGATTACCTTTTTTCTATCCCAAGTGATTGGATCATGGCGTGCATATTTTACTTAATTGTTATAGCTTGCATGTCACCCAAATCCAATAGCCCAATAAAAAGGGACAGAGGACCTTCACTGGGTTGTGCATGGCGTATTTATAATCTAAAAGTCTGCTTGCCCGGCAGATGGATAGGTGCTCGGATCTAACCATTCAAGGGTTGATCTTATCTTTCAGGAGAGTGTCTTAGGCGTGTGCTCTTCTACAGAGGTGACGATTGTTTATTTAGAAGCTTTCAGCAGCTGCTATTTTGAGTTGCAGCTTTGTAATGTGAACACGAGTGTACACACTAAGGAGAGCTCAGTTTGGGCTTGTTTCAGGCCCTAAGGTGGCCTTTGATCCTTTGTAGATAACCCATATATAGATCCATGGATTTATAAGACCCATTTTGTCTTTATTGGGCTTATTTTTCAGTGTTCTAACAAAATTATATGTTATTTTAAAAATTTAAAATTTTACACAAATAATTAATAATATTATATAGGAATAACTTATATCATGATCATACTAAAAAGTATAGTTTTTTGGCACCAATAAAATAGTGCCACATCATTAAATTTTAAAGATAACAAAGTATTATTATACACTCATCTATATATACTATCTTCTCCAACTTAATTTAACTTTAATTAAATTACTCAAAATAATTAATTTTTTTAAATTATAAACAAACATATTTTCTTCTTTTATAACTTTTAATCATTTTTTTTCCAAATTAATATTTTTTTTTATTTTTGCGCAACCATTTATTTTAAAATTAGTTTCTAGACACTGATTTTTTTTTTCATTTTTCCATTTTAAATTATTTTCTGTTTCATATTATACATTTTTTTAAAGTAAAAATTATATTACATTGAATCTTCACTAATAAGAATTGTGTAAATTTTAAAGTTTCTATGTTATTTGATTTTTTTTATTTTAATTACTTATGTTTAAAAAAAAAAACTAGAGTTGGAGAGTAGGTTGAATATGGATGGGTGTATAATAATAATAATTTCACGCCTTTAAAATTTGATGATGTGACGAAATTTTATTAATGCCTAAAAACCTTAGTTTTCAAGATAATCCTAATATAAGTTATTCCAAGCTTAAATAAACAAATGAAAATGTTAACTATGCGGTTCTAAGTTTAAAAAATTTTGTATGTAGGGTTGTAAGATTTTTTAACACAGTTCCAGATAAAGAGAATGAAAGTTAATTTATATATATTGTTTACATGGCTTTCATACCATTTTAAATTCACCATGAGTAATTATTATATAGTAGTTCCACCCCAACTCATAAATATGAGTAATCATTAGGATTTAACGCTTTAGAATAAAGTGATTTTATTTTGATTAATATATTGAATCATCCAACAACGATCTAGCATGTTTACTACTTTTGTTTAATTCCACAGTTATATTGTATGTTTGAATATCGTACGTAGCCAATATTTTATTACAAGAAATTATTATATTTTAATTAAAAATGGAGTTTTTTTTTTTAATTTGATAAGTTTAATGTAAAAATTCGGTTTTAGGGTTAAATTTATTAAACCGAGTTGACCGAAAATTAGAACCGAATCACGATGTGTCGAATATGGAATTGTAGGGTCAGATTATTAAGCAGAATTAAATTAGATCAATTATTAATTATAGTAAAGGGACTGAATCACGAAATATTATCATGAGTGTGGTTTAATTGAAGAAATGGTGGAGGCCTTAAATGGCAATTAAATCATTTATAAATATGACTTAGTGGGTTAGCATGATTCAAACCGTTGATTGCCACTGAAGTTTTGCGAAAATGATCATGGCCATTGAGTAATTTAATTAGTTAAAATTCATATATTTAGTGGGGGCATAGTTTTCATCTCCTCCTCTCTTCTTAGTCAAACCAGCAAGGAAGGAAGAAAGAAAATCTAGTGTTTTCCTCCATTTGCCGTTTTCAATTATTTGAGGTAAGTGTGGTTTTCCACTTGGTTTTTAATGAATATTTAGTTTAAGGTATTGGATGATTCAAGCCCAATTTTTATATTATAGACTTGTTGAAGTTGACCTAAGTTTTAATGATTTAATTCATGGTAGATTAGTGACGGAAGATGATAACTTTAGATGTAATTATGAGATATTGATAGTTGGAGGTCCTTGTAGTATAATTACGAAGTTGGATTTAGACTCGATTGGGTAGATTGTGAGATACAAGTGTGTCGAACATCGGGTTTTGAATAGAGGTGTGCATGGGCCGGGCCGAGCTCAACTAAAAATTCAGTCCCATTTGCTAGGCGGGCCCGACCCGAAAAATGGGTCTAAAATTTCCCCAAGCTCGACCCGAATAAATTGCTAAAACTCGGGCCCGGCCCAGCCTGCCCATATTAATTTTTATATTATTTTAAAATATATATAATAATACATCAAAAATACTAAAAACATCAAAATAAATATTTCCCAAAAAATTGAAATAAATTTTAAAAAATATGTATACTTAAATAACACTAACATATATAGATGCAACTTAACAAGCAAATATCTCTAAAATAATAACAAAATTAACAAATGTCTTTAAAAATAATAATAAAATTAACAATAAAATAAGTTTTATACAATATCCAAATAATAACAACAAAATAGTAGCAACATAATAGTAAAATGGTAGCACAATAGGGAGAAAACAATAAGAAAATAATATTTTTAAAAAAATAATTTTTTTTGTCCTTTAGTGAATTCGGGCCGGGCCCGAGCCAAAAATGCCTTACCCGAGGCCCGTCCCGTTTTTTAAACGGGTCTTATTTTTTTGTCCAAGCCCATTTTTCGGGCTTATATTTTTGCCTAAACCCTCCAACATTTCGGGCGGCCAGGTGGCCTGACCTATGATCAGGTCTAGTTTTGAAGGACCTAATTGATTAAATGCATTTTTCGTATAATTGTTATGTTTTTATGATTGATGTGTGTAACTGATAATTTTTTCGTAATCAAATTTATCGAACGTAGTGAAAGATAATGCCTGTATATAGAGGGACAAGGGAAAAGCGAGAGTCGTCGACGGGTAAAGACCTTGGTTTGTGCTAACATGTTTTGTTTTCAATCACATAAAATAATTAAATATTTTAGCTTGTGGATTTATTAATGTTAACTATTGTTTTGATTATAATTTATAATTGTTGACTAGTAATTATTAGATTAATGATAAATAAATGAGTAATTCTTGTTTATATGAATAAAACATATATATAAGATACTTGGAAGATAATATATATATAGAATTAAATGAAGCATAGGGAGTAAATAGCAAAATATTAATATTTTATATTACAGCTTAGTTTAGGAAGAATGCTTCTCAAAAGTATTTTTAGGACAAAAATATTCCTAAACAAGTTATTTTTTTAGAGAAAAACTATTATTCCCAAACTAAAAATTGACTCCAAAACACTTTTTTCAAACGCTTTTTACTCCAAAACTAAAAATTAGCTTCTTCCCAAAAGTGTTTTATTTTTTTTGTTCAAAAACACTTTTGAGAAACATTTTTAAACTAAGCCTACGAGTAAAAAACTGTAATTGAGAATTGACATCTTATTAAATTCACTACACCAAAATAGACTTTTAGCGGCGTTTTTAAGCGCCACTAATAGTATTTGCGGCGCTTTTCAAAAAAACGCTGCAAAAGATATGGGCTTTTAGCGGCGCTTTTCAAAAAAACGCCGCTAAAGGTGAAGACTTTTAGCGGCGCTTTTAAAAAAACGCCGCCAAAGGTATGGACTTTTAGCGGCGCTTCTTGAAAAAACGCCGCTAAAGGTATGGACTTTTAGCGGCGCTTTTCAAAAAAAACGCCGCTAAAGGTATGGACTTTTAGCGGCGCTTCTCGAAAAAACGCCGCTAAAGGTATTGACTTTTAGCGGCGCTTTTAACACAAACGCCGCTAATTTGCACAGATTTGAAATGCTCATTTTCTCCAATATCCTACCCTCCCTGCATTAAAACAAACCAAAAACAGCAACAATTGCATATAATTTCAACTCAATACAGCAAATAAAATATTTAAATCTCACTAAAAGCATTAAATCTAAACGATACTTCAAATTTAATAAAAGATATATGATATACATTAATAAATGAAGTATAATTCAAACAATTCTTACAATAATGTTAAATGTAACAATGTTAAAAATCATCTTACAACAAGAAAACAAATGTCTAAGATGGCGGCCTCTGCATCTTTGGAACATCTTCATCATAGTCCAAGTCGTAGTTGGAGTTCTTCATACTTTATGTTACGCTCTGCCTCCTCATTTGCTGCCTCCGCTCTAAGTTGAGAAATTTGCTCGGTGTGCTCGCTTCCATCCGAGCTATCGATCTTTTAGTCTCTCGAACTTCAAAGACGAGATTGACTCGGAAGGCATGTACTGCTGGGAGCCGGATCCAAAATATTGGGTCGGGGTAACCCCAGATCCTTGACATCGAACCCGACCATACCTTTTAAGACCCAAAACATTAGTGATAATTTTGTTATAAATATACTCAAGATTAACAGAGCTATCAATCGAAGCAGTCGTACCTTTCAGGACCCAAAACATCAGTAATAATTCTGTTATCAATCTCCTCGAGATTAACAGAACTATCACTCGAAGCAACCGTTTCATACTCCGCCTTCTTCTCCTTTAGTTTATCCTAATAAATCAACGAAAGAGTTAGAAACGAAATATATAATAAAAAGGAATGCAACATAACTTAAAATTATAAAATTAAAACTACAAACGATGAATTAAAGTACTATAATTAAACATTATAAATATTTATAATAAATCAATTATTAAGTAAATATACCAAAATTTCTGCAGCTTCGGATGTCATCGGAGATCCGTCCTTCTTCCTATGCGTAATGTCAAAAAGTGAAGGCGTCCAACTTTTTGACCAGACGAAGCTTCCTACATTATAGCCAGAAAAATATAATTTAATAGTATAAAGTCATTAATATTTGAAAGAAATAATAAATTATAATACCTCGGCCTCACTACACAAGCAAAAACACGGAACCTACAGGTAATGCGTAAATTTTTGTTTACATCGCTTCTTGTTCCAACTCGCTCACGGTCCTAAATAATGGAATTTGAATTATGTATATAGTAAATACGATAAACCGAAAATTTTATAAGACTTTACAAGTACGTAATACCTCTCCTTTCTTTGAATTCTAGAATCTAACTTGATCTTCCCATTGGTACCTCAACATTCCCGGCGGGACATTTCGCAATTTTTCGTCGAGGCTTATGTCTTTCTTAAAATATTGTTTTTTTAGCATGCTTTTATTATCTCTCCATTTTTTACCCAATGTCTTCTTAACATAGTCATCGGAGACCTCTAAAGTAAATCTACCCTGAAGAAAAAAAGTTTAAAAAGTTAATATAAATGAAAGTTAAATTAAAGTATTATAAATTACATTCACGTTTTGTTACCTTAATATTATCGAGAGCTTGATTTTTGTTGGCATCAGGCATGTGATGCCATGATTCATAGTTAATGGGCAACATATTGGCATTTCGTGCTATAATGCCCAAATAGCCTGCTAACAGTCGAGCTTCAGTTCTAATAGGCTGGCCATGATTGTTTCTCCTTACTTTAACACGACCGGTAGGCTCTAAGTCGTATAAATCTTTAAGTAATGTACGTCCCCGACCTCTGCGCGTCCCACCACCTTCAGCTGAAAAATGATATATTATTATATTAAAATTGAAAAATGAATCAATAATAAAATTCAACATGCATGTAAAATAAACTTAACATTACTTTCAAATTCTCGGGCTCGTCATCTATGTCCAAATGGACTAGAAGATCCAACAACTGTTTGTTGTTCACTATTTGCTTCTTCTAAATTTGGAGTAGTGTGGACAATGTTTAAATCTCGTAATCGTCTTCTAGGCATTTTTCCTGCAATACACATGAAATAGTTCAACATTTTAGTAACAAATAACAATAATAATAGTACATTTAAAATAGTTAAATTATATAACATGCCCAACATTAAAATTATAATATTACATATAAATAATAAATCGTAAAATCTTACTAAATCTTACTAAATCCTATCCATTTCGTAGTTGTTGAAGTCTAAAGTTGACAATAAATTACAGGGCTAAATTGTTAATTTATAATTTATGTAAGTAATGATATGATCATATATATAATTGAATACTATGTAAGTTATGTAAATTATGTAAGTTATGAAGTTTGATCTTAAAATTATGTAAGTTATGAAGTTTGATCTTAAAATTATGTAAGTTATGAAGTTTGACCTTAAAATTATGTAAGTTATGAAATTTAATCTTAAAATTAAGTAAGTTATGTATTCTTTAAGATTCATCATACGTGGCATTGTTACACCTAGGTTTCCAGCCTATATACTTTGAATCTTTTTTTTAAGTTATGTATTATGTAAGTTAAATAATTTGATGAAAGCTATGTAAGTTATGTATTATGTAAGTTAAATAATTTTATGTAAGTTATGTATTATGTATTATGTAAGTTAAATAATTTGATGAAAGCTATGTAAGTTATGTAAGTTATGTATTATGTAAGTTAAATAATTTTATGTAAGTTATGTATTATGAATTATGTAAGTTAAATTAAAATTTCAAATCGAGAATCAGTTGAGGCTGGAAAATGTTATTATATGGTTTTTTATAATTGAAATTTGTTGTGATGTTAAATTTAAAAAGTTTTTAACTTACTTCTTTTAAAAAATAATTTATTTTTTATAATAAAACATATTTAAATAATGATCAATATTATTATACTGATAACAAAATATTATTACCATTTTGGAAAACATTGAAAATATCAAATATTAAAAGCAAACATTATTAATATACAAAATTAGTAATTACTAATTACTAATAAACCACTTAAACACTAAACGTTGTTTAGATATTAAAAATTCTATTAAATGAAATTACTAGTCAAATTTGCATACTTCATAAATGTCACATAATATATTAATAAGTTTATTAATTTTAAAGATAAATAATTATAAATCAACAATATTTTATGTAGAATATATCAATGAATTAAGTATAAGTAATAATTTTTAAAAAAAGTTTGGGTAATCTAATTTATTCATAAAATTTTCAAATTTAAAAGGAATAATTAAAATAAAATATCATTTCAATTTAGTAAAATAAAATAATTTAAAAGTTATTTTATAATTAAATAAAATATTAATGCTTATTTAAATATTATTTCAACATATTTTGATATAAATAAAATTTTAAAAATGCTTTATTACATTAAATTTAACAAAAATATTGACAATTAAATTGATATGATAGTCATGTCGATAAAATTTCACCATTATTATATAATCTTAAAAAAAAAGTGTTTATTTGTACATGTATGAATAAGGAAGCCTTAAAGCATTATTGTCCCTTTAAAAGAATACCAGTCTTAACTTCACTCGTGAATCAATACTTTGAAAATATAATATAAAAATTTTAGAAAATCAAGTGAATTAAGTATCAACTTGCAAATCAACCCATTTAAATAAATAATTATGTCAACAAACTGCATCAGTAGATTTCCTGCTATCCAGTGATCATTTGCTAAAAAGGAGCAATAAAATGTTCCCATCTCAAGAAGAATAATGGACACTACGCTACATTTTTATGGAACATAATCAAAGTGCGAATCAATTTAGCCAAACTGACCTTTGCAAAAAAGGAGGATCTACAATTGGTTGACACTCCTACACTCCTACACTCCTCCAATGCTGGAATGAAAAGGAAAGAAAAGGAATCAAGCATATAAAATTATGCATTCAAATAAAACCAATCTCGATTAACATATACTGACAAAACAAAATAAAGCGGGAAGGCGTAATATTATCCAACTATTATGACTGCCATTCAAAACTACCAATGCTAGAAGTGGTTAAGAATATTAGAAATACATCACAAAGAACCAAACAACCATAACTAATAAAACTTTTTAATTTTCAAAGCATACATATATTATATACATTCACATATTATATACATATATTTCTTTATGCTAACTCATACAAACAGGAGGGGCAAGGGTTATGCATTGCAAGCACAATCTTATCAAGAATGGCAATAAGAACACGAAATCAAATATATACTTGCAGATCGTTTGATCTTACCGCAAGACTTTCAGCAACTAACTTTACACCTATAGTGATTGCAGTTTCATTCACAAATTGTATGCAAAATAGTCAAGCTCTCAAACAACTAGTCTCAAACACACAGACACAAACCGAAAATATGATAATAAGGGCTTAACTATAAAAATATTACTGCTATCAAACAGACCTCCGATTGCCTTGTAGGAGTTCGGGAGCAACGAAATTTGTAAAGAGTGGCAGCAGTAACTCTCGGCCTTGACAACTATTCATGCTCCCAAGCTACCTACAAGACCTTAACCGTTTTATTACGATCTAAACAAAGACAAATGCAAGAGCAGAGCATTCTTACATCTATCCATAAATGTTCTCATAAATAGATGTAATGCACCTTCATGTGAGATGCCATTTGGTAAAATAATATTTCATTAAAGATAGCAAAAAGTTCAGATTTAACAGATATATTTCAAGTATGAGTTAACCATTTTCCAGAAAAGATTTTATGTGCAAGATAGGCCACAGGATCATAAGGGGGGGTTACTGCTGCAATTTTGGAAAACCACAAAAATAAATTCATTCATAGATACATGAAATTGAAGTTTCATAAGTTCCTCATAGATGAAGTTGATTGTAATAATATTCTATCAAAACATAGGATATGTTCTTAATTTCAGAAACTGGTGACAGAAGATAGTTCAAACATTGAAACATATACATATATTAACTTACTCGAGGATTGGACATATATTAACATAGGATATGCTCATTTTGGTGACAGAAGATAGTTCAAACATTGAAACATATACATATATTAACTTTTTAATTCTCAAAGCATACCACTCAGCCCCTTGATAAAAAATAATCAATTGCCTCATGATTGTAACTTTTTTTTCTACTGATAATCAGTATCCTCTCAGATCAAATTTACTTCATTTTGCTTTGTTTTATTTCTCTCCAATCATTTTGATTCTCTTCTCAAACCAGCATTCAAACAGACGGAAATGCCATGCTAACATGCCTAACTCAGGATTGACACGTATCCCACAAGTCAATTGAATTAAACTCTTACAGTTCATTGTGCTTTTTTTCAATACAGTTTTGCTTAGACAAAGGAAAAAAATGTTTCCATTTTCAAACATCAAAAGCATCACAAACAATGAAAGACTTCAATTTTTCAATTTTTCGTACATCAAAATCGAACACAACCCAGTAGCTTCTACAATTTTGAAACATTGCTACATTCGGACATGTATGATTATTCTAATTAACAGGGGGAGGGGGGACTAGTAGCTCTTCAAAGTGTAAACACGATTTAACAAAAAAAATGAAAAATAATAAATCGGGAATTAGGGTTTGATTACCTATTGTGCTTCTGAGCAAAGGGACGTCCTACAAAAACCCTTGCCTTTGTTAATCCGATTTTCTATATGGGAAATCAATGGCCGGTATGAAGGGTGAACTTTAGGGATTTGAAATTGGGGAAAAGGGTGAACAAGAGAGCAAAACGGATGTCAATGGGGGAAAAAGGGGTGAAAATACTTAGGGATTTAGGAGTAGGGAAAAGGGGGGAAATGAACCCTGCAGAACGAAATGGGAAACAAGTGTTCTCGTGTGGGTAAAAAACAAGAGAGCAAAACGACACCGTTTTGCCCAAAGAAATTTAACATTTGCGGCGTTTTTAATCAAAGCGCCGCTAAAAGGGGGACCAATTGCGGCGTTTTACCAAAACGCCACTAAAAATCTAATAAAATGGCGCCGTTTAAAACATATCTTTTGCGGCCTTTAAAAATTAAAATTATTTAATATATAAAATAAAAACCCAATATAAACTTTTTTCATTTAAATAAAAACAATATTTAAAAGAATATATAAAATAAAAACAATATAAAATTATTTAATAATAGTATTTTAATTTTTTCATTTAAATTAATAATTTTTTAAAATTATTATAATATTTAAAAGAATTAGATCAAATTTGAAATCTTGAAAATTATTTAAAATTTGAAATTATTTAATATATAAATTAAAAACAAATGATCATATACCCAAAAACTTTAAATTTATTTTAATAATAGTATTTCAAATTGTTAATATATATATTTTTACCCTAAAACCCTAAACCCCTAATTAACCCCTATCCCATTAACTCCTAAACCCTAATCTCCGTCCTCTTAACCCTTAAACCCCTAACATCTAACACCTAACCCAGAAACCCTAAGCCTATATCATTTAATCCCTAATCCTTAACCAATATAACCCTTAAACATTAAATCGTAAACTCTAAACCTTAAACCTTAAATTTTAAAATTTAAACCCTAAACCCATAACATTTTAAACCTATAAACCTTAAACCATAAACACTCGACACTCGACCCTAAATCACTAAACTCTAAACCTTAAAACCCTAAACTCCAAACCCTAAATCCTAAACTGTAAACCATAAACCATAAACATTAAAACCCTAAACCTTAGAATTATAAACCTTAAAACCCTCAACCTTAACCTCTATCTTCAAAACCCTTAAACCCATAACACCTAACATATAAACCCTAAACCCGTATCCTTTAATCCTTAATCCCCAACCAATAACCCCTAAACCTTAAATTATGGACTATAAACCTTAAACCTTAAATCATAAACTTTAAACCCTAAACCCATAACCTTTTAAACTTATAAACCCCAAACATTAAACAATTGAACCACTAAATTATAAACACTAATGCTGAGTTTTTTTTTTCAATTTTTATATTGATACCAAAATGGCACCGTTTATATTATGGAATAAAATAGCTATTTGCGGCGTTTTTAGATAAAACACCACTATTTCTACATTTAGCGGCGTTTTTTGTTCAAAAACGCCACTATTTTATTTTTATAATGATACCAAAACGACGTCGTTCTATTTAGAAATAAAATAGTTTTTTGCATTGCTATACATTTACTGGCGTTTTTGAACAAAACGCCACTAAAAACGCCGCTAAAAGTCTGTTTTGGTGTAGTGATTTCTGTGTATATTTACGTTTGTTCTCTCATAATTTGTCTTCAATTTATAATTTAATAGGTAGCATATGTTATTATTAAATGACATTGTGTTGGAAAAAATAGATTTAAATATATATATCTATATTATCCTGGTTCGATCTTGTGATTTAAATTAATATTTTATATTACTATTTATTTCACTAACGTGTTTGCGAACACATTCAGGGTAGAGGGTAGCATGTTTAGAGGTACATATAAGCTAAATTATTTGATTTGATTGGATTATGTCAAGATGTGTACATAAGTGTTTACTTTGTGATAAAGTGATGTTATTTAAATTGAAAACTGTTTGATATCTGTTTAATACATGTATATGTGTTGGGTATAATATCGTAGCATTATTTGTGTTATAATATGATACTAAGTATGTATGCTTGTAACTACTCGATCTCGGTTGTGATATGTTAGGATATACATATTTGTATATACTTGAGAGATGATGATATTTTATGATGATAATGTTAAGTCATTCAGTTATAATATGTTTTGATGAATTATTGATAAAAAATTTTGTTCTATTAACGGTTTGGATAGAGTTACGAGAATAGTTGGCATACTATAGGGTCCATTTGATTGGTGGGAGATTCAGCGCTTTATGTGTTATACTTGATTTAGCGTTTTATGCATGTTATATTTGATTCAGCGCTTTATGCATGTTTTACTTGATCCGACTCAATTCCCTAAAGGTATGAATGTATTTTGGTGTGTTGGTAGTTAAATCTATACATCCATCCTCAAATCTGAATCAGTTAATGAAGCAAGATTGCGATAGCTTTATTAAAGATGAAAGAAACTTTTTTGAAGATGGAATATTATTTAGAAAATTAGATTTTTTTAAAAAAAAACTATAAAAAATTTTAGAAAACAAAGAAAATCTAAAAAAAAAAAAAACATGAGAATTTTTCTAAAAATATGAGAAATTTCAAAAAAAAAGGAAAAAATTCTAAGAATACTTGGACATCTATTTGTTCATATTTATTTTGGACCTACAATATCTTTTAATAAATTTATATATATAATATAAGGCTACTTATTGGATATTAGTGTCATGTCATCATATTCTAACGGTATTCCACCATAAGTACCAAGGTGCATGCAATGGCCTCCAAATTTAAGTATCAGTTAAGTCTAAAAATAAAATTCGATATCAATTAAGTAAAAGTTCCAGAAATAAATTATAGACTTTTTAAAAAAAAAAAATCATGTGAATTATACTTTGTGAATTCACTTAATTTAATTAGAATTTTATTTTTTAAAAATATTCTAATAATTTCTCAAATAAATTTGATAATTTTTTTTAAAAAAATTGAGGTAACATTACCAATTTATCCATTAGATATGATAGTTGATAATAGTGATCATTTTCCCACATAAAAAATGCACTAATTTTGTAGTGTGTCGATGGAATCTAATCATGTCATATGATATAAATGATACATTAATAACTAACTCTACTTAAAACACATATACCGATGAATGAATGCATGAGAAGTTGGAACATTAAAATGGACACAAGTGTGGGGTGCAGTCCATAAATATATATAGAATTGGTGGCAAGGGTTGGCCTTGGAATAATGAGTGGTCCATGATGGATCCCTAACCTAAAGTTGCAAACTTTGGAGTTAGCGTTTCATTATTTAAATGTCAATATGTAAATGTTAGATCAATGTGGGACATTCGGCCCTTTAAGAGCGTGGTCTCTACTTCCCATAAATATAATATAATTATCTTATTTTAAAAATAATTAAAGTCCTTTCCAGTCTTCCTTACCTTAATTTCTATATATCAGACGGTCCCCGCCCTCTAAAACCGGATTTCAATAAATACATGAACCGATGAGAGGTTGAAGCCAAAGCTGAATTTTATCTTTTAACAATTAATCATTGTCCGGACGTTATCTTTTAAAAAAAACATAAACAGATGATGAAAATGAAACTGTGATGTGAGTAACCTTTGGATGATTTATTTATAATTATTATAAACATAACGATAAAATTAAGATTAAATATTAAACACATCCCACTTTCTGTGTAAACAAGCCGGAAGTCAATGCGAAAGTCAAATAGTCAATGAAAGCCCTAATTAAAAGAGCTGCCGAAGCAGCAAATCGTGGATGTTGGGATTTGAAGGATAAGACAGATATACCCTCGGAAGGCAATCAATATGATTGGTCAACCCTGACGGTTGTACTAACCTCAGCCCGTACTAGGCAGTAGGGGGTAGTACACCTCCCCTCCCCGAACGCCTCTTCAGTTCATGATATCTCTTACTTTAATAGTTCATTATTTTTTGGACTAAATTATAAAGGAAATATTTAAAGATAAAAATATACTTTTTAAGTCTTTACATTATTTTTATGTTTTAAATTTAGTTTTCATTTTCTTTATTTTTTAGATCTAAAAAAATTCAAATATGGTTAATATTATTAAATTCATTGATATAATATTTTAAAATTTAAAAAAAAAAACAGTCAATAATCATATAACAAAAATGATATTGCAGTGAGCTTAAATTTAGCAAATAATTTGAATAATATTTACAACTCTTAAAAGTTACATGTAAGATCAGAGGTTAACAAGTATATTATAGAAGTATAATAAAATATTAAAAATAAATATTTTTTTTTTATAAAAAGAGAAACATGACAGATTTTTAAATGTTACTTGTGAAATTCAAAAAAAAATATACTACCGATATATCAAATACCAACCCTAAATAAAATACTAATTGAGTTGGGTCTTATAAATAAATCAGATTCTAATTTGATAATAGGATAAACTATCAAAATAGTCACTTTTGTTTCCCTCAAGTTACATTTTAGTCATTTATGTTTGAAATGTTACATTTTAGTCACTTATGTTATCTTGTTGTAGCATTTTAGTCACTGAGTGTTAATTACCGTTAACGGTGTAATGGTAAGTTGACGTGGCACGCTAAATCATTATTTCAAACAAAAAATTGAGGTTAAATTATACAATTGGTCCCTATGTTTTGTTTGTCTTGAGCAATTTTTTTTTTCTTTTACATTAAAAGAAAATAGAGGAAGAAGCAAAAGAGAATGGAAAAAAAAAAGAAAAAAAAAAGGAAAGTTAAAAGAACATAAAAGAAGAAAAAAATTGCTCAAAATGAAAAAATATGGGGACCAATTGTATAATTTAACCTAAATTTTTTATTTGAAATGATGATTTAACGTGTCACTTCAGCTTACTGTTACACCATTAATGACAATTAACGACCCAGTAACTAAAATGTTACAACACGTTAACATAAGTGACTAAAACATAACATTTCAAACATAAATGTCTAAAATGTAGCCTGAGTAAAACAAAACTGACTATTTTGATAGTTTACCCTTGATAATATTATAAAATATTTAATTACTAAGATATTCATATTAATTAAAGCAAATTATGAACACCGGAAAATGGGATACTCAAATTGTGAGTACAAGACTATAAACAAAAGTATAAAAATGAGAAAATAAAACATATTAAAATATGAAATATAATAATTATTTGCGAGTATTTTTTAAAATAAATTTATTTAGTTTTTAGTTAAAATGATAAATCAACTAAACATCTCTATCGCTCTTTCTTTTTTCTTTTTTTCATTCTATAGATTAAGTATTTTGTAAAAGAAAATAAATTATTTTAAAAATTTTATTCAAAAAAGAACTTGAAAATATTTTATGTAAAATATTTTAAATTTTATTTCAAAAATTAAATTATTATTTAAAACCATTTTAATATACAATATTTTAAGGAAGTGGTAAAATATTATCATTTTTTAATTAAGTGAAAAAAGAGTTAAAAAAATTCAATTGATTGAAAATTAATATTTTTAACAACTTAATTTTAAGACAATTTTTTTTGCAAAAAAATATAGAAAATAATAAGTAGATAGAGACCTATTTATCACTTAATACAGAATAAATTTAATTATTTTTATTTTATTTTTTATTTAAGATTATATTATCATTTATCAAATAATCTAATTATACTTGTAATTTAATTTTAAGTAAAATAATAAAAATATTTTATAACTTAAATCTAATGTTTAATTTTTCAGTACTTTTTTTTCAATGCTTATTTTTTCAACTTTTATTTTTTTCAATTGATAAACTGAAAAAATAAGTGTTGAAAAAATATGTATTGAAAAAAAATAATAGAGCAGAAGTAATAATAAAATTGAGGGTAAATTTGTCTTAAAACGTGGTTTCTTTGTATTTTTAATAATATAAAAATACTCTTTATAGTTTTGTTTTGTTTTGCTTTATTTTTTTTTATTTTTAGAATATTTTAATAATTTAATTGATTGAATTACTACTTCGTAACTTAAAACACTAAATCTAGTAAAAGAAAAACTTTTATAATAATCTTGACATAATAAGTTAATTCAACACCAAAATCGTGAAGAAAAATTAAAAATTAAATTATAAAATAAATAATATATCTTATAAAAGATTTTTCCATTATTTACTTTCTAAATTAACAATAAAATTCATTAAAAAATTACTCTCATATCTATATTGTTAATAAAACCATTGACCGAGTTAGTGTCGCCCTCAACCGGGTTACCAACTTGGTTGGAAAAATTATGGGAATGCCCTTCTGTAATTAAAATAAGTTATATTATTCGAATGTATTTTACTCTTTTCACTTAAAATAATAAATAAAAATATGCATATTGTGGGATTTAAACCCACGCCAATTGTATTAGTAAAACATTTAATTTATCACGCAACTAAAATTTTATTTTGATATTTTTATACATTTTAATTTTATTATGCATACTCTGTTATCTCCATCAGATGTATATCTACACTATTATTTAAGTTTGTTACTAAGTTGGTGTCACCTTCAATCGAGTTGGTGGGAAATTATAAGAATGCCTTTCTTAAAATAAGTTAGGTTATTTGAGGGTATTTAAGTCTTTTCACTTTAAAAACAATAAAAATATACATATGTTGGGATTCAAACCCACAACAATTGCATTATTAAAACGTTAATTTACCACTCAACTAAAATTTTATTTTGATATTTTTATACATTTTAATTTTATTATGCATACTCTATTACCTTCATCAGATGTATATCTATACCTACTATTAATAAAACCCCTGACGAAGTTCATGTCATTCTCAATTGGATCACCAACTTGGTTAGAAAATTTACGAGAATGTCCTTTTGCAATTAAAATAAGATATATTATTCAATGGTATTTTAATCTTTTCATTTAAAAACAATAAAAATAGGCATATGGTGATATTCGAACTCACACAAATTGTATTAGTAAAACTTTTAATATATCACTCAACTAAGTTTTTATTTTAATATTTTTATACATTTTAATTTTATTATGCACGCTCTATTACCTCCATTACTTGTATATATTAATAATGTATTTGATTGAGTTGGTGTCACAAGTTAAGTCGACACTAACTCAAGATCGATGATAACATCATGATAAACAATTTAATATAATTTTTCATTTTAATAACGTACATATTTTATATATTATTCTTATTTAATTTCAAATAATAAGTTTCATTATTTATTGTATTTTATTTTTAAACATAGTTTTATATTTTCAAATTATAATATTCACACGTATTATAAGACTTCTGGTATATATAATATGCTCAAATGTAAAGGCTAAGGGCTAAGTGTAACAGCCCAATTTTCAGTGGTGTCGGAAACAGTTATTCAAAATCACTAAATCCGACGAGTAAGTTTGAAAATTGAACAAATTAATATTTATGAGTCAAGTGTGATTTTAGAAATATTATTGAATTAGTGAATTTTGTGTATTAAAAGAATTTATTAGGTAAATTGGGTCGAAAATGAGGCACCGAGACCTCGATTTCATAAACCGAGCAGTAAATATTTTTATAAATATTTACGGAGTGTTATTGAGTTAGTATTAAAGTTTTGTTAGGAAATTTTAACGTTTTGATAGTTAATTAATTAAAAAAGGACTAAATTGTGGAAGGTGCAAAACTTGTTAAAATGATTAAATAACTCAAATAATAATTAAGAGAGGACCAAAAGGATGATTATACACCCATGGAATTGGCTGGGACGGGATAAGGGTAAAAGAAATAGCAAAATTGGTGTGAACTAAGGGCAAGATGGTAATTTGGTTAAATTAAAAATAAAACAAGTGACCAATTTGAAAAATCTACACATTTCTTCCTAATTCTCAGCCAAAAATGCCATGGAAGAGTCCCTCTAAGCTGGTTTTTCATATTTTTGCTACAAATCAAGAACCTGAAGATAAACGTGGAAAAGAGAAATTAACATATTAGTCCCTGAATTCCTACAACCTCTACAAACTACCCAAGTAAGTTCATATGGTTGAACTTTTATGATTATTTGCTAATTTAAGAATGATAAAATGTTTTATTTCACGTGTTATTATTGAATTATGATTATTGTGAAAATATAAAAATTGGATCGAAAGTTCAAATTAGGCGAAATGCAGGATTGAGTACGACCGTTTCGTGACAAAAGATGAATTGACGAATAAGACCATGGTTGGACCATGGCAAAGTGTTAAATGTAAGACCATAGCTGAGCTATGGCATTTTAGTGAAAAGACCAAGGTTATGTCATCGTGAACGTAAGACCATGGTTGGACCATGGCAGTATATGAAAAAGTGTAAGACCATAGCTGGGCTATGGTATCCAGATGATAAGACCATAACTGGGTTATGGCATTATAAGTGTAAGACCGTGGCAGGGCTATGGCAATATATGTGTAAGACCATAGTTGGACTATGGCATCAAGTAAATGATGTACTCAAATCCGTAAGACGTTCCCTAATTTGATAATAACTGGTAAGTGACATATGAACTTAAAGTGATAATTTAAATTATTATTGAAATTGAGCTCAATTAAATGAATTCATTGTTTGAAGTTGTGAATGGCAGGAAATGCTTGTTTAATGATATATTGTAGTTTGTTCGGTAAGATTTATATTTAAGCCTATGAACTTACTAAGCTTCTATAAGCTTACTATTGTGTGTTTAATGTTCCTTGTAGATTAACGCAAAATTAGAGGATCGGATCAACACTTTGGGCCACACTATCTAGATTTCTCCGGTAGATTTTGTAATACAATTTACGGTTTATATGGCATGTATAGGATTATACTAGAAATGAGTTAAACTTGAAATATGGTTGTGAGTGATACATATATATATATGTTTGGATGCACATGTTTAATAGTAGTCTTTACTAAACAATAAATAAAGTTACTTTGGTAAGTTTAGGTAAATGAGTTTTGTGATAAAGTGATAAGCTTAAGTCTTGAGTTTTGGTTGCTTGGATTGCTTGGTTTGGATAGATTTGAGTATTTAAATGTTGTGTGCAGGTTGATGATATAAAGGTGAGAAAAGTGGCCTTAAAATGGCCTATTTTCGTCCACACGGGCGTGTGTCTCAACATTGTGTGACACATGGCCTGGCACATGGACGTGTGTCCCCTGCACCTTGAAATTTCAAAACAGAATGCCCAGGTTTTTGCACACGGCCTGGCACACGAGCGTGTGACTTGGCCGTGTGACCCCTACACTTTGCACACGGCCTAGCACACAGGTGTATGGTTGGCCGTATGTCACAAGTCAGAGAGTTACACGGGTAAGGACACGGTCTTGGACACGGCCGTGTGAGCTACACGGGCTGGCCACACGAGCGTGTGTCCTCTGTTTTCAAGAAAATTTTTGACAAATTGTGAAAAATTCTTTGAGTGTCCGGTTTAGTCCCGATCTACTTCTAAAGTATATATTGGGCCTCGAGAGCCCATCTAAGGGACAATATGAGTGTTAAATGGATGATTCTTGATTTGTGTAATTAAGGTAATGAGATATATGTAATTAGTCTGTAAGGTTTGGTAATACTCTGTAACCCTGTTTTGGTGACAGACACGGGTTAGGGGTGTTACATTTATTGGTATCAGAGCTTCGATTTAGCCGATTCTCGGGATGAACATGATGTGTAAAGTATCTAGAAATACATGCCATATAAATATGTGATAGTGTGATGTGTATGATCTGATCTAATCTTTGTTTTCCTTATAGATTGTAAAGATGTCTGATAGATCCAAACATGCTTAATATGATGAAGTTAATAGCAGAATACAAACATCTGAGCATGGGACAAGTAGTAGTGTTCTAATTTTTCCGATGCAAGAACAGGAACTCAAAAATATGTTCTATGGGTTTATGAACAAATGGTTTAATGAGATGATGCAAGAAAGATATCGGGCTCAGCAACCTCCTCCCCCTACTGCACCATCTGTAGCACCCTCGGTTGCTCCTCCACCTCTTCCTGCAACTGAATCTAGTAAGCGTTCTTTGATAGAAAAGCTCAGAAAGTTTGGGGCTGAGTAATTTCGAGGCAGATCAGATGATGACCCTGTCAAAGCTGAGTATTGGCTTCAGAATATAGTAAGAGTTTTTAGAGAAATGACATGTTCCCTAGATAACTATTTAAGATGTGATGTTTCTTTATTAAAAGAAGAAGCTTATAGTTAGTGGGAGACTATAGAGGCTGTGGTACCAGAGGAAAAAATCACCTGGGAATTTTTCCAGAGTGAGTTTAAAAAGAAATATGTCAGTAAGATGTATTTTGGACAAAAAGAATAGGGAATTTCTTAACTTGCGACAAGGAAATCTGTTAGTAGTTGAATATGATAGGGAGTTTGTATACCTCAACAAATATGCTCGAAATATTGTACCAACTGAGGAGGAAATGTGTATACGATTTGAAGAATGGCTAAATGATGAGATCAGAAAGATGATTGGGGGTACAGAGATACAGGAATTTGTTTTTCTGTCAGATCGTGCCCAGAAAATGGAAGAAGTGTACAATAGTAAAATACAACGGGAGAGAAATAATAAAGAATCCTATAAGAGAAGCTATTCCAAATCATTTTCAGCATTTCCGGCTAAAAAGTTTAAAAATGATTCCATTCGATCTACCTCAATTCCGGAACGATCGAGCAAGAACAAGTTGACTCAACTGGATTTCGGGGTAACTGTTAAACCTGCAGCTAGCATTGGCAGTGTACAGAATGTTCCCAGGCCTAGAGGCAAGTATTGTGGAAAACCTCACTCCGGTGACTGTAGAGGCAAGATAGGAGCTTGTTACAATTGCGGGGCTACTAATCATTTTATTCGAGATTGTCCTCAACTGCTAAAAGAGGAGGGATAACAAAAAGAAAAGCAATTAGTCACTCCTCAAAGAAGTAGACGTTCAGGTCAAAGCAGTGCGACTGGGACTACTCGTTTGGGTATGAGAGATTCTACTACCCGGTCAGAAGTTAGAGCACCTGCATGTACTTATGCTATCCGAGCGAGAGAGGAAGCTACAGCTCCAGATGTAATTGCTGGTACATTCTATCTCTTCGATGTTACTGTGTATGCATTGACTGACCCTGGATTTACACATTCTTATATTTGCACTGCATTAGAATCAGAAAAGAAATTGTCTGTTGAACCTACTGACTATGATGTTTAAGTCACTAATCCATTAGGTCAAAGTGTGATAGTTAATTTAGTGTGTCGTGACTGTCCATTGAAAATAAAAGGCTGTGAATTTTGTAATACCCAGAAAATTTCTACAATAAGATATTATCTTTGATATAGTAAAATAAGGAAATAAAGCGACAAAAAGGGAAATTTTGAGTTATGACAACATTGGGAAGTTTATTATGATATATTGATTCAAGAAAGGACTAAATTGTAAAAGTGAGAAAAGTTTTGTTGCCTAAGAGTAAATACTCAAAACTTGAGGGGTTAAAGTGTAAATATAAAAAAGGTGAAGGACCAATAATGTGAATATTTTAAGGGTGGGATGATATATAAACAAAGTAAAATGGATGAATTAGGACTAAATTGAATAGGTAAAGAATTATGAGGGACTAAATTACAATTTTACCAAATTAAATGATGACTCAAGAATGGAATTTTAAAAGATAATAAAAGGAAAAATGGTCAATTAGAAAGAGAGAGAAATCTAGAAGGTAATGATGATATTTATGATATTTTATAATTATTTAATTAGATAAATATTATTTTATTAATGAGATATTTTATTATTATTATTATTTTATTATTATTTCATTATTATTTATTTAGTATAAAAGTAAGGAAAGATGAAGAATTATCATCCTTCCTTTCCATGCATCAACGTGAGAACAAGAAAGAAAGAAAGAAAGTTTTACTTTCTTTACAATTTGGTCATTTTACCAAAAATCCACCATTTTCACTTAGAAATCAAAAGAATTTCTATAGCCATCAAGAGAGAAAGATGACAAGGAGACTATGGGGAGCTAGAATATCAAGTTAGATTCAAGAAATAGAAGCTGGAGAAGAGAGAAAATCAAGTTAAAGATTGAAATCAATAAGAAAAGGTAAGAACATCAAGATTTCAATATATTTTTAAGTTTGATATTATTGAAAAAGCATGGAATTGATGTTAATGTAGAGTTTTCTTATATAAGGTTTTATGTTATTGATATGTTAGTGAAGAAGAATAAGAGAAAGTGATGGGAAATATTGTATAGAAAAGAAATAAGGGTGTTATAAACTTAGTAATCAACATTTTGCACTAAAACAGTTTTGGACAGCTGCAGTAATCTAACTTTGAAAAATCACAAAAAATTGTAGAAAATGAATTAGAGGTTGAATAAAATATGAAATTAAATTAGTCTAGTTTTTTATAGAATAAACAGTGTAAGCAATGGAATTGTAAATTATGAGATATAATAAATTTTGTGAGACAAGGTCAGAATGATTTCGGGTTCCCCTGCTTTGACTTTGGAAAATCATTAAAAATTGTATAAAAATACTTGGGGGTTTAAATTTGAATTTTTAAATTATTATTGAGTCTATTTTCAAGATAAACAAACAGGAACATCATCCGATTTCTGTATTAAGAGATAATTAATTTTTAGTAAAGAAAGGTCAAAGCTGTCAAACAGCAAAACAATGACAAATTTGAAGATTTTACTGTACTTATTGGTTGAACTATAAATTCTTAATATTTTATGGTAGAAATATATTTGAGTCTAGTTTCAAAAACAACAAGCGGATCTTAATTTGGAATTTTGTAGCTCAAGATATAAATAATTTAGTGACTATAACTCAAGTGGACAGTTTGATGTGAACATATAAATAAATAATGGAATTATATGTATATTGAGGATGTGGAATGGAGGGGAGGAGGAAAATATATGAATATTCATCTATGGGTTTACTTTAAAAATGGCTAATTTGCATGTTTTAAGCTCAAGGACTAAATTGAATAAAAGTAAAACTTTAGGGGTAATTTTGTAAAAATGTAAAAATGACCAAATTGAAGGAAATGAATTTTTTTAGCGTTTAAATTAATAAATTGAATGAAATTACTAATTTAGATTAAGATCGGGTGAAAAATCGAGGAAAATAGAAAAATTCTCAAAATGCCCCTGAATATTGGTATTTCTGCAATTTAGGCAGGTAAGTTCATATGGTTGAGATTTTATGATTGAATGTTAAAATTTGAGATTATATAATGTATTATTCCATATCTTTATTATGATAAGTATGATAATATGAAAATCGAAGCAATAGTTCAAATTGAGCAGAACGCTGGATTGAGTACGATCGTTCCATGACTAGTGATGAATTGACGGATAAGACCATGGCATTTCAGTAAAAAGACCATAACTGGGTTATGGCAATTGTGAACGTAAGACCATGGTTGGACCATGACAATATATGTGTGTACGTGTAAGACCATAGCTAGGCTATGGCATCGTAATTAAAGTGTAATGTGTGTACGTGTAAGACTATAGCTGGGCTATGACATTGTGATAAAGTGTAAAGACCATGGTAGGGCCATGGCAATATATGTGCAAGATCAAAGTGGATTGTGGCATTAAAAAAACGACGTGCTCAAATCCGTAAGATGTTCTCTAATTTGATAAAGATCGGTAAGTGACATATGAAATTAATATTGAAAGACTTATGGTTATAATTGGTATTGATCTGAAATATGTGTACCCATTGATATTTAAATAAATTCAATGGATAAAATCCTGACATGAGAAGATACGAGCACGAAATGAATTATTACCCGTATATGTCTGAAATATAATGATTTGTACATGTTATATGGACACACGATGTGGAAAGTATATGTACATGGAATTTGAGTAATGTTAAGTTCAAAATGAACTATTACCGGAATAAATATACATGAAATACATGAAAATAATGATACATGAAATATATATATACATATACATTAATATATTGATATGTTGATACATGGAAATTATGTAAGTTGAGATGAGTAATACATTCAAGTGTGACATGTTGAGATAATAAGGTTATTGATGTTGAAATTATATGAAATCTGTTATTGAAGAAATGGTAAGAGATTGATATGTATGATGACATGTATATATGATTATCTTTGATTGATTTCAGGTATAAATATTATATGAAGCGAATTTTTTGTTAAATGATCTGTAAATCCTAATAATGCTTCGAAACCCTATTTCGACAACGAATACGGGTTAGGGGTGTTACAAATTCCCTGCTGATTTGATGCTATTACCTTTTCGGGAATTTGATGTTATTTTAAGAATGGATGGTTGACAAAGCATGATGCTGTAGTAAATTGTAGAGAAAAACAGATTGATCTGAAATGTCAGACAGGTGAAATGATTATTGTTGAGTCTGAAAATTCGAAAGGAACTGTTAGAATTATTTCATCTTTTTCAGCTTAGAGGTATTATAATTTTTCATTTTAATAACGTACATATTTTATGTATTATTATTATTTAATTTCAAATAATAAATTTTATTATTTATTACACACTTTTATATTTTCAAATTATAATATTCACACGTATTATAAGTATTCTAGTATAAATAATATGCTCAAATGTAAAGGCCAAGAGCTAAGGGCTCACCACATATTTTATGTTTTTATATAATTTATTTATTTTCATCAAGATTCATCTCATTGTATTTTTTTTATCTCTAACCTAATTTTATATTTAAAGTTTCATGTTTAAAATAGTTTAATTAAATTTAAAAATAATGTTTCATCTATAATTATATTATTTGTTACTTTATTGATTACGAATAAATTCTTTTAAAGAATAAATTTATGTAATTATTTTAAATAAAATAATGTATAGGTATTATATTAAATAAATCTTAATATTTTATAAAAAAAATGTATTTTTGATATAGATGGAAAAAAAACCTTTATAATTTAACTTCCATTTTTTCATTTAAATAAAACATTAAAAATACTATTTGATATATTATTATCATTTTTAACTATTTTTAACTATTTTTTTTTAGAAAAGCCATTATTTGAGATAAATATAGTTACAATAAAACTTTTAATTATTTATTAATTTCATAATCTTTTAGAATATTAATTTCATAAAGGTTAGATTTTAGAAAATATACGATATCAAATATGCGATGAGGATCACACAATTTGAACCTTTCACAAATGAATGCCTAACGAGAGCTTTGATAACTACTTCATAAAAGTGAAGACATATAATTTAAAATTTTATTTTATACAAGTTTTAATCTAATGTCTTTAATAATAAATATACTTTCTTTTATATGAGTGTATTATTACGATTTATAGTCTTTATTTTTTGATACAATGTATAGAATTATCTATAGCTCATCTCCAATCCTTCAATAAGATAATAATGCGCTTTAACGAATTGGAACACAGATACTCTTATACTGCCAACAATATCAATAACAACTAAACTAAAATTTAATCAACTTCTGCCATTATTTTTAAATCATTATTATACTCAATCTCTTAATTACAATGATTAATTTCCCCGAATACATGGGCATTGTGATAAGAAAAGAAATGAGTAGTGATGGGAGCCGAAGCGTATCCTTGACTTGTCTCCCCAAATGACGCAGTCCAGTCAGCCCATTTCCCAAGAATAGACCCAACAAAGCAGCCACAAACGGACGAAAGTACCCCTGGACTTTCCCCCTTCTCAGGATTCGTTTCCATCAACGGACACAAATCAATCACAACTCATGCGGGGCCCTTCGATTACGACGCGTACCCTTTAGCTCAATCTCTACCATCCAATAGCTTTGTAACACACATCTCTCTCTCATTAAAAACATAATTTAATCGTAAAATTATTTTAAAATTTTTATTTTAATCATTAGACTGTTAAAATTTATGCTATATGATTTTTTTTATACTATTTGCACCAATTGGAAGCTATTTTTCTCTTTTTTTCTACAATTTAATTTTTTCATGAAACAACTTTAGATGTCACGAATCTGTGAATCAAAATTCAAACAGTTTTTTCTCTGATCTCCAAATTTGATCATCAAATCAACTTGGACCTAAGGTATATTCTACTCGTCGATGGATCTAAGGTATATTCTACTCGTCAATGGATATAAGGTATATTCTACTCGTCGATGGGTACTAATCTATCATACCGATCGTCAAAATCATCGACTGGAGCTCGTGGACAGAACTTTTTTTTAAAAAAAAAACTGATTAGCCCAGTGACTTGAATAAATTTTTTTTGAATAGATTATTAACTTAAAAGAAAACTTTCGAATAGTTCAATGACCAAATTATAACTTTTTTTAATTAAGTGACCAAATAAAAAATTTACCCACAGTTTAATCACTAATGGTATAATTTACTCAAAATTTTAAAATTTATGTGCCTTAAGTTTAATTCTCATTATAAAATTATTTTATTAAAAAAACATTTATATTAATTACCTTTATATATAATAATATTTTAATAATTTCCTATTGCCTCGTGATACTAACTCGAAACTTAATATGGATATAGATAAATAAAGATATAATTTTGAATTTCATCTAATTTAAAAAGATTAAAAAATTAAAAGTTATTAGCCTAATTATTAATAAATGTAGAAATTATTTATTTCTTATTAATTTACTACTTATAAATTATCGAAAATAATCAGAAAAAACATAATTTTTATAAAGTAAATGGTAAAATCCTTTTTAACTAAAGTTGTATCTGATTTTATATAAATAAATAAATAAATAAATAAAACGCCATGTTTTCGATATACATTTTAATTTATTTCGGCCGCCTATATATGAAGGGAGAGAGGGAGGCTGGGAGAGTGCTTGCCTTCGGATATGTAAACTGCCCTACTTTTCATTGTTATCGTAGCTTTACCTTTTTTATATATATTATGTTTGATCTAGATTTGATGGTTTTTCTTTTTCGTTAGTGTCTTTGTCCATGGACATCGCTGTTGGATTTTTTGTTGTGTCTCTGTGCCACTTGGGTTTGTCACCGACATCTGTACCTTGTGCATGATAGAGAGAGAGAGAGAAAGACAAGTGAACCTGCCATAAGACCAGTGAGTGGATGTTGATGATGAGAAAGAGGGAGAGAAGGGGTTCTTCTTCTACTTCTTTCTTTGATTCTTCTTTCAACGTTTTGGGTTTTGGTTTTGTGAGAGAAATAAAACCCTTTTTCTGGACACGTAGTTGGTTCTAATACTGAAAACGGCATGGATCGTCGATTTTGAGGTTTTTAACTTTTGGTAACTTTTCCCTAAATGGGGGTGTTACTGTGTTTTTCAGATCTGACTCATTCCTTTTCTTCGTTTTTCTTTCCGTAATTTTTATTTTTGGGGTTCATTTGTTTTTCTTTATATGGTAAGCAGGTTTTACCTTTCATCATCATCCTCATGATCTGTGTAATCTCTCATTCATGGAACATAGAAATTGACAGAAGAGAGTGAGCACACAAAGGCACATGTATAAGCCTATACTTTTGCTTTTGCGTGCTCACTTCTCTTTCTGTCAGCTTCCAGTGCCGGAATTTGATCCATCTTTTTTGGTCATTTTCCGCCTGTTTTGTTCCTCCATTTCTCTCTCTCTCTCATGCTCGGTCTCGTCGAAGACAAGGAATATGGTGAGTGGTGTGCCTTGCCATGCCATGCCTTGCGATGATCTGACTGTCTCCTTTCTCAATTTATGCTTTCTTTTTTTAATGCGATTAGTAGGCTTTTTGATGCTATTCACTGTTGTGGTACGCCTGGTTACTGTGCGGATATAGCGGCAAAAACTATGAATAGCATGGGACCATTCACGTTATCCATTGCCTATTAGTAGCTAAGCCTAGTATGGTCCTCACTCCTCCCCTCTACAAACCCTTTCTTCTTCATTTTTTTCTTTCTTTTTTTCCGATCATATTCAATACCCAGAAATTTGTTCTTATTATCAGGTTGCTTGGAATCTCTAAGTGGAAAATGGAGTTTTGTATTCCTTGGTTTAATTTAACCCTACCCTTTCTCAGGTGAGTAAAGAAGAGACTACTAGGACTTGGATTTATGATGTAGGTGAGTAAAGAAAAGGCAAATCCTTTTTCTTTTCCAGGTACTTGCATTATGCATGATTTATTAATTGACTTGGTTTTACAGGTGGTGCTCTATATTTTGATACTTCCATGATTGTAATTGTATCCATGACTTTGTTATTTCTTGTATCTCCAATGGCATTTAGTTATGTTTTAGGATTAAAGAGTTAACATTACATGCAATCAACAATTTTCAAACTCTAAGATCACATGCAATTGCAGCCTAAATGTTTGGACTTTTGTGGAGACCCTCCCCCCCCCCCCCCCAAGAAAAAAAAAAGAAAGAAATTTGCGGATTACGATTTCGATCAACACCTCTGTTGTTTATGTGGTTAATTACTTATAGATTGAAATGAATTGCTAAAACAACTCAAGTCGCAGTGAACTAGTTAACGTTTTGGTTAATCATGTTATGCAACTATTTGACACCTTAAAGCTAATGTTGATTGCAAGGCCGATACCTATAGAATCATTTTTCTCTTTCAAAAACTGTTATGCTCTTTTTGGGAATATAAATTCGAAGATTTGGATTTCATTTGTTATATAAATTGCGAGAACGTTATGCATTCATTAGGTATAAATTAGTTGAGATTCATTATATTTTTTTTTGAAAGTATAAAAACATGAATTTCAAATTCTCAAATGTATTTGGGAATTTCAGATTCATTATTAAATAGCCATCTAACAGATCAATGAATCTGAGAACTAATCATAAATGTTATATTTGTATGTGTCTATTATGTAGCTTTCACTATTTTTAAAATCTAAATACATCTTTGAAAATCCAAGTTCACTTATGTTTTGTTTAAGCATATAGTTCTATTGGAAACAATGGTTATTCCTTTTTTTTTTTTCTTAATGATTTAATTGACTCTAGTTGGTTCTAGCTAGATAGCTTGTTCTTGATTGCACATCCAATATTATAGCTGCATGCAAGTTAATTGTTCATTTTAAACAACATGAAATTGTATTAATTTTTTCATCTTTCTTTGTATTTTGTTTATTGGGGATGGGATGTCAAATTCTGATCTATTAAGATATAAAACATTTGTGATTATATGCTAATATATTTTTTAATTTTTGAAGGGATAAATGATAAGTAACATGAATAAGGTACTTGTAAGTACCTAAAACACACTGATCTCAGGTTTCAAAGTCTTCACTGAAATTGTTTGAAAATTTCGGGCTTTCATGTTTCATTAGATAAAATACCATGCATGGTCGCATCAAAGTTTTGTTTGACACATATTCGGATTTGAGTATTAGGGTATGGTTCAATCGGACTCGTATCTGTAATGTCTGCTTACTTGAGTACTTTTATGTGATTATACTTTTTGCAGGGTTTAAATTCCATTGGCAAAACCTTGCCCCATGATCCACCTCCTTAGCCACTCACATGCAAATTTTGAATTGTTTTGCCTGTTTTACTATTATTGAATCTTTTCCTAAACTATATCGTTTGAATTACCAAGCATCCAATTGGTTTAATTCTCCATATCTTATTTTGTTTTACTCACTACTTTAGCTCCAGTCATCAGTTTACATGCCAATGTGCAATATATCTTCTCTATTACACACACACACACACACACATACATATGTATGTATATATATTCATGCACATTGACAATGAATTTTTAACTCCACATTCTGGGTTAAGAGACTGTTATACTTGTGTCTTTTTTGGAATATATTTTAAGAATATGTGTGCACTCTACTAACTTTGCTTGTGAAGTATAAAATTTTGCTGGTGATGGTTGAAATATTTTTTCTTTTCAACAAATAGTAATTTATGGTACATTTGTATTTTCATCGTTTGAGGTATTGAGTGGATACGTTCTTGGTCTTTTGAAGTTGAAGAGTTCACTTATGTTACAGTAGTAAAGTAAAGCCCTTACATTTACACATTTCTATATTATAATATACAAGCTTTATTTTTGTGCTTGGTGCAAATGAAAGTTTTGTGTTTTTAATTTTTTGGCTCGCGAATTATACTGACCACAAATGAGTTGAATGAATTTGTAGAGATGGTCAAATTATAGGATCCTCAAATGGCAGCCTGTCTGCAAATATCCAGGTACTTAATTCTTAAAAATCATGCAACTTTTGTCGTCGGCTTTGCTGGGAATCCATCTTGGGGGAATATGACACCTTTTTGATGTTCAGAGACAATTCCAATGGTGTTTCCTTAATATATACATTGCAAATATCAATTATAGGTAGACTGCATTTAAATAGACTCGTGTTTAATGTTTTCAGACTACTGTTAGCATTAATTTTGACAGAAGTGCATCCAATTAATGTTGGTTTTTGATACATACGTACATACATACATACATACACATACACACACATATATATGTATGTATATATATAACTTTATATAAAACCTTATCTGTCTGACTAATTCAGACATTGCATTTATGGTACAGTTCTCAGACATTGCAAGGCTCAAGAATGCAATAATGGATTTCTCTTAGAACTTTTAAATTTCAAACCATAATATATATTTGAAACAATGTCATTCAAGGTTTGTGCCTAGGCACGCCTGCGCCTTGTCCCTTAGCACTAGAAAACAGAAGTGTCTTGGACCCTTTTGGTGAGGTCCATTTGATCAGGCAAACCGTTTGACCATAAGGAAAGGTATCCAACTCTATACTTCCCTGTGTTTGAGTGTTCATATATAGGCATAGACCATAAGGAAATTATACATATTGACTAACAAAAAAATTTACTAGTTTGGTAGATAAATTAGAACACGCTTTAGAGTTCATTACGATTTAAGCTTTATATATATAGACACACATATACATATTATTGTGCTTTTGCTTACTCGGGCTAGTGCTTTTATTGTGCCTTGTGCATGAGGTAAAATAAGGGTTCTGGCACCTAGAGTGCAAGATGCACCCTTGACTACACTGATTTGAAGTTTTTAACATTGTTGGACATTTACATGAATCTATGACAGATTTGTTCAATGCCAGAATTAGCTGATGAAGTTCATATGATGAGCTGTACTTTTATTTTCGCACTAGATATCATGTATTGATAGGTAACTTAATTTGTCCTTAATTATAGTATTCTATATCTATGTTCTTTTTAATCATATAATTTATTCACTATATCTGTATCCGAAGAGATCAATTCATCTGCACGGATTCATGACAAATGCACGATATGGGAGCATGATAGTGCTTGGAACCATGTTGGAATCCTTGGTTTTTTCCTTCAAAACTTTTTCAAAGAAGAAGATGCAACGAAATTAAGTATTGTACATGGAGGTGATGTGTGCACATTGCATGGCCTGAATTCTTGCCAATGTAAGTACTAAACTTCAACAACTAAAACTTTTTCATTGGTGGAGTACATTCTAAATATCAATTTTAGATAGAAAAGTTTATAGTGCTTCACTTTGTCGACTTGAAGAGCAAGCATTATCTTTGTTATCCGGACTAACTGCATCGGATATTGGTATAAACGTTCAAGTTTTCGTTTGAAAGTTTTTGGTAGGTATATTTAGAAGATCATATCCCATACTCATATTCAAGTGTGGGGACTTTGTTGTGGGCGGGAAATCGATGCCTATATTCGAGCACTAGACATAGAAGTTATTACACAATTACATAAATAAGGTGTTGATGGTTGTTTTGTGTTGGATGAAAATGGTATTGTCAAAAGCTGGAAGTTGCTATCAACTCGCTCATTCTTAATGATTAAGATGATAAGTAAACATCGAAGTTCAATCTGACATCAGATATATTAACATCAAAGATTTCATTCCGAAGGGGGTGATTTGTTGCTGTATATAACCAACAAAACCTTGAACCTAGAGTTTTAGATTCAAATTTTAGTATCTTTTATGCGTATCTTTTGCTTGTGGTGCATGCATCTATGGTTGAAGGCTAATGTTTGAAGAATTT
Organism: Gossypium sturtianum; assembly: GCA_025698515.1. Classification (NCBI taxonomy): domain Eukaryota; kingdom Viridiplantae; phylum Streptophyta; class Magnoliopsida; order Malvales; family Malvaceae; genus Gossypium; species Gossypium sturtianum. Next base: position 4,088,718 of record CM046949.1, read on the forward strand.
AAGTTACATGCTTTCAGTGGAATTTAAAAATTTTACAAGCATATATGGGTATAGTAAAATTATTAAAAAGTTGTACAAGATGGACGATGATTTATGACTAGAACTATATTGATATAAATATTGAATTTAGAAAATTACTAATTTTAACTTTGTAAACATAAAATTTAGTATTATTTTGGGTAGTTGTAGATAAAAATTAAAAAGATTTTAAAAAAGAAAAAAAATATGTTTACTATGAAGTAAACACAACACTTAAGGGTTTCAAAGAAGGCTTGGGTGCTGTTGAAAATTGTGTTATTTATTTATGTATTATAATTTTACCTTTAATAGGAAAATATTCTTTTAAAAGAATTTGTGAATTTCCTTTTATAATTACATTTATCAAGTTTTACTGACCAAATTTCATATTTGAAAAAGATATCATAAAAATAACATGGAATTCAACAAAATGTTTAAGATTCAGTGTTTAGCTTCTTGGTCTTGTGTTGTATAAAAAAAGAAAGTAATCCTCAACGCAGCGTTTGCAAAAGACAAGCGATAATGGTTCATTACTAAGATCTTCAGTCAGCAGGAGGGTGGGTGTTTTTCGGTTTCTATTGATAAAAAGAAGAGTTTTGAGGAATTATTAAATATGGGGGCAGCTTCAATCCTCAAGTGCCAAATCAAAGTAGATTTTATTTCATTCCCACTTACTGCATCAAAATAATTACATTTTAATTTAATAATAAAGACAATAATAAGTTTAAATCATATTTTATCAATTATTTACTATTAGTGAATCGATGGTTGGGGACTATGGTCAAACTGATACTGATTTAATTGGGTTCTGACTTCTTTTTTTATTCTTTTAGCCCTAAGAAATTTCATTGTTTCCAATTGCTCAATGTTTGTAAGCTACTTCCCAACAACAACCACCATCAATAAAATTAATTACATACACTTCAAAATTCAGTTCCACAACGAAATAAAGGGGCACAAATCCCTGTATTAGACTTTTGCTTTACCAGTTAACATCTCCAGCGCTGAAACATTATTGTAATCACTGAGTGTAAGTTAATATTAGACGTTCTTAGAGAGCACCCCGGCCGCAAACAGCAGATTCCTCCTCGAAAACTGCACCATATTCCAATTTTATATACACATCCGACCAAGTTAAACATTGCATACTAGGTTGAGAATATGAATTAACTTACCCGCAAACTATACACTGGACTAGACTTGGTTGCCAAGGTTTTCAACGATCTCAGTCTGTTGGGATTTCCACTCCTTTTGTTCATTCACATTCCAGGCAATATTTTTAGTTTATAACTTCAAATAAACATATTAGCAGATCAACATTCTTATATCTAACTTACTTTTCTTCGTTTTTCGGGGCCTTTGTGCTTGTTGTGACATCCCACAATTTTACAGTGCAATCAGCTGATCCAGATGCTAGAAGCGTACCTTCACAACTGCATGTGCAGTAACGGGGATGAATATCAAGGCACTAACAGGTATCAACATCTAGAAACAAGTGAATTTCAGTATATGATTTTTGGATATATAGGAGTAAGGATTTCCACCTGAAAGCAAGTGACCACACGCAAGAGGTGTGACCCATCAAAGGCGTAACACACCGTCCACTTGAAAGGTCCCACATCATGATTGTGCCATCTTCATCACCAGAAGCCATATAGCGGCCGTCAGGTGACATTGCTAGTGACAATATCATACTCCTATGACCAATGAAAATCCGAACACATTCTCCACTTTGTACATCCCACAATCTTACTGTTCTGTCACTAGAGCCTGTGGCAATATAGTTGCAGTTGGCATGCCATTGCACGCACTGAGACAAGAAGGTTAAACTGTTTATGATTGGATTTGAAAGATGATATAAGAGCCAGCACACTTTCAAAAATACAAAAAATAATTAGAAAGCTCTAAAAGATAGTAGACTTTATTCAGACAGGGAGAATGGTGCCCACCCAGGTTGATAAAACATTTAGACTAGCAAACCAGAGAAAGGGATATCAGTACTTACGTCAACATCAGACAAGTGTCCTGCCATTATTCTCAAAGGTTGTATTCTATCCATTGACCAAATCCTTGCTGTTCGATCATGTGAAGAGCTGGCAAAATAGTGTCCTACAGGACTAAACTGCAGGAGATAAGGAACATCGAAATGCATTAGAGGCAGAAGGGAAAATCGGTCTCATTCAAGAGAGCGAAAGTAGATGAACTTTAGTAAGGTAAGACTTCATCAAACATAGAGGAAGATCGATCAGTCATACCTGAACATCCCATACAGGATAATTATGACCCTTGTAGCAAACAAGATTTGCATTTAGTTTTGTGCTCCACAAGCGAACTGAAACAAGTCCATCATTTTAAGGTCCCAGGAGTTAAAAGAGTATAGTAACAAAAGCAAAAAATATTTAAAAAGGAAAAAAAGGAGGGGGAGGGGGAGACTGGGGGGAAAGTGAAGGTGAAGGTGGAAGTGGAAGTGAAGTAAGACAAATGGGAGTGGAATATATCGTACTTGTTGTATCTGCTGAAGAGGAAAGAATAAAATCACCAAGAGGACTAAAGGTGGCTGAATAAACTGGTCCTGAATGACCCTGAAACAATGTATAGGATCTTTTTACACCATTTGGTCCCGCAACATGTTCACTTGAAGTAGAATCATTTTCACCCTGCAAATTAGCTGCCACTTGCACTAGTTTGTGAGAATATCTATGTAGACTTAGACTAATTCAGTCAAACAGAACTACAAAAATGGTATATTAAAATTGCAGAGTCAAACCCAAAGAAATTCCAAATATTTTTAGGGTAAAACTTCAAGAGATACTGCAATGGTCACAGGGAGATAAATACAAATTACTTTTACTTACAACTACCAGCTTGTTGGCCCAGCTTTGCCATATCCCAAACCTGTGGTGCACAAACCAAAATTAGAAACCAACATGTTTCCAAAATAAGTAAATAAGACACCAATAAAACAGCAATTATATATCTTGCACACTGATTTAAGATGCAACCTTCAGTGATGAGTCTGAGAACCCTCCAGCAACCAAAGATCCATCCTGGGATATTGATGAACAGTTCAAACTGAAGACAGATTAAATAAAACACAATAAGTACCTAGAGACATTAAAGGTAAACATGACCATTAAATCAATCAATCAATAGACATTACCCATTATGCGTGTTGAGGAACGTATAAAAGCTGACAGATGGCAATGCAACGCTACTCAACTGTACACGGTTTCTTAAGTCCTCAAGTATAGACTGTTCTACCTCTGTAGACCTGAAACAATCATTAAGAAAATAATTCAAAGAAATAACATGCAACATGGCAATCTGAGCATTATTGCTTGTGCCATAGATTTCACATCAAGAGAAGTCCACTGCTATGTGACAGATTATTTCACAAGCATTAGTTGGTAGGAAACAGACCAAAAAATGCATATCAAGTTCTCACAGTTCTAATTCCTTGGCCTAAAACCCCACACTTGCACCTGGGAAGTACAAGCCCTAGAGAGTCTAAAACCAAAACAAGACAGAAAGTAACAACAATAAAGTCATTTGGGTGAAAAAGTTCCAAGATCTGTATAAACAAATTTTAAACCCTTAAATATTAGGAGTAATTGCAAGGGTGAATGAGTGACCTCTTGACACAAAAATCATACAAAAAAGAGAGCAACAAACCATGGTAACTTCTGTTTATATTCACGTATCATATCCTATTAAGAACTGGCAAAAAAGTATGCTGATAGAAATATTGCACATCCAAGTTCATTTTCACTAACTCTTTTCCTTTCATTTCACAGGAGAGTTAGACAAAAAGTTGATAATTCCGTGATGGTTTTAATTCAGTGAAGGATTAGCACACTACATTAAGCATCAATCCTACATCTGAAGAAAACAATGAAAAGAGGGAATCATTGAAAATACATTACGGGCAAAGAGAGCTCTGGCTTGACTCGTGGTGCAGCAGGGGTGGGTTTAGCCTCAGGGCGAGCACTTTTTGCTGTCGCATTAACAGCTTTGTCCTTTTTCAACTTTTTTGTTGAAGCACCTTGCTTTCCACCTTCAACAGATCTTTTCTGAAAAAGAAACAGAAAGGACAAAGACACAATTGTGTGTATTAGTTAAACATCAACTTCATTAACCCAAAAGTACACTTGAAAAATCAAGTATAAATTAAACGTCAAACATATGCATTTTAAATGAAGAAAGGAAAATAAGGAATTGTTACAGGGATTTACAACAATATGTACCTTACTGTCATCTACATCCCCTTCTTTGTTCTCTGCTTCTGTCTTTTCAGAATCTGAAAGCAAACCTCCTTCCTTCTCCGAACGTTCTTCTAAGGAGTCTTCTAGTAACTATGAAAAGTACATGAGCCTCAAAATTAAAGACAAGTAGAAATATGTGAACATGCATGCACATGTATGTCTGTATAGCTGCTACTCAAAGCCCAAGCGAGTGTTGGATACAGATATGTGCCTACCATGAGTATGCTCAATTTTTTCCCAAGTTTTCCCATATATTTGGAGTATCATATCCTATACTCTTATCAGAATACATGTTCAACAAGGTGTCAGACATGAGTAATTTAAGGGGAAAAAAAAAGTCCAATTAACATAGCTATGGAGTTTGATGATAGAGATACGATTTTAGCATAGAGCTTATGGCAGTAGGAACCCCTTTGCTTCAATGATAGAGAATTATATGTGCTAAATCCATCGAAAATTCATTTAAAGAGATAATTACAAGAACAGTGACTCACTCCCCAATGTATTTCTTTCTGATTTATCAGACTAGCTGCATCCTGGCAGCTTCCAATTAGTGTTACAACCTCTGTATCATCAGAAATCGAACCAGGCTGTCCAGAAGTAACTGCAAGGAAACAAAGACAACTGTAATCAGATAGTACACCTTCTTCTCTATGTGTTATCCAAAACATCAGCAATGAAAATGACATCACCTTGGAAATTGATATGTTCATTGATGACCCCCAGCATAGCAGTGGACTGTGTTTTATGCAAATATTGCAGCAGAAGGTCATATGAATACTGCCAAGATGATTAAGAAAACAGTTCAGGCAGTTCGATAGGAGAAGGATAGAGCCTGACTAATATCATTAGCAGTCATAAAATAAAGAATTTGCAGCAGTTACCTGACATATCTTGATGTTAACTTTATTCTGCCTAAGAGAACGAGCGAACTCCATCTCCTAATTAAGAAAACAACTACTAATGAGAAGAGTAGTGATTCTCCTATTTAAGCTAAATACAGAAATAATAGGATGTTAAATAACCTCCAAATGAGACTGCGAAAGAACGCCTTCCAACTTTTGAAGGTCACGTGAGTGCATCAGTTCATGGTCCTCGTGAAAGGCATTAAAAAAGGTTCTAGCTGCAAAAGAAAGACCAAAAATGTTTGAGAGACAAACCTATCAGATATATTGTGTAGGATACATGAGAATGATAAAGTCAAGTTAGTTTAACACATACCCTCTTGCAAATGTCCTTTCGCCACCAGATCCATGAATGAATGTATAAAGACTGGATAAAGCACACGAAGCAACTCATGCTGCATACATTCAAAATCTAGCTTATGCCCCCGGAAGTGAAAACACATCAGATGACCAAATATCAAATCAATACCTTGTATAAATCTAGTGAACTATAAGTCCACGACCTCAGTTTGCTATACCCATCCTGGTACCGTGCCACATCATCTTCCGACCTGGAAACAAGCACCTTGATATTAAAAGAAGCAGTGAAATGCAAACAGAAAGGAGACAACAAGAAAATATTCAGATCCTGTCTCAACACCCAAAGAATACAATTCCGGCTTATGTGAGATTATGTTCTCACGACATGACCCATGCTCTGCGAGATGAGTTGGGTTCTGACACTGTCAAAATAGGCATTCATGCTGACAAGAAATTTGACTAATTATTAACCCACACTTAACTTTGGCCATCACCTTGGACATTTCTTAAGAGTTCAAAAGTCGAAATTTGCATGTTGAAAGACAATATAAACTCAACTTCTCTGGAAATTATAGTATTCCACATGCTTCTTATCAACATTCTTCATTTTAATGTTTTCTAGAGCTTATATTTAAGTAAAATCAAACATGAATAATTGAATATCAAAACAGATTTCACCTGAATAAAAAAAGTTAAGCAGTTGACAAAAAGAATGCAAAAAGAAAAAGAAAACCGTAATGGAGGGTTAGGGTTTGCATTGAACTTACTGGGAAAAGTGGTGAATGAACTTAGCAAGATCAGGGTCGTTGTGGAAATCGATTGGAGCGGACTCCTTGTTCTGAAGATCCTCCAACAATTGCTCCGCTTCTTTGAATCCTTTCTTCTTCAAATAAGCTGCCACGAAGCTATTCACAGCCTGCATATTTTCCATTTTGGATTCTACCCCTTTTTTCAACAATAACAAACAATTCTTTACCAAAAAACCAAAGCTCACACTCTCCTCTTTGCTCTTCTCTTCTTTTTCTTCTCTTGTTTTGTTTCTTTGAGCGACGATGAATTAGGGATTTTATATCTGGGTTCGTGGGCGGATTCGGATATCATTTAAGGGCCCATTATTAATTGGACCATTTGACTGTTCATACCCATAATTAACTGGATGCTTTTTACGGGTTCATGCCCCATGTGATTTTCTTTTTTTCTTTTTATGATACTCGATTTTGAACCTAAATTGCAATATTAGTTTTTAATAGCCATAAATTTAGCCCTAATATTAACTTATTTTAATATTTTAATTTTAATTTTTTTTATTACTTTGGTTCTTCATCTTTAAATTTTAGTGAAATTGTTATTTTGGACGTACAAAACTTATTGAATACATTGACATTGTTGAGGGGAATCAACTCTTTCGGGAGAAGTTTTTGAAGTGTTGTCTGTCGGACAACCAATCGATCCTTAACAACCAAAGGTATTACCCCTGTGCCGGGGTTTTTACCCTAGCCCCTGTGGAGGTTGTATATGGTTCACAGAGGGGGCGCCTTGGGTGGTGGAGATATGACCTGCAAGACTCGGGAGAAATGTCAATACAGAGCGTATAAATAATAACTGAGCTACCTAAGCGTGAGGTGGCTCGAACCACCAACCTGGTGCTTATATAACCTTTGCAACCATGGTACCAGTCGACTGCCCAATGAATGACACATCAAAAACTTCTCTTGAAGGAGTCGATCCTCCTCAACGGACATGACAACCTGCATGGTAGTCTACATGCACTTCATTAATGAATTGGATAAATTTTAGAATATATATATATATGAACCTTTTTAAAAAAATTGTTGAATTAATTTATTATTTTGAATTTTTGTAAATTATATGTTAATTGCCACATGAGTTGTCACATTAGTGTCATTAAAGTTTTAACAATCTAGTTAACATTTCCTTTAAAAAACAACAATTTGATTAAATTTTAAAGATTGAGCATCAAAATGATAAAAAAAAAAGACTAAAATGACAAAAGAAATAAACATAAAAGATTAAATTTATCATTATATATTTTATTTTATTTTTCTCTAGCCAAAAGAAAAATAAGAAGATCTCAATTTTAAATTTTAAATAACCCATTCCTTATTGGTTGTTTGGATAAAAGGGTTTTTGATAATGTTGTGGGCCATTCCAATGAGTTTTTATCAATTTTAAACATTTAATTTTCATGTCAATTCCTATTAACACATCACCTAAGTATTATTGGTCTATAGGAATTTTATTTACACAATTAAATAGATTTTTAATTAGGAATATTTATTTATTTTTAACTGCTGTAACTTGGCCTATTAGTTGGAACCTTAAACCACCTCTTTTCAGCAATGGAATAATTTACAAATATCTCTCGATTTTGATATTATGTAAATTTATCTCTCTTAAAAATATCGAACTAATTTTATCTCTATCAATTTTAAAAATGAGTAATTAAAGATAATTAATCACAATAATTAATATTTTTCATCAATTATACATAATTTTGATTGATATATAACAAACTAAGCTCTTAATGTTTACATTTGCTATCATTTTGATCATAATTTAAAAAAAAAATCCCAAAGATATGTATAAAATTTTAAAAAATCTAAAAATTTAAAATAGAAAATATAGAAAAAAAAAAAACAGCTTCAAGTATATAGGCAAAATATGTAAACCTAAATATTAGGCTTTTTATTGTACCAATTAAAATTATATAAAATTGACGAAAATCATTTGTAACATCTCAAAATTTTTGATGTGACACGTGGCATTATTCTGGTAACGGATAAAGTAAATGTTCAAGAAAATTTGGAAATTTTGGAAAATAAAAAAAAAATATTCATAAAGGTGAGGTGATTTTGGATATGGGATTTAATGAATGAAAATTAGAAGTGAAAATGTGATAAAAAATAAAATCGTAAAATTTAAAAAGTTTGAGAACTAAAATATAAATTTAGCCAAAAAGGGAATAAGAGTTTTTATTTCCTATTTGACATGAGGATAAAATGGATTATGAATTAGTAGGGTGAAAATCACTTTTGGAACTAAATTGGAAAGACTAAAAAAAGTACAAGAACCAAATGATAAATTATTAATGTGATTTAATTTTAAAAAATTTAACTAATTTAGAATCGGTGATTTGATCTTAAAATATTTAATATTAAAATAATATAAAAATTCATCATGAATTGGATATTAATATTAATATAATATAATTTAAATAATATTATTAATAATTTCTTACATGATGATTATTTTATACATATTGTTAAATTATTTGTTTTAATGTTAAAAAGTGTTAATATTTGATCTTTTAGATTTTTTATTTATCTTTGCTGTACTTTAATTAACGAATATTATTATATTTGAAAAGTATAATTTTAATTTGATAAATATTATTAATACGTGTCTTTATTTGAATTATATTTTAAGCTTCACAATTTAATATTCATTAATTTTAATATTATAACATTAAAAATTAATTTAATTAAGTAAAATCTTAGAATGAAGAGATAGTTTATTTAAAATCAAATTTATATTTAACATATAAAAAATTATAAAAAAAAAGTCATAAAATAACTTTAAAAAAATTGGAAGACAATGAGTAAAAGAGTTATTTACCCAAATTGTAAATAAATGTTTCAAATAAAGAGTACCATGTGTCAAAAAATTGTTACGTCAACATGATTATTTATTTCTTTTCTTTTTTAACATTGTATTGATATGGTATATATAAATAAATCAATTGGTTAATTTAACCTATAATTCAAGGATAGAAATATTTTACTTGTAAACCTGAAACAATAAAAATAAAATCCCGTGAAATTTCCGAATTATCTTAAATATTGATGACATATCTATAAATTGTTTAAAAAAATAAAATCAATGGATAATTAAAAATTATAAAAATTAAATAAAAAAAACTAAGAGATTGCCACTTGTTGCAACATAATGCTTGTGTACCTTATTTGTATACTCGTGCGATACATTGGCTAATACTGTTTGTCAATGGAATTGTTTATAAAACGAAATAAAAAGTAATATTAATTTAATCTTAACCTAAAAAATTAATAATACATATTAGTAGTATATAAAATATATGTTTTATTATGAAGTTTGAAAATTTTACATTAAAATGTTTATAATAAAAAGAAATGCCAGTTGTTAAAATAAATCAAAGAAATGTATATTTAAAATATTATATTAAAAAGATTATAAAAAAAATAGATATGTCGATGTTTTATTATATGCACTAACAAAAAAAATTAATTTATGAAAAAAAATTACAATTAACAGTAACAAAAAAATTTATATTATAAAAATAATAACAATAAGATTAATTTAAAAAAGAGTCTTATAAATTGTAATATATGTATAATAATTAAATTATGTTTGAAATAAATTATCTAATATAATTTAAAAAGGTTAGGAGTAAAAGAGTAATTTATCCAAAGTAAAATTAAATTCGAGGAGTGCCACATGTCAAAAAACTGTAACGTGAAAACACTTATTTATTTAGAATATTGTAATATATATAGTTGGAAAATGGATAAATTTTCTTTTGGGTCCCTTTATTATGCCTAAATTTGAATTTAATATCTATATTTTGGTTTATAATATAATTTGGTCCCTATATTTTTTTATAGTGATATTAGTATCTATACTACTACTATATATAAAAGGAAGGTCTCTCTATATGACACCTGTCTATTTTTTTAATGATAAGACAATTACTAAATTTCAATTCCAATCCATTTTTTAGATTATATAAGAATAATTAAATTTTAATTTTAATATTTAATATCTATACTTTAATTTTGACACAATTTGACGTCTCAATTTTTATAATGTCATTAGTTAGTCTAAATATTTTGATTTGTAATCTGACTAAAATGATAATATTAATTTTTAAGAATTGTTAACACCGTTAAAATTCTCCGTTAAATTCAAATTCACTATAATATCATTTTTTGTTATATGAATGTCAATGAGTTTTTTTTTTAAATTTCTATCTATCATACCAATAAATTTAATAAAAAAAATTTAACATGTTAATAAATAGGCCTAAAATTTAACCTCGAAAAATAAATTAATTAAATTTAAATAAAGTATAAAGAAATTCATCAAAAATATAAAAATTGGGAGGTCGGTGAGACTTTATAATAATAAATATAAAAATTGGGATGTCGGTGAGACTTTATAATAATTATTGAGTCAACCGACTTTATCTGATTCCATCAGCTAAGAAATGTGTTTGGGGGGACAAAATCGTGATGGAGGAACAGCCTCTCTCATGAGGCAAAAAGCAAAGATAGATGATGCGATATTATTATTTGTGCCCAAAACAGGATGCCGAAAGGCTATTCATAAAATAATTGCTGTAATTAATCAAACACCCTTCATCCCCAATCAATCATGCTTGCTTTACGTCCATGCCTTCTTCCAGCAATCACAAACTACCAACGGAATGCTTTTTCTTGGATTATTCCTTATTTAATATTTAACATATACTCTCTATTATCGTATGTTAGTCATTAATTAAGTTTATCATCTTAATTTGAATCCACGTCATTAAGATTATCAATGTTTCATTCTTTCATGTACTTTTCGAAGTATGTATCATTTCTGTCGAAACCATATTTTTGAAAAGTCGACTTTTATTTAACAAAATAAAAAAAGGAGTCGCCACCAATCAGTTTTATATGAGGTGTGATCGGATCACCTCGAAACTTGATCTTTTTAATAAAAGGTTTTATTTATTAAAATAATGTTTTTCGACCTACAAAAATTCAGAAAACGGGTTCGGGAATCGGTTACGTACGAGAAAAGATTATCACCCTCGTAACGCCCAAAATTAGTACCTAATTGATTAATTAATGTTTTAATCTTGAAAGTTGAAAACTCTAAAAGAATTTAAAATATGATCCCTCTTTGTATTATATATATTTTAATAAAGTCCCTTAAATAAATCAAAACGTATGAAAAAGCTTTCTTATCTCGAGATAACAAAAGGTCATATCCTGTAAGTTAGGACACGACATCTCGAATTCTCGAAAATAAGTTTGTCTTTTATTTTTTATATTAAATCTCGCGTATTTTAAAAGGATATTCGGCCATCTAGGTTCAACGAGAAAGTCGAGACCCCGTAAGTTAGGGCACGACTTCTCGAATCTCCAAATACGGAACATTGCCTTATTATTTTAAAATTTTCTTTTATGCATCACGCAAAAATTAACGTAACACTTAAATTAGCTTTTTAACTTATTCGGGTATGATGTAAAACGGACAAGCATGTTTGAATGTAACACGTAGCACAAGTATTGGCATAATATAAAATAACGGATAATAAGTGAATAAATCAATAGAATAAAAATATTGTGCTAGAAAATGTTGATAATGGATTATGCTGATAGACTGAATAAAAAAAATAATTTAATGATAATAATAACAATAATTATAATGGTAACTATCATAATGTTAACATAAACAATAATAATAATAATAATAATAAGAAGAAGAAGAAGAAGAAGAAGAACAATATATGTAGTAAAAACATAAATAATTTAATTTTTAAAAGTATAAAAGGGGTTAATAAATAAATAGATGAAAAAATAATAAGAAAATAATAGTAATAATAATGAATGTATAAATAAAATAAATAATCATTGAAAGAAAATAAAAAAGTTAAGAAAAAAAAGGAATAATAAATAAATGAATACAAAAATTAAAATAAAAATAAATAAACAAATAAATGAACAATATGTAAACAGACAAGTAAATGAGCAAGCAAATGAATAAAATAAAAAGAAACAATGAATAAACAAGTAAATAAATGAATGAATAAATAAAGGAATTAAATAAAAGGGGTTAATTATAACTTAAATGAAATCAAAAGTACAAACTGAAATAAATAAATAATAAAAAGGGTTAAGATGTAAATATTAAAATAATTAAAATAGAGTCAAGGACCAAATTAAAAATAAAATAATATTGCGTGGCCAGATTTAAAAGAAGAAAGAAAAAAAAGGGACCTAAATGAAACACGAGCAAAGAGACAAGGACTAAATGGGAAATTATTCTCAGTCCTCAAAGCGCGCCGTTTCATAAAGGACTGAAATGAAACGAGAACAAAATTATGCGGAAAAATTTTAAATACATAAAACATAGATAGGAGCTAGATTGAAAAATATAAAAAAAGCGGAAGGATTAAGGCAGCAAATAGCCCAATTTGCTTAAAAACACGCGGATCCTCTCTGTGCAGGTTGGGTCTTCGGGTCGCTGGCCGAAACGGCGTTGTTTTGGGGCTTAGGAACGCTGGCCAAAACGGCGTCGTTTAGCGAGGCTATAAAAGCAAAAAATAAACCAAAAAAAATTCATTTGAGATAGGCTTTAAAAAAAAACTTCATTTTTCTTTAGTTTTCTCTGAAAAGGGGTCGGGTCCGGCCTAGGGTTCCGGCGATCGGCCACCGTGGCGGCCGCCGGTCACCGACTTCGCCGCCGCCATTCCCGGTGGCCGAAAAATACCGAAAACAACCATTTTTTAGCCCTTTTTAAGCCTAAACCTAGATCTATAGGCGAAAGCCTAAAAAGAAAGAGAAAAAAGAAAAAAAAACAAATAAAATGATCCGGCCGACGCTCTTCTCTACCTTTTGGCTTCTCATATGCCCCCTTTTCGAAGCCCGATCGAAACCCTAAAGGGTTTCCATGGCTTTCGCGACAAAGGGAACCTCCGATGGTGGCGTGACGCGGAGAGGCAGGTAAGTTTCGACCTTTTTTTTATGTTTTTATTTATAAAAATCTGTAAAAAAAAAGATAAAAAAAAAATCACCGTCTTCAATTTTTCAGTCTTTTTTTTTTTTATAATCGAGTGTGTTACAATCTGGTTCTTTTTGTGGCTTTATAGTCGAATACAAAAATTTTCGCTACTGTTTACTTTTTGTTTTTGCTACTATTCCTGCTCTGTTCTTCTTTTTGCTTGTTTGCAGGCGTTGACGGAGGGGAGCTTCGGGCGGCGTGCGTGCTGGAGCAGGAGTACAGCGCACATGGGAGCAGCGGTGCCAGAAACCCTAGGGTTTCTGGCTTTTTGAAATTTTTTTAAGTATGTTGGGCCTTGTAATTTTGGATTTATTTTAATTTTTGGGCTTGTAAAAAAAAGATTGTTAATTATTATTCTTTATTTTGGTTTTTTATTATTTTGGGCCTGGGCAAATTGGGCCTATTACAATCTCAATTCCACCTCTGATTGAAGTTATAACATATACAACATGCTAGTACGATGCAACTTTATTTTTTTTATGCTATACTAAGGTGAATTTTTGTTAGAACAACAAATGTTTTCTCAACCTTGAATGTCTCAAATTAAATATTTCATGAACTATATGTGGTGTTTGTGTATGAAACCATTCTTTAAAATAACATCTTACCTCACGATATGGTGCAAGAAAATATTTTTTTATTTGCATCATTAGCATCGACCTTATAATATTTGGGTTGACAATATGATTAATTTATAGTTTTAATTATAAAAACTTATATAAACTTAATTTGAAGAAACAATTATGCTAAGTTATATCTTTTTTTATAATACGTAAATTAAGTAAAAAATAATATAAAATTTATAATATATTACCTTTGTAAAAAAATGTTTTATAAATTATCCAAAACTTGTATAGAACTTCTTATAAATAATAATATATTTTACATAACTTTAGAAAGATATTTTTTTATAAATAAGTTATGATAAAAAAAATTATGATAATTTTTCATGAATAAGTATATTATTTTTATAATATATAACATGAACAAATAAATAAATTATATCTACATTTGACCATAATTTTTTATAAACAAAATATTATAACACTTTTGTAACATATAAATTATCTTTTATAATAAATTTTTTGTCCATAACTTTATAATATTTTAGGATTTAAATAATATATATTTTTTTGTTGTAACTTTATAAAATACACAAATTATTTTTATAATATAAATTTTAAATTATAATGATAAATTTAGTAATATTTTTAGTTCAATTTGATAAACTAATATAAAGTCATTTCCAACCGGCCCAATTCTTTTCGAACAAGTGCAGGCCGCGAACCGTCTGCGTGGCTCCTTAGGAACATATAAAGTCATCAACTTCTCAATCATCATTATCTCAATGAATTATTGGGTTTTTGATGTGACCCTTTCAGCACCAAATTTATTCTTGCTTTCTTCTCTAATGTATATATACATATATAATATGAAAACCTTAAAAAAAATGGCGTACATTTTAATGATATAAAACACCCATAAAATATAGCCGGAGAATAGTGATATGCATTTTAATTAAAGCACCTCATGGTTTTAAGACTTATGATAATTGTAAAATTATTAAGTTGAATGAGAACTAAAATTTGTTCTCTTTTTCCTCCAATACGTTTGTTTCTTCATCATCTTTATTTTTCTTATTCGCTTCACGTGTATTCTTTCTGTTCAGTTTATAATTTTATATTGTGGGTATCTTTGTTATTTTCACATGTTGTGATTGATAGATACATATTGTCACTGAAACTCCACTGATCACTAACAAAAGTGGGTGGCTCTTCATCGGCTTCTTAATTTATTTCTGTTTTGAGAGTATTTCAGAATAATAAATGATTTCACAAGTTGGATTAGACTCGTGCTGTCTTAACTTTTATATATTCTTTTTTATTTATTTTCCATTATTCAGTAAGTTCCACTTTTAAAAGCTTTTGTTTGCTCTTGTAGCACATTTTTTAGTCTTGCTTATACATGTAGTATTACTTTTGCAAGTGATTTTAGAGATGATTTTGTCGCCGTCTTCTCCAGTTTGGTGGATGCTCAATTCTTTTGCCAATTTTTATCTGCTCATTTGGACCATCTAGGGCTGATTTTTTTATCGTCTTAAGTGCTTGAATTACTCCAGATACCATGGTTGAGTTGTGACAAAATCAATTGTCTACGTGACATAATATTCTGATGCTTAGGCTGAAATTTTTGTTGTGTTGATAGAGCTTGTCCTACTATTGGTGTTTGTTATTTTTTTCCTCAAAATATATAACCCCTAGAATAATATCTTAACTAAAATTTATTATTTTCATTTGACTTAAGAGTGGAACTAATTTTATTAAAATTTGAGACTAGAGATTGTTATAAAGAACTAATTTAGTAAATAGTGTATTTCATGCTTTATATCTATTGTTATAGATGAAAAGTTATTGTAGCAAGTAAAAATAAAACATGAAATTCAGTTTTACAATAAACTTAACTATTGTAATAAAGTATCATTATAAAGAGTATTTGCTATATAGAAGATTGACTGTATTTCATATTTGTACATTGTATTTCATATTTGTACATTGTATTTCATATTTGTACATTTGAAACACATACTTTTATACAATTTGCATTGAATTTTAATTAATTTATACATAAATTATGCATTTTTTTTACAAAATATATAATAAATCACATTCAAATTCAAGAATACCAAGTTTACGTTTGTAGACGTAAAAAGTTCACTACAAGTCACAATTTTTAAGAGTCAATAACAATATCTATACTACATTTAAGATTTTGATTGAGTTGGTGTCATTCATCAATTGAATTTCAATTCAGTCGTGTAAAGTTACTAAAATCCCCTAATTTTAACGACACAATACATTCTTCAAAAAAAAAAAAAAAAGAATAAATTTATCCTTCCATATAAAATTTTAAAAAAAATTTGCACATGATAGAATTTAAACCCAAAATATTATGATCCTTACTATCTACGTATTATGGTTTCAATTAATGTTATGCTTGATTGTCATATCATTTTTTTTAAAACAAATATTATTTATGGGTTTGTGGATAATATAGTAAATTTTATTTATAAAATTAAAAACAATATATATTATTAGTTAGTGTGTAGAGGATGAATTGTGTGAAGTTGAAGATAATAAGATTAGGTGAATGGATTAGTCTAATGTAGCCAAAAAATGTCAAATAATAATTAGTATATTAAAGAAAACAAGAGACGATGATGAAAGGGTAAAGCGAGGGGGTGGTGGTTCAACATTGTCCGAATCGACTAAATGTCAACATGGAATGGGATAGAGCGCACTTGCTTGGTCCCATGAAAATTCAAATCTTAAATAAAGACATGATTAATAGAGATGCAATAAATAAATATTAAAATTCGAGAACTCACGCTTATGGCTTTAACATATACAAATGGTCAGTGTAAAAGGGTAAATCAATCAGTGGGTTTTGAGATTCAACATAACTGGTGATTAAATAGAAGCTTTCAGAATTGTTGCTCAAAAATACCCTGCAAACATGGTCTTAGTTTCTGGTTTAGACTTTGGTGCATGTTTCTTCTGGGTCTACAATTTGTATGGTAACTTGGTATACTGCTCTTTTAATGGCCGGTACCTGGTAATAACTATGTTTTAGCCACAAAAAGTCATTGAGAAGTATTGATACATTGAACTAACGGATGTGGAGATGGAGAAGATTTTGATTTAGAAGTAGAGAAGAAGAAAAACAATCTCCTAAGATGTCTATAGAATTTTATTATATAGGGTCGGATCCTGGATCGAATTATTTTTATTATAATTATATAATAATAAGAAGAAAAGAATTCGCTATGTTTTTTTGTAAGAGAAAATTGATAGTTTTTTTGTTGTTGAGAAAATTGATGGTGTTAACGAGAAACAAAAACATTAAATTCACTTTTACACTTTGGGCGAATAAGATTGATGAGGCACTAAAAGGGGTATGCAAAAGGGATGGAGAATTTCTGTTCTTGTCACGCGTATTTTGAAAGGGTCACACCTAGACCTAATCATGGACCGCGTTAGGCCTATGCAAAATTTTAGATTTATTTTTTAAGTTTAAATACAACTTGATAAATGGGTCTAAAATTCTACTAAGCCTGACCTAAATTAAAAACGTTAAACTCAAGTTTGACTCAGCCCGCTCATATTATTATTTTTAGATTATTTTTTATGTAAAATAAATTTAAAAAATATAATACATCTAATGTATTAGATCTCAACAAAATGAAAATTAATTAAAAAAAGTATTTATACTTAAATAACACTGAGATAGTTGTAACTTAAAAAGTAAATACCTCTAAAATAGTAATAAAATTGACAATAAACAAGAGTCATACAAAATTCAAACAATAAAAACAAAATAATAGCGAAATGACAACAAAACAACTGATTCGGACCTGTTACATGTATCCCCTCCCCATACAAGGCTGGAGAGAAAAAAAAAATAGTGAAATGTTGGCACGTGTTGGAAAGGCTCTTTTAATTCTCTGCTTCATCCTTTCATTAGAATATTTCTGGAAAGAAATCTGTTTTATCAAGTTCTTGAAATGTCCCTAAGATCGGTGGTTTTGTAGCAATTCCTTGAGGACAGCTTAATCTTTTGGTATTCTCTAGTTGTTTTTGCAGCATTTACATTGTTTTCCACTTCTCCTTCTATTTGTTTTGTAGCATTCTTTGCTATTTCCTTTTTCCTGGATTTGATAATTAATGTCGAGAGTCGCACGAAAGGGAACCGCTAGGGTTTATCCATTGCTCAGTAAGTTTGCTTTTAAAAGATTTATTATAAATACAAAGTTTAATTGATTAAGTTGTTTGTTTAATGTGATGATAAAATCAAGAAAAAATATTATCACAATAATTAGTAGAAAATTAATTAATACTAATTTTTTATTATCAGTAGTGAATTCGTATTTTTATATATATTATAAAATTGGTTACACAATAATTTCAGTACGCAATATGGATGAATTGATTAACAATTATAAAATTAGAGATGAACACAATAATTTGGTTACGCAATTCAGAAATTTTCTATATCTGTGAGGCTTTGTTCAAAGAGTAATAACTACCGATCAACTAGTACAAAATGTTATTCAAGTCCAACTCACTTACCAAGTTGTAACCTCACTCCTATACACAGTCTAGATTGCTCTCCCCAATACTTTCCCTTATTCAAAGCTTAGTTGCAAATTGAGCAATAAAAACTATTTGCTTACAACAAATTTGCACAAAAATAAGTTTTTCACGTGAACATGATAAGTGCTCTCTCAATCTCATTAATAAAATAAAACAATGATATACTTTCACTATCTTTTCAAAATTGCCTTTGATATAGTCTGTAATATGAAATAAAGTGACAGATATTCCCAGTATGAACTTTTAAAGAAAACAAATATCTTTTTATAAGAAAACATGATCCTATTGAAGGTCTTCAGAAGAGTTATTGCTTAACTTCTTCAAAATATATATCTATTTAACCAAGATAATAGATCAAACTAAAATTCTTGAAAACTAACCTTACTTGATCCAATCTCTACTTCAATTATAATCTAGTGATTTGTTGCTCAAAATCATCAAAAATATAAAAATAAATAATCATGATACATTGATTAAACATACCCAAAAAAAAAAAAAAATCAATTTATAATATTCTGCGGTTTCTTCCATAGCTGACAGTTATAATTGCCACTAACACAATTTAACCATTTAACATTTCTAAAATTTATCAAAATCCATTTAACAGATTGAGTTTTTGGTTCGATTGACATAAATATTATTATCAATATATGAGAATGTAGATTCGAGTGCGTTAAAGTGTATTATCTTTCTATTTATAAATTATGAAGGGACTATAAATAATTTTAAAGAGTGTATAAAAAATAGATATTAATAATAAAAATAATGATCGGAAAAAAATGAAATCGACTCGAATACATGAATCTTGACGGTAAGGCAAAAACAACAGGGGAGCTTACTTTGCTTTCCGGTGGGGTCAGCCACACTCACACGGCGAGTCCGCCCCCCTGCTTTCGTGGCGATAAATGAGTTGAACAATTCCCACCTTCCAATCACTAATCGACATTTTTAGTTCTTTCTCCGGTTTGTCGCTGAAATAATGGTTTCAAATTGTTGTCTTGTTGCAAGCTTATCGATCCTTTATTTTTTTTTAAAAATAAAATAAAAATTTATTACATCTTTTTTTAGCTTCCTACTCCGGCTAAATTATCATTTTGGTATCTATATTTTTTTTTATTAATTTCATTATTATATTTTATTTTTATTATCAATTTAATTTATATACTTTAATTTCGTAATTTTTGTTACCCAATCCAAATTTTATTATAAAATTTCAAATTCACTTAAAAATTAAAAAAAAAACTAAAATTCTAAAAAAATATAAGTTTTTCTAAAACATCCTCAAAAAATCCTTAGACTAAAAAAATTATAAAAAACTAAAAAATGTCTTAATTTATTTTTTAAAATTATAAAAATAAAATAAAATTATAGGTATGCAAAACTTTAAAAAATCTAAAAAAATCATAAAAGTTTTATAAAAAAATTGTTTTTTTGGAATTTTATGATTTTTAGAAAATTTTAGAATTTTATTGTATATTTACTTTAAAAACTCAAAATTCCTTTAAAAAATCAAGATTTTCATAAAAAGCAAAAAAAAAAAAAAAAAACAAATCCATAAAATTTCCAAAAAAAAAAACAATAAAATTCTTGAAAATTTTCTAAAAACCTAAAATTCCAAAGAAGCACATTTTTAAAATTTTTAAAATTTTATATATTTTTTTTAAGATCCACATACTTATAATTTTAAAACAATATATTTTAAAAATATTTTTTCTAGTTTTTATAATTTTTCGTGTTTTAATAATTTTGGATTTTTATGTTTTTTTTTATTTTTAAGTAATTTTTTTAAACTTTTTTTTGGGAATGTAGCAGCATGCCATTGGTTGGTTTAATTTTTTTTAATGAAAATTGGTTTGGGGTAACGAGCTATCCAGAATAAAAGTATAAGGACCAAATTGATAAAAAATAGTACAGGTACCATAGGAATAATTTAGTTATAGTACAGGGCCAAAAGAACTATTGAGACAAAAAAAAAGAAGGTAATGTCACATTTGGTATATGTACATTTACAAAATGTTCAATGTGGTACTTGTACTTTGAAAATATTCAATGTGGTACTTGAACCATTAATTTGTGTATTATTTGGCACTTGTACTTTGGAAATGTCAAATGTTCTACCTTAACTATTATTATAGGTATTATTTGGTACTTACACTTTCATAAAATGTGCAATGTGGTACTTATACTTTGAAAATGTTCAATGTGATACATGTGGTACTTTCATCTTAAGCTAAGAAGGTGATGTTTTTGAAATAAAACTTGGAGAAAATCAAGATCAAATTTCTGCAATTAGGGTTTCATGTAGAGGAAGCTTGATTTCAAATGGGAAGCTCTTTGGAGAAGATGACTTTAGTATTTACTTTAATGAAAAATATGACATTTTTGCTTATGTAAGTTTAGTATTTATTTTTTTTTCATTAACTATATATTGTTTAGGTTTAATTATTTTTTTTAATTTAATTTAGTTTAATATTTTTTATTTAGTTTTTCACATAATGGTACATTATTAATGTGAATTTGATGGTTTGAAAAAAAAGAAGAAGAAAAGTTTCCACATGTTGAATTTTAATTGACTGGTTTAGCATCACTAACAGTGTTAATTCCAGGTAGCATAATAATACACAAATTGATAGTTCAGGTACCACATTAGACATTTTATGAAAGTATAGGTACCAAATAATATACAAATTGATAGTTCAAATACCATATTGAACATTTTCAAAGTATAGATACCATATTGAATATTTTATAAAAATACAAATACCAAATGTGAAATATATCAAAATAAAAGTAAGGAATATGATTTTAAATATATGTGTATAATTGTTATACCTAACTACTTTGCATGGAAGGTCTCACCAAGCTAACTAATTTGATTAAGGAGTACTCGCTCATGAGAGGGGTCATTCAATTAAAGGTTTTCCATCGCTTCATCATGGGTCATTGTTAGATCATGTCCTAACATTAAGTATCATTAGATCCAAATGCTGATTCCCTCAAGGACCACTCTAAAATTCTTTTTCTATCAGATATAATATTTTGTACCTAAAAGTATTACGGAAGCCCCTATTCTTAGAGGCCGATTATATTTTGATTTTTCTATTAAAAAAATAAAAAATTAGTTCTTATATATTTCGAAATGTATAAATTAACCCCTCCATCAAATTTTTTCTATTAAATGATGACGTAAAATATTAATTTAAATAGTTAATTATTAATTTGGTCCTTGAACTATAGCTAAAGTATCATTTTAATTTTCTAAAAAATAAATATAAATTATTAAAAATATTAAAAACTATGTTAAAAAATTCAAAAAAGTTAAGGCTCAATATATTTTTAATATATATATATATATATATGAACCCTAAAAATTTTCGGTGGTAAATAATCAGTAAGTACTATGAAGCCTTGAAGGAGGTAAATGAAGCCCTTGCACCTCAAAATTTTCAGTGGCAAGTAATCAACCATACTATCTTCTTGTTGTTAGCAGTGGACCAAAAACTTTGATGCTCTTGCACCTTAATTTGTTCTCTCTCACCTTGTTCCTTTTATTAATAATAAAGAATTTTGCAGAGAAATTATCAATTTATTTTTATAAATATTTCAACATAACTTTTAAAAATTTATATTAAATTTTTTTTAAAATATTGTTAAGAAAAATTTTTAAAAATCAAAATGATATTTTAGCTATAGTTCAGGGGTCAAATTAATAATTAACCATTTTAATTAACATTTCACATCTTCATTTAATAGAAAAAATTTGGCTGAGAGGCTAATTTGCATGTTTTGAAATATATTAAAGTTAATTTACCCATTTTTCTGTAAAAACACCAAAATACAATTTGACCCTAAATACATAAACTTTCTTGATACTTTTTTTCATATCCAACTTCACACTTTACCGTCAAGCTATTGCTTAATAGAGCTGTTTATGGCTTTACAATCACCTTTCATCCCAATCATATATGTTTATTTTCGAATCGTCTCCTTGTTTTCTTAAACCCAAAGGATTTGAAACAAGGTTGCCGAATCCCTCAGTTGTTGATTAGGTTGACTGATATTTAATTGTTTATAATGATCATAACTGTACAACCAAATTTCTGCCCGGGCCCATTAACAAAATTCAAACCCAATAACTAAACCTAGCCCAATAAAATAGCCCAAAACTTAAACCGAAATCAGGAAACAGAAACCCTAGGGTTTCTTTTAGCGCTGCAACCCCCCATGTGCGCCCTCGGCGCGCACACCGCCCGAGGGACGGCTCCTCCGCTGACGTTGCACCAAAATAGCCTAGCACCTGCTCCGTTGACCCCTCATAAACCTGCAAAACAGCGCAAAAAAGAACAAGACAACAGAGCAAAGAAAAAGCAGCGAAAGCAGAGTAAGAAACAACAGCAAAAAAAACGTTGTATATTTTTATCTTTTCGATCTCGGCTATAAAGAGCCACCAAAACACTTGTAATACGGGGGGATTATCAAATACAAAAAACAGAGATTCGGAAACAAAAAAATCAAAAGGTTGTTCATTTATTTTTATTTTACCTTTTTACTCGTATTTTAAATGAATAAATAAAATACTTAAAGAAGAGTAAAGTTTTTACCGATTGTTGCGTCGGGGTGTCGCTGTCGAGGCCACCGTCGGTTCGTAAGGCCGCGGGATCCTCGGGGATTCAGTTGAGGGCTACGACGGTGAGCGGTGGAAGCCGAAAGGTCCTCCCTTTTTGGAGTTTTCTTTTTCTTTTTATTTTTTGAAGATTTTTGGACTCTAAAATGGGTTTTATACGAAAAAGGAAGAAAAAAGGGATTCGGGTTGATTTTCGGCCACCGTACATGGCGGCGCCATCGCCGGTGACTGGTGGTCGGTGCGGCGGCCAATAGACCGGTGTCTGGCTGGAGTTCGGGCCAGGGAGAGAGAGGGGGGGAGAGAAAACTCAGCTTTTTTTTAAAGAAGAGAGGAAGAAATGAAACTTTTTTTTTAAAAAAAATTGATTTATATGGAAAAGGGAAACGGCGTCGTTTTGCCCTGGGGAGTTCAACGCTAAAACGGCGCCGTATGGAGCTAACCCGTGTGCGACCCGACTCGATGGCTGAGGATCCGTGTGTTTTAGACTAAGGGTCTATTTGTGCCCTTAGTCCCTCCGCTTTTCCTAGTCGTTTCAATTGAACCCCTTTTTGTTTTCTTTCCCTTTTTCTTAAATTTGGCCCGATAATTTGTCTTTCGCTTCATTTTAGTCCTTGTTAAAGCGGTGCGTTTTGGGGGACAGGGATAATTTCCCATTTAGTCCTCGTTTTTTCACGCGCCTCTTAGTTCGGTCCTAACATTTTTTTAAATTTATCCCTTCAATTTTATTTCGTTTTTAATTTAGTCCGTGACCTCACTAGTTGAAACGCAACGCATATGGACTAGGGACATTTTCCCATATAGTCCTCGCTAGTTTCAGCGCACTACACTCTAGTCCTTGGCATTTTTTTATTTGCGATTTATGCCTTTTAATTTTCTTTTAATGTCAAATAAGTCCTTTTTATTTTAACTCCATTATTTCTTCATTTAATTGTTTAGTTATTTATTATTCTTTTATTCATTTGTTTATTCACTTATTTTGCTATTTATATTGTTTATTTATTTATTTATTTATTTATTTTTCATTCTCATATATTGTGGTTTATTATGTTTTTTTATTTTCTTTACTTATTTTAATTATGCTTCTATTATTTTATCACCTCATCTTTCATTATTATTTTATCATCACATTTTCGTTTATTTATTTATTACCCCTTTTTTATATTCTTAACAAATTTAAATTGTATATATATATACACATACATATATATTTTGTTTTTTTATATACCTATTTTTCTTATCATTATTGTCGAAACAATTTTTTCTTTATGAAAAACGGGGGTCGACTTTAAAAACGAAAATGGAGTCAACACCAATCTTTTTTTTTGGGTGGGATCGGATCACCACAAGATTGATCGTTAAAACCTTTTGATTTATTAAAACGATAGTTTTGGTCTACGAAATTTAAAAAAACGGGTTCGGGAGTCGGTTACGCACGAGGAAGGATTAACACCCTCGTGACGCCCAAAATTGGTACCTAATTGATTATTTAATGTCTTTATGTCGAGAAATTGAAAATATTTTAAAATACAATTCCTTTTAAAGAATGTTTGTATAACCCGTTTTGGAATATTAAGACTCTTTTGTTCCAAAAGAATAAAATATCACATCCAGTACGTTAGGGTGCGACATTTTAACCCCTGAAACTAAGATCATCCCTTAATTTCCCAAAACCCAAAATTAAAAGGATATTTAGTTATTTGGACGAACGAAAAACCGAAACCCAGCGCGTTAGGGCACAATTTCTCGAACTTCCAAACACGAAACATTGCCTTGTTTTCAAAAGTCTTATCTCGAGATAACATAATGTCACATCCAGTGCGTTAGGACACAACATTTTGAATTCCCGAGAATAAGTTTTTATTTAACCCATGCTTTGATTTTTTTAAAAAGAAAATAATAGGTTCTTTAGATTCGATGAGAAAAATCGAAACCCAGTAAGTTAGGATATGATTTCTTTCGAACCTTAGAACGCAGAATGTTTGCTTATTTCAAAACGAAAATTTTAATGCATTGAGTAATATGTGATTTGATTGTAGTAAAATAGAAAATGGGGTATAGTATAAATACATAATATGATAGAAACAAGGGTAATAACGAAAATAAAAAAAATAAAAGCAGAAATAATACAAAAAATAACATTTAAAATCAACTATCTATACGAAATAACTAGAAAAGGAATAAATAAATAAAAGAAAATAATAGCAAAAATAAAAGCAAATAGTAAATTGATAAATAAATAAATACTATATAAAAATAATAATAACATATATTAATAAACAAATAGTAATAGTAAAAATAAAAGAAATAATAGAAATAATAAAAATATCAATAATAATGTCGATGATAAAATAATAATAATAATAGTAATAATAATAAATATAATAATGAAAATAATAATAAAAGTAATATTAAAAATAAAAATAGTATTAATAATAAAATAATAGTAATAATATTAAGATTAATAGTAATAACAATAAAAATAATAGTGAAAATAGAAATAATAAATAGCAATATTGAAAGTGATAATAATAACAATATTAATAATAATAAAAATAATAATAACAATAATAATAATAATGAAAATAATATATGTTAATGTACAAATAATAGTAAAAATAAAAAATAATAATAGAAATTAAAAAATAAAATTAATAATGAAATAACAAAAGACAAAAGAAATAAAAAAGACGAAATTGAACTAAAAATAAAAGTTTGGGGCGAATTTTAAAGAAAATAAAAGGTAAGGGACCTATTTAGACACGTTAATAACATGGAGGGACTAAAAGGGAAAATATTCCCTCCCTCCAAAACGTTGCGTTTCAAAAGGGACTCAAATGAAATCCAAATAAAATTTAAGGGCAAAATTAAAAATAAGGAAAACTTTATTATAAAACTATAAAAAAGCGGAAGGGCTAAAAGCGCAATTAGCCCTTCCGTAGAAAACACGCGGATCCTGAGGGCTAATTGGGTCGGATTCGGGTCCAACATCAAAACGACTCCGTTTTGGCGCCTGGGAATAGGGCTCAAAACGACGTCGTATTGTATACCCTATAAAAGTTAAAATTTTGACAAAAAAAATCATTTTCACCACATTCTAAAAAAAAAACAAAATAAAAAACTCTCAACTCTCTCCTCTCCCTCTCTCAGGCGATTTTCGGCAGGCCCTCCGGCGAGGCTCCGGCACAATCGCCGCCGTCGCCGACAACCATGCGCGGTGGCCAGAATTTTTTTTAAAAAAGGTATTTTTTATTTCTTTTACCTTACTTCAAATACATATATATTAAAAAAAATCTTTATAAAAAAAGAAATGCCGAAAAGAAAAGAAAAAAGAAAAAAACAAGTAAAACCTTTATTGCTTTATGCTATTGGTTCTGTATTTTTTTGTGTATATCTCTGTATATTTGCATGTGTATATTTGTGTCCATTTTACAGATTTCATGGGGGTTTTTATAACCCCAAAAAATAAAATACAGATTCTATTTTGCCCTATTTGCTTCTTCTGCTGTGATCTTCTTTCCTTTTGCAGGTTAATGGCGTAGATCTCGGCGGTGACGAAGGCTATCCGCGCTAATTGCGGCGTGACCGAAGGGCGGTGCTGGGCGCTTGCTGCGCGAGGGTTTTCCAAAAACCCTAGGTCCTGATTCTGTTTGGTATTTGGGCCCTTTTGGGCCTCGTAAGTTTTGGGTCTCTGCTTTGTTGAGTTAGGGGTTGAGTAGTGTGGTTTAGGTGTAACAGGGTATTGGGTCTGGGTAGTCCATTTTGGGCTTGTAAATAGATCGGACTTTATTATTTTATTATTTGCTTTTTTTTTTTTGAATAGTATGGGCCTGGGCTAAATTGGCCTTTTACAGCTGCCCCTCTTTGCTCATTGTCGTGTAACGGGAATAGAGCAAAGACTATAAAAGGACCAATTTTGCCCGGTCTTGCCGAGTCTTGACTTCTTGGTCCTCGTCTTCTTTAAGTAGTCTCTAACCCAACTGTAATATCAGGGGGATTGGAACTGCAACTTTTAGAAGTATTGAACTATAAATCTGACGGCTTCAATTTGCTTCGCTGCAACTTCAGGAAGGCAGTATACGCTATCTTTAGTCTGCTCCGCTGCAAACTCAGGGATGCCAGACGAGTATCTTCGATCTGCTTCCTGCAACTTCAGGAAGATAAGATCTCATTGTCTTGATCCGCTCCATCGCAACCCGGGGACACCGGACTAGTATCTTCGATCCGCTTCCGCAACCTCGGGAAGATAAGATCTGCTATCTTGATCCGCTCCACTTCGCAACTTCGGGGGCGCTTGGGCTAGTATCTTCGATCCGCTTCGTATTTCGGGAAGATAAGATCTGCTATCTTCAGTTTGCTCCACTGCAACTTTAGGGACGCCAGACTAGTATCTTCGATCTGCTTCCTGCAACTTCAGAAAGATAAGATCTGCTATCTTCAGTCTGCTCCACTGCAACTTCAGGGACGCCAGACTAGTATCTTCGATCTGCTTCCTGCAACTTCAGGAAGATAAGATCTGCTATCTTCAGTCTGCTCCACTGCAGCTTCAGGGATGCCAGACTAGTATCTTCGATCTACTTCCTGCAACTTTAGGAAGATAAGATCTGTTGTCTTCGATCTGCTTCCTGCAACTTTAGGAATGCTAGATCTACTATCTTCAATCTGCTCCACTGTAAACTCAGTGAGACAAGATCTGATGTCTTCGATCTGCTTCCTACAACTTCAGGAATGCCAGATCTGCTATCTTCAATCTGCTCCACTGCAAACTCAGGGAGACAAGATCTGATGTCTTCGATCTGCTTCCTGCAACTTTAGGAATGCCAGATCTGCTATCTTCAATCTGCTCCACTGCAAACTCAGGGAGACAAGATCTAATGTCTTCGATCTGCTTCCTGCAACTTCAGGAATGCCAGATCTGTTATCTTCAATCTGCTCCACTGCAAACTCAGGGAGACAAGATCTGATGTCTTCGATCTGCTTCATGCAACTTCAAGAAAGTAAGATCTGTTGTCTTCAGTCTACTCCTCTGCAACTTCGGGGAGACAGGGCCAAAAGTGTCAATTTTCCCTACTACATTGTCCTATAAAGGACATAACCTGTAGAATGGGTATATGCTTATGCCTAATAATTAGGATACCCTGATCGAAATGAGTCAAATGCTCCTATTTAGACATGCTATGATATATGAATGCAAAAATGTTATGAGAATGATTCCTATTTGTGTGTCATCACTCATTTATTAAATCAAGGTTTCATCTTCGTTCCTCTTGAAGTATCAATCATATTCTGCTCAAATAATTTGCCCCATGGTAATTCTGAGTCCACTCCACTTGAACCTTGGGACATAAAGTTTGTACCTCCTACTGCAACTTCAAGGGAATAACATTTGGTTTCTTCCATCCATCCTGTTACCACTCAGAGGTATGAAATTTGTATAATCTTCAATCAATTTGATCTGTTACACCATTCCCTGGGTGTAATGACCAGATGTATGAATGCAGGGTATCATTTTTCTTTTCCTGAGAATGATCCCCTCTTATACTTGGGTTGACATTGCTCGTCATTTATCGAAATGGTATTATCGACGAAATGTCTTATCCAATAAAAATCCGAAGAGATAATCATCTTTCAATATTTCCAACCCTTAGGCTTGGTGCGTTCTAAACAATACTCATGTTTCAGATTCTCATATTATTTAGAAGCTTCCAGAGTAATATGCGAAACTCTTTTTATGAAAGTATTATTAGTCCATTAATCGTTATTTTAATATAAAATGCTTGAAAAAGATCACAACAATGGACAGGAAAGAAATTAATCAGGAGCATAGCTCGAAACAAATAAGTTAATCAAAGATAACCAAGACAATAAAAGAAAATTGACTGGGGTGTATCTTGAAAAGAATAAAGTAATCAAAGATAGCAAATTCAAAATGGGTAAGATAGAAGCTAGGTGCCCCAGATATCGCAGCCTGAGCGTCTCTGTATAAACTTCTTGAGGACAATTTTGAGCTCAATACGTATTTAGAGGATCTGGAGTACTTTGTCAATGCCCCAAGACGTAACATACTTCATCGTTGTTAATTCAGGCATAGCAAGACTACCACATGCCCAATCTTTGATCAAAATTTGAGCCGCCCTTTTTGGGTTTTCAGCTCAAAACCCCTTTGGTCTCAAAGCGCCTTTTGCGGGTTTTCACCTTGGCCTCTCCTATTTTCTTTTCTTTTCTTTCTTTCTTTCTTTTTTTTTTTTAATATTTGATCTCAAGGCGCCCTTTGCGGGTTTTCACCTTGGCCTTTCTCCATTCAGGTAAAATACTTATTGACTAAACCTGAATTCGCCGAATTGGGCAAGTCTTCGCCATCCGTCTTGGTCAATATCAATGCTCCTCTAGAACAGGCCCTTTTTTACTACATAAGGTCCTTTCCAATATGGCATATGCTTTCCTCTGAAATCTTTTTGTATAAGAAAGATCTTTTCAACATCAAGTTCCCCTTGTGGAATTCTCTAGGATGAACCTCTTTGTCGTAAGCTTGCATCACCTGACTGTGATGAATAACTTTTAACCTTTTCCTCGATTAGGTTCAATTGGCAAAAGCGCTTCCATTCCATAAACCAATGGGTAAGATGTTGCCCCGGCAAAAGTCTTGGCCAACGTTCGATAATCATAGAAGGTAAATGGTAACTTCTTTATGCCAATCTTTACAAGTCTTGGTCACCTTTCATATTTTTTGTTGCTTTTTTTTGTTTTTTTTAATTTTTTTTTGTTTTTTTCTGTTTTTTGCAATCTTTACTGCACTGTGATATACTGCCTGATCTTTGAACAAACTGTAAACTTTGACTTTGTACAATTATGCATTATTAAACATGATCCTTTCTGGCATTCTTTGCCGGCACCTGATCATTTTCCCTTTTTTTTTTAAATTTGATGACTGTCGACTTTGCAATATTGGCATATGAAGTCACATTCACCCTCTTAGTGAAGTAATTGATGACCACAAAAATAATTCGATGTCAACTAGAAGCTTTTAACGAGATCAGCCCCATAATATCCATACCCTACATATAGTAAAGTCTGTGAAGAAAATAGAGGAGTCACATAAATCTCATCTTCTTCAATTCAATATTTGCGGTATAACTGATGCAATCCCCTTCCATGGTAGACCAACAGCGCCCAATCCTCATGTTTAGCCCGCATCTTAGTAGCCCAGGCATGTCCTGATATAATCGTGCGAAAACATATTTGAATTCTTGAAAATAGCTCAATGATGTCTTGCCTTATTTATGTGGTGAGCTAGGCTATAATCTTCACCTCTTTTCTAGGCTCATAATATCCATTGACCCCTTGTAGAGCAGGGTCTATTTTTCATCCCATTCTTAACAAATCAGAAGATAGGTTACAATTCTGTCATCTTCAAAGTCCTGAGATCCCTCTAGACACATATCTTGCTCGAAAGGAGACTCTGAGTCAGTAGCAGCGTTGCTCACATCGTTGATATCTGGAGACCTATTGTAGGTTCGAAGGAAGATTCCAAAGAATAAATGATCAAAGAATGATTATTTGTATGATATGATCATGAATGAATGATAAAAGAATATTTGAAAGAAAGTCCCCAAAAATAAAAGAATCTATACATGGAAAGAATAAAAGAATATTTGTTCAAAAAGATGCATTTTATTGAAATAAAAATTTCGGACACAAGCCTATTTCACAAAAGGGTTCTTATTGCCTCTAGGCTTAAGGCAAAAAGCTTGTTTTGAATATTACTCTAGATTTGCTCTAAAAATACAGGGATCTCTTCCACAGTCCCATTATTCAAAACACTCCTAAGTATGCAAGGGCTTGGAAACTTCGTTCACTGGTTCCCTCTTCGCTTTTAATTTCTTCAAGGAGTCACAACTTTCTTGTCTCCTCCTCCAATTATCGCATTTACTGCCTCGTCAAAGTGATCAGGTTCTGATGAAACGTCGAACTTCACGATTCCCATTTTAATGAACCTTTCGACCAACTTTTTAAACGTAGTGCAGTTTTCAATTGAGTGACCCATTATTCTCGCGTGGTACTCGCATTGAGTATTCTCATTATACCATTTTGGTAACGGAGGTTGCACGGGTTCTAAGTAGGACGGAGACACCACATGCACATCAAAAAGATTCTGATACAGCTCCTTATATGTCATCGGGATGGGTGTGAAATGGAGCCTTTCTGCATTTGGCCTTGAATTAGATTCCTGCATTGAAGAGCCTTGATACTTAGTGGTTACAGCCCTCAGCTGGCCTACGGTGACTGATTTGGGATGCATGCTTAGGATACTCACTTCATTTTCTTTGTTTCTCGGGGCTGATCTTTTGGCGCTTTCTCCCGTGTCTATCCTCCCACTCCTTACTGCATTTTCAATCATTTCGCCAGACATTACTATATCTGGAAAGCTTATGGTGACGCTTCCCAACATATGGTTAATGAATGGGGCTTTTAGAGTATTGATGAAAAGCATTGTGGTCTCTTTTTCTAGGAGTGGTGGCTGAACTTGCATGGTGACCTCCCTCCATCTTTGCGCATACTGCCTGAAACTTTCATTTGATTTTTTCTCCATGTTCTGTAAGGTAATTTTGTCAGGGGTCATGTCTGTCACATGACTGTATTACTTTATAAACGTTTGCGCTAGGTCTCTCCACGAATTAATCCTAGCACGGCTCAGTTGATTATACCACTTGGATGCTGCCCACACCAAACTATCTTGGAAGTAGTGGGTCATCAATTGATCATTATTAACATACCCAGTCATCCGTCTACAGAACATGGTAATATGGGCTTCAGGACAGCTAGTTCCATTGTACTTCTCAAAATCTGGCATTTTGAA
Organism: Gossypium sturtianum; assembly: GCA_025698515.1. NCBI lineage: Eukaryota > Viridiplantae > Streptophyta > Magnoliopsida > Malvales > Malvaceae > Gossypium > Gossypium sturtianum. The sequence goes on from CM046949.1 coordinate 4,120,661, forward strand.
CTTGTGAGGAAGCACCAAATCTGGAACCAAGCTCATGCCTTTAGCATCAATTCCATAGTGATTATCAGCGTTTTCCAAGGCCTTGAATTTTTCTTCTAACCACCTACAACGGTCCTCTAACTGCCTTGGTAATTTAAATCTTGTCATTTCTCCCACCGCTATATCTAAATCAGGGATAACAGAATTAGCTGGGTTATCTCCTGGGTTAGATCCTGAGCCAACTTGGAAGTTCATGGGCACTCCAATATCAGCTTGACCTTGTTGAGGCCTAATCGTGGCAGATGGCCTTTGAGGATGCACCTCAGGTTGTATCTGTGCATGTAGTGGGGTGAAACCCGGAGTATAGTCTTCATTATCTTCTCCCGTATTAGTCATGAGACCTTTTCCCTTGTCCATTGCCCCATTCAACAACTGAGTGATTTAAGCAACCATATTTCTTTGGGCTTCCATAATTTGTTCCCTTATATCTTGTTGGATCTTTGCCAACTGCTCTTACAGCTGGTCTTGCATGTCTCTTTGAAATTGTTCAAGTCCTTGATCCATATCTTTCGTCTTAGCGCGAGTACCGTAACGATGTTTAGTTTCCAGATTAACTTTCTCTCTTTTTCTGAAATAACTTCAACTAATTAGGGTCCTTCTATGGATTTTAATGCATATGATGCAATGTAATGCAAATGCATGAAGTGAATGCAAAAAGAAAGAGAGGCGTTGATTCTGAATTCAATTCCCTTAGAACAACTTTTCTAGAAAATAAATTCCTTTACATAAAACGAATATTTATATGGCCTTTCCCTCATATTCCAAGCGAAGACATTGATCCCTTTCTTCTTATCTGGATATTAATGTCCAATCTCACGAACTTTCTAATAAATATCTCTACTAGCTCTTTTTACTTGTTCTGGGTTGCGACTCACTGCTCACTTATTTCCACAATGCTCGCTAGCCCCTTCAAGAAAGCCGAGACATGGTGATTCTCTAATAGTCTTTGTCAGCTTGAATCATTGGGCAATAAAGTCTTGTACTCCTTCACGGACTATCAGTCTTCTCTCGTTGTATTTACTTGGACCATATTGCATTTAATCGTATTATAATCCACTTTATCAAGAAATCTATTTTCTCATGACAAACTCTTCTATTTAGCAATCGAATTTGAATCAACACCTCTTTTCTATGATGTGAATGCAATGCAATCAAAACAAAAGAGAACACGTTAAAACAAGAGAAATAAATAACAAAATAGGGCATCTATCTGGGTGACCGCTAGGGTTTGGCATAGTTCTACCTAGGGTAAGCCCTTAGGTTTTTTACATGTGGTTTAGCTTTAAAGTTGAGGTACCCGAACCAGCAGATTCCTCAACCTTCACCCATTATAGGCTCATACAGATCGAGTTCGGTTCAGGAGAATACATTTCCTTATGGCCATGCGGAAGTGAAAACTTCACGAAGACATAGATACAGATGTATCCCGTAAGCAATCCACTAGCCTATGCGGAGGTGAAAACCTCACGAAGGCATAGTTTCTCACTCCCACTTAAAGGTACGACCACAACGGTCATGCAATGCAATGTGCGCAAGAAAATAACAATCATATCCAATCTTTTTTTTGGTGTGATCGGATCACCTCAAGATTGATCGTTAAAACCTTTTGATTTATTAAAACGATAGTTTTGGTCTACGAAATTTAAAAAAACGGGTTCGGGAGTCGGTTACGCACGAGGAAGGATTAACACCCTCGTGACGCCCAAAATTGGTACCTAATTGATTATTTAATGTCTTTATGTTGAGAATTTGAAAAGATTTTAAAATACAATTCCTTTTAAAGAATGTTTGTATAACCCGTTTTGGAATATTAAGACTCTTTTGTTCCAAAAGGATAAAATATCACATCCAGTACGTTAGGGTGCGACATTTTAACCCCTGAAACTAAGATCATCCCTTAATTTCCCAAAACCCAAAATAAAAAGGATATTTAGTTATTTGGACGAACGAAAAATCGAAACCCAGCGCGTTAGGGCACAATTTCTCGAACTTCCAAACACGAAACATTGCCTTGTTTTCAAAAGCCTTATCTCGAGATAACATAATGTCACATCCAGTGCGTTAGGACACAACATTTTGAATTCCCGAGAATAAGTTTTTATTTAACCCATGCTTTGATTTTTTTAAAAAGAAAATAATAGGTTCTTTAGATTCGATGAGAAAAATCGAAACCCAGTAAGTTAGGATACGATTTCTTTCGAACCTTAGAACACAGAATGTTTGCTTATTTCAAAACGAAAATTTTAATACATTGAGTAATATGTGATTTGATTGTAGTACAATAGAAAATGGGGTATAGTATAAATACATAATATGATAGAAACAAGGGTAATAGCGTAAATAAAAAAAATAAAAGTAGAAATAATTCCAAAAATAACATTTAAAATCAACAATCTATACGAAATAACTAGAAAAAGAATAAATAAATAAAAGAAAATAATAGCAAAAATAAAAGCAAATAGTAAATTGAAAAATAAATAAATACTATATATTATTTTTTTAAAATAAAATAATTATAATAGTAAAAAAAATAATAACAAATATTAATAAACAAATAGTAATAGTAAAAATAATAGAAATAATAAAAATAGCAATAATAATGTCGATGATAAAATAATAATAATAATAATAGTAATAATAATAATAAATATAATAATGAAAATAATAATAAAAGTAATATTAAAAATAAAAATAGTATTAATAATAAAATAATAGTAATAATGTTAAGATTAATAGTAATAACAATAATAGTAATAACAATAAAAATAGTAGTGAAAATAGAAATAATAAATAACAATATTGAAAGTGATAATTGTGAAAAATATAAATGTCGGTAATGACAATATATATCGCAAAGAAAAGAGAAATAAAATAAATAACACACAGATTTTACGTGGAAACCCTTTCGGGAAAAAACCACGGGCAGAGGAGAAGAAAAATTCACTATGTCGAATTCGAACCCATTACAAGAGGAATAGACTATGTCTATTTATAGGCTTGTAAAACCTAATTCTAATCAAAGTAAAAATATATTATGCTAATAAATGCTAAATATATTATACTCATAAATATTAAATCTTCTAGAAAGAAGATATATTTTGTTTAACTTGACTTGCAAGCAATATCTTAGAATTTGGGTCACACAACTCTAACAATCTCCACCTTGACACGAATTCTCAACAAACAAGTTCTTCATCGCGAACTCTCAACGAACAAGTTCTCCACCTCTTCCATAAAACCCCTTAAGGGTTTAACTTCAACAATGAACACCAACCAAGTCTAAGCAATGCTCAAACTTGGTTATAGGAAGTGACTTAGTCATCATATCTGCAGGATTTTCATGAGTACTAATTTTTCTCACAATAATATCACCACGAGCAATAATATCACGAACAAAATAATACCGAACATCAATGTGTTTTGTTCTCTCATGAAACATTTGATCTTTTGTAAGAAAGATGGCACTCTGACTGTCGTAAAATGCTGTGCTGATTTGAAGGTCTTCATTGAGCTCACTAAAGAGTCCCTTCAACCAAATAGCTTCTTTACAAGCCTCAGTAATCGCCATGTACTCAGCTTCAGTGGTAGACAAAGCGAATGTAGTTTTCAAAGTAGCTTTCCAACTGATTGCACAACCTCCGATTGTAAAGACATAACCAGTGAGAGATCTTCTTCTATCAAGGTCTCCAGCAAAATCAGCATCAACATACCCAATGACTCCATCTCTAGTTCTTCCAAAGCGTAAGAAAACATCGTAGTACCTCGTAAGTATATTAAAATCCACCGAATCGCTTTCCAATGTTCTTTACGGGATTCGCCATTTATCCGCTAACCGCACCGATCGTGCATATGATAAATGCGGACGTGAACAAACCATAGCATACATGAGAGATCCCATCGCACTAGAGTATGGAACATGTGACATGTACTCAATCTCATCATCGATTGTGGAGACAAAGCCGATGAAAGTCTGAAATGGTCGCTAAAGGAGTACTAACAGCTTAGCACTCGCATATTGAACTCGCAAAGAACTTTCTCAATGTACCCTTCTTCGACTTAGGTACAATTTACTTGCTTTTCTATCTCTCGAGAATCTCCATACCAAGTATCTTCTTTCTTTGGTCCCAAATCTTTCATCTCAAATTCTTCACTTAGTTGGGCTTTGACCTTTCTTATCTCTCCTTTATCTTTTCTTTGCTATCAACATGTCATCAACATAAAGAAGTAGATACACAAAAGAACCATTCCTGTTTTTCTTAAAGTAAACACAGCTGTCAAAACTACTTCTTTTAAAATCATGAGAAGTCATAAAGGAATCAAACCTCTTGTACCACTGTCTTGGTGACTATTTCAAACCGTAAAGGGACTTTTCCAGCAAGCAAACATAGTCCTCTTTTTTTGAGATCTGTAAAACCCTCTCGTTGTTGCATGTAAATATCTTTCTCAAGTTCTCCATGCAAAAATGCGGTTTTACATCTAATCGCTCAAGCTCCAAATCATGCATAGCCACAATACCAAGCAAAGCTCGAATCGAACTATGCTTCACAACTGGGAGAACACATTCGTGAAGTCCACTCCTGGAATTTGATCAGAACCCTTTGCAACAAGCCTTGCTTTATATCCGGATTCTTCAACTCCTGAGTCCCTTCTTTTTTTAAACACTCATTTGCAATGTAACAGCCTTTTTACCTTTAGGAAGTTTCACAAGATCCCATGTTCTATTTTTGTGGAGTGATTCCATCTCCTCTTGCATAGCAAATATCCAATTTTCTCGAGTCTTCACTACTAACCGCTCGAGAATAATTAGACGCGGCTCTTGGTTTGCATCTATATCTTCACCACATTTAAAGCATAAGCAACTAGATCACCTCAAAGATACTTCTTTGGAGGCTTAATTTCTCTTACGGTTCTGTTTTTTTGCGATAAAGTATTGTGGTGAAGAAGCAACTCTATTCTCAATTTTTGTACTTGGCTTGAGGAGTCGACTCTGTATTAACTGATGCTCCACCACTTTTTTTTTTTTTATTGGAAGAGTCTTTAAGAGATAAGTTAGGTAGCATAGCGCAGTTTCATAAAAATAACATCTCTCGCTAATCACAACTTTTCTATTTTCAGGACACCATAACTTATACCCTTTTACACCGGCTTTATAACCAAGAAAAACACATTTAATGGATCTCGGTTCCAATTTTCCATTATCAACATGAGCATACGCAGGACACCCAAAGATCTTTAAATCGAGAATAATTAGTAGGATTACTGCACCATACCTCTTGTGGAGTCTTTTTCTCAATGGCAACGGATGGAGATCGGTTGATCAAAAACATGCAAGAGAGGTCGCCCGCCCAAAACGACTTTGGTAAGTTGGCATTTGACAACATACATCGAACCTTCTCCATGATCGTTGCATTCATTCGTTCGCAACACCGTTTTGCTATGGAGTATGACGAATCGTCAAGTGTCTCACGATCCTTCCGACTTGCACAGTTTATTAAACTCATCGTAACAAAACTCTAAGCCATTATGCAGACGGAGGTATTTTATTTGTTTTCTGTATGTTTTTCAATCATAGTTTTCCAAGACTTAAATGCGGAAAACACATCGCTTTTCTACTTCAGGAAGAATGCCCAAACTTTTCTCGAAAAATCATCAATAAAAGTTAGCATATAATTAGCTCCACCTCTTGAAGGCACTCTTGATGGCCCCTGGATCGAATGAATATACTCCAACATTCCCTTCGTGTTATGGATTCCTCCGTGAATCGAACTCTCTTTTGCTTCCCAAAAAACGCAGTGCTCACGTAACTTCAGTTTGCAAATTCCTTGCCCATCAAGAAGTCCTCTTTTGCTCAATTCGCCATTCCATTCTCACTCATATGCCCTAGGCGCATATGCCAAAGTTTAGTAATATAATCATCGACAAGGAAGAGAAGCGGCAATTTGCATCACCAATAATGATAGAACCACCGCAAAACATATAACTTGGCGATCTTTTTCTCCGCCCTTTCATCACAACGAGGAACCTTTGGAAATCTTCAAAATCCCACTTTCATTTGTGTATTTGTACCCTTTTGAATCAAGAGTACTTAACGAAATTAAATTTCTCTTCAATTTCGGAACATGTAAACGTCGCTAAGTATTTCGACAAATCCATCAAACATCTTAACTTTAATTGTTCCAACACCGCGATTTTACACGAAGCATTATTTCCAATCAAAACAACACCTTCGGACATTGTTTCGTAAGTTGTAAACCAATCCCGATTGGGACTCATGTGAAAGGTGCAACTGAATCAAATATCCACTCCTCGCCACTTTAGAATTGTTGATGAAGCGACTAGAAGTTCACCATCGTTGTAGTCTTCTACAACATCGCCTTCACCGAATTTTCTCGGTTGTTTTCCCTTTGATTCGTAGCCTCCTTTTAATCTTGTTTTGTAGCTTATAGCACTCAGATTTAACGTGCCCTTTCTTCTTGCAGAAGTTGCAAGTTTTACCTCTGTTTGAAGACTTTGATCTACCCTTAGATTTATCGCGAGGATTCCGTTCCTGTGTCCTTCCACGATCATCATTAGCATTCTGATCTTGCCTCCCACGAATAATGAGACCCTCTCTCTGAGAGTCAGGTTTAACCACAAGATGCTTCATCTTATCATACGAGGTCAAAGAATCATAAACCTCATCAACTGTGAGAGACTCACGGCTATATAAAATCGTGTCTCTGAAGGTTGAATAAGACGGGGGCAACGAACAAAGTAGAATCAACCCTAGATCTTCTTTATCATACTTGAACCTCCATGGCCCCAAGTTTGAGAGAATTTCTTTAAACACTGTTAAGTGTTCGTGCACAGACGCACCTTCCTCCAAACGATGAGCATAAAGACGTTGCTTCATATGCAACTTGCTGGTTAGAGTTTTCGACATACATATTTGTTCCAGCCTCTTCCATAATGCAGTGGCGGTCTTCTCCTTCATCACATCTTGCAAAATTTCGTTAGACAAATGCAGATGTAACTGTGTTAACGCCTTTCGATCCTTGCGCTTTTTCTCTTCCTCCGTAAATGTCGAAGGCATCTTATCTACCCCTAGCAGGGCTTCCTCTAAATCCATCTGTGCAAGAACTGCCTGCATCTTTATTTGCCACAACGCAAATCTGGTGTTGCGATCCAACAGCGGAATTTCATACTTTAAGACGCCATTACCGTGATCGAGATAAAAAACCCGGAAGCTCGGATACCAATTTGTGAAAAATATAAATGTCGGTAATGACAATATATATCGCAAAGAAAAGAGAAATAAAATAAAGAACACACAAATTTTACGTGGAAACCCGTTCGGGAAAAAACCACGGGCATAGGAGAAGAAAAATTCACTATATCGAATTCGAACCAATTACAATAGGAATAGACTATGTCTATTTATAGGCTTGTAAAACCTGATTCTAATCAAAGTAAAAATATATTATGCTAATAAATGCTAAATATATTATACTCATAAATACTAAATCTTCTAAAAAGAAGATATATTTTGTTTAACTTGACTTGCAAGCAATATCTTAGAATTTGGGTCACACAACTCTAACAATAATAATAATATTAATAATAATAAAAATAATAATAACAATAATAATAATAATGAAAATAATATATGTTAATGTACAAATAATAGTAAAAATAAAAAAATAATAGAAATTAAAAAATAAAATTAATAATGAAATAACAAAAGACAAAAGAAATAAAAAAAAAGACGAAATTGAACTAAAAATAAAAGTTTGGGGCAAATTTTAAAGAAAATAAAAGGTAAGGGACCTCTTTAGACACGCGAATAACATGGAGGGACTAAAAGGGAAAATATTCCCTCCCTCCAAAACGCTGCGTTTCAAAAGGGACTCAAAAGAAATCCAAATAAAAGTTAAGGGCAAAATTAAAAATAAGGAAAACTTAATTATAAAACTATAAAAAAGTAGAAGGGCTAAAAGCGCAATTAGCCCTTCCGTAGAAAACACGCGGATCCTGAGGGCTAATCGGGTCGGATTCGGGTCCAACATCAAAACGACGCCGTTTTGGCGCCTGGGAATAGGGCTCAAAACGACGTCGTATTATATACCCTATAAAAGTTAAAATTTTGACAAAAAAAATCATTTTCACCACATTCTAAAATAAACAAAATCAAAAACTCTCAACTCTCTCCTCTCCCTCTCTCCATGCGATTTCCGGCAGGCCCTCCGGTGAGGCTCCGGCACCGTCGCCGCCGTTCGCCGCCGGTCGCCGCCGGCTACCATGCGCGGTGGCCAATTTTTTTTAAAAGGTATTTTTTATTTCTTTTACCTTATTTCAAATACATATACATATATATATATATATATATATATATAGTAAAAAAAATCTTTATAAAAAAAGAAAAGCCGAAAAGAAAAGAAAAAAGAAAAAAACAAGTAAAACCTTTGCTGCTTTATGCTATTGATTCTGTATTTTTTTGTGTATATCTCTGTATATTTGCATGTGTATATCTGTGTCCATTTTACAGATTTCATGGGGGTTTTTATAACCAAAAAAAAAATACAGATTCTATTTTGCCCTATTTGCTCCTTCTGCTGTGTTCTTCTTTCCTTTTGCAGGTTAATGGCGCAGATCTCGACGGTGACGAAGGCTATCCGCGCTAATTGCGGCGTGATCGAATGGTGGTGCTGGGCGCTTGCGGCACGAGGGTTTTGCAGAAACCCTAGGTCCTGATTCTGTTTGGTATTTGGGCCCTTTTGGGCCTCGTAAGTTTTGGGTCTCTGTTTTGTTGAGTTAGGGGTTGAGTAGTGTGGTTTGGGTGTAACATGGTATTGGGTCTGGGTAGTCCATTTTGGGCTTGTAAACAGATCGGACTCTTTTTTTTTTTTGAATAATATGGGCCCGGGCTAAATTGGCCTATTACAATTATTATTATTATCATTAATATTATATTTTTGAGTTTTGATTATTAATATTAGTATTTATATATTATTTCGTTATTTATCTACATATTATCCTTTGTCCTATCTTACATATATAAGATATATGTATATATGTTTTCGCTATTTTCGCTACTCTACATTGACATTATTTATTTTTCCTTATTATTATCATATTAGTGCAAGATCATTGTGTGAAAAATATAAATGTCGGTAATGACAATATATATCGCAAAGAAAAGAGAAATAAAATAAAGATCACACATGATTTTACGTGAAACCCTTTCGGGAAAAACCACCAGGCAGAGGAGAAGAAAAATTCACTATGTCGAATTCGAACCCATTACAAGAGGAATAGACTATGTCTATTTATAGGCTTGTAAAACCTAATTCTAATCAAAGTAAAAATATATTATGCTAATAAATGCTAAATATATTATACTCATAAATATTAAATCTTCTAGAAAGAAGATATATTTTGTTTAACTTGACTTGCAAGCAGTATCTTAGAATTTGGGTCACACAACCCTAACAATCTCCACCTTGACACGAATTCTCAACAAACAAGTTCTTCATCGCGAACTCTCAACGAACAAGTTCTCCACCTCTTCCATAAAACCCCTTAAGGGTTTAACTTCAACAATGAACACCAACCAAGTCTAAGCAATGCTCAAACTTGGTTATAGGAAGTGACTTAGTCATCATATCTGCAGGATTTTCATGAGTACTAATTTTGCTCACAATAATATCACCACGAGCAATAATATCACGAACAAAATGATGCCGAACATCAATGTGTTTTGTTCTCTCATGAAACATTTGATCTTTTGTAAGGAAGATGGCACTGATCGTCAGAAATGTCAGCATCTTGATTTGAAGGTCTTCATTGAGCTCACTAAAGAGTCCCTTCAACCAAATAGCTTCTTTACAAGCCTCGAGAATCGCCATGTACTCACTTTCGAGTGGTAGACAAAGCGATCAGTAGTTTTCAAAGTAGCTTTCCAACCGATTGCACAACCTCCAATTGTAAAGACATAACCGGTGAGAGATCTTCTTCTATCAAGGTCTCCGCCAAAATCAGCATCAACATACCCAATGACTCCATCTCTAGTTCTTCCAAATCTGTAAAAAAAATCAGAGTACCTCGTAAGTATCTTAAAATCCATCGAATCGCTTTCCAATGTTCTTGACGGGATTCGCCATGTATCTCGCTAATCAGACCGATCGCATATGATAAAACTGGACGTGAACAAACCATAGCATACATGAGAGATCCCATCGCACTAGAGTATGGAACATGTGACATGTACTCAATCTCATCATCCGATTGTGGAGACAAAGCCGATGAAAGTTTGAAAGGGTTGCTAAAGGAGTACTAATGAGCTTAGCACTCTGCATATTGAACCTGCAAAGAACTTTCTCAATGTACCCCCTCCGACTTAGGTACAATTTACTTGCTTTTCTATATCCGAGAATCTCCATACCAAGTATCTTCTTTCTTTGGTCCCAAATCTTTCATCTCAAATTCTTCACTTAGTTGGGCTTTGACCTTTCTTATCTCTCCTTTATCTTTTCTTTGCTATCAACATGTCATCAACATAAAGAAGTAGATACACAAAAGAACCATCACTGCTTTTTCTTAAAGTAACCACAGCTGTCAAAACTACTTCTTTTAAAATCATGAGAAGTCATAAAAGAATCAAACCTCTTTTACCACTGTCTTGGTGACTGCTTCAAATCGTAAAGGGACTTTTTCAGCAAGCAAACATAGTCCTCCTTTTCTGAGACTGTAAAACCCTCTGGTTGTTGCATGTAAATATCTTCCTCAAGTTCTCCATGCAAAAATGCAGTTTTTACATCTAACTGCTCAAGCTCCAAATCATGCATGGCCACAATACCAAGCAAAGCTCGAATCGAACTATGCTTCACAACTGGGGAGAACACATCTATGAAGTCCACTCCTGGAATTTGACTGTAATATTTTGCAACAAGCCTTGCTTTATATCTAGGTTCTTCAACTCCTGGAGTCCCTTCTATCTTTTTAAACACCCATTTACAGCGGACAACCTTTTTACCTTTAGGAAGTTTCACAAGATCCCACTTTCTGTTTTTATGGGGTGATTCCATCTCCTCTTGCATAGCAAACATCCACTTTTCTGAGTCTTCACAGCTAACCGCCTCAGAATAATTAGACGGCTCTTGATTTGCATCTATATCTTCGGCCATATTTAAAGCATAAGCAACTAGATCAGCCTCGGCATACTTCTTTGGAGGTTTAATTTCTCTTCTAGTTCTGTTTTTGGCGATAGAGTATTGTGGTGAAGAAGCAACTCTATTCTCAATTTTGTGCGGCTTGAGGAGTCGACTGTGATTAACTCGATGCTCCACCAGCTTTTGATTTTCTTTATTGGAAGAGTCCTTAAGAGATAAGTTAGGTAGCATATAGTTTCATCAAAAATAACATCTCTGCTAATCACAATTTTTCTATTTTCGTGACAAAGATAACTTATACCCTTTTAGACCAAATTTTTATAACCAAGAAAAACACATTTAATGGATCTCGGTTCCAATTTTCCATTATCAACATGAGCATACGCTAGACACCCAAAGATCTTTAAATCGTAATAATTAGCAAGATTACTGCACCATACCTCTTGTGGAGTCTTTTTCTCAATGGCAATGGATGGAGATCGGTTGATCAAAAACATGCGATAGAGGTCGCCGCCCCAAAACGACTTTGGTAAGTTGGCATTTGACAACATACATCGAACCTTCTCCATAATCGCTCGCATTCATTCGCTCGCAACGCCGTTTTGCTTTGTAGAGTATGATGAACTCGTCAAGTGTCTCACGATCCCTTCCGACTTGCACAATTTATTAAACTCATCGAACAAAACTCTAAGCCATTGTATCAGTCTTTGAGGTATTTTATTTATTTTCCTGTCTATTTTTCAATCATAGTTTTCCAAGACTTAAATGCGGAAAACACATCGCTTTTTCTCGCCTTGGAAGAATGCCCAAACTTTTCTCGGAAAAATCATCAATAAAAGTTAGCATATAATTAGCTCCACCTCTTGAAGGCACTCTTGATGGCCCCCATGCATCGAATGAATATACTCCAACGTTCCCTTCATGTTATGGATTTCCTTTGTGAATCGAAATCTCTCTTTTGCTTCCCAAAACGCAGTGCTCACAGAACTTCAGTTTGCAAATTCCTTGCCCATCAAGAAGTCCTCTTTTGCTCAATTCTGTCATGCCATTCTCACTCATATGCCCTAGGCGCATATGCCAAAATTTAGTAATATCATCATCTGACAAGGATGAGGAAGCGACATTGCATCACCAATAACAGAGAGAACCACGCAAAACATATAACTTGACGGTCTTTTCTCCGCCCTTTCATCACAACGAGGAACCTTTGGAAATCTTCAAAATCCCACTTTCAGCTGTGTATTTGTACCCTTTTGAATCAAGAGTACTTAACGAAATTAAATTTCTCTTCAATTCTGGAACATGCCGTACGTCACTAAGTATTCTGACAACTCCATCAAACATCTTAACTTTAATTGTTCCAACACCTGCGATTTTACACGAAGCATTATTTCCCATCAAAACAACACCTTCAGACACTGTTTCGTAAGTTGTAAACCAATCCCGATTGGGACTCATGTGGAAGGTGCAGCCTGAATCAAGTATCCACTCATCGCCCACTTTAGAATTGTTGACAAAAGCGACTAGAAGTTCACCATCGCTGTAGTCTTCTACAACATCAGCTTCACCAGAATTTTCTGGTTGTTTTCCCTTTTGATTCGCAGCCTCCCTTTTAATCTTATTCTGTAGCTTATAGCACTCAGATTTAATGTGTCTTTTCTTCTTGCAGAAGTTGCAAGTTTTACCTCTGTTTGAAGACTTCGATCTACCCTTAGATTTACCGCGAGGATTCCGTTCCTGTGTCCTTTCACGATCATCATCAGCACTCCAATCTTGTCTCCCACGAACAATGAGACCCTCTCCCTGAGAGTCGGGTTTAACCACAAGATGCTTCATCTTATCATACGAGGTCAAAGAATCATAAACCTCATCAACTGTGAGAGACTCTCGGCTATATAAAATCGTGTCTCTGAAGGTTGAATAAGACGGGGGCAACGAACAAAGTAAAATCAACCCTAGATCTTCCTTGTCATATTGAACCTCCATGGCCTCCAAGTTTGAGAGAATTTCTTTAAAAACTGTTAAGTGTTCGTGCACAGACACACCTTCCTCGAAACGATGAGCATAAAGACGTTGTTTCATATGCAACTTGCTGGTTAGAGTTTTTGACATACATATTTGTTCCAGCCTCTTCCATAATGCAGCGGCTGTCTTCTCCTTCATTACATCCTGTAAAATTTCGTTAGACAAATGCAGATGTAACTGTGTTAACGCCTTTCGATCATTGCGCTTCTTCTCTTCCTCCGTCAATGTCGAAGGCATCTTATCTACCCCTAGCAGGGCTTCCTCTAAATCTATCTGTGCTAAAAATGCCTGCATCTTTATCTGCCACAACGCAAATCTGGTGTTGCGATCCAACAGCGGGATTTTATACTTTAAAGACGCCATTACCGTGATCGAGATGAAAAAACCCGGAAGCTCTGATACCAATTTGTGAAAAATATAAATGTCGGTAATGACAATATATATCACAAAGAAAAGAGAAATAAAATAAAGAACACACAGATTTTACGTGGAAACCCTTTCGAGAAAAAACCACGGGCAGAGGAGAAGAAAAATTCACTATGTCGAATTCGAACCCATTACAAGAGGAATAAACTATGTCTATTTATAGGCTTGTAAAACCTAATTCTAATCAGAGTAAAAATATATTATGCTAATAAATGCTAAATATATTATACTCATAAATACTAAATCTTCTAGAAAGAAGATATATTTTGTTTAACTTGACTTGCAAGCAATATCTTAGAATTTGTGTCACACAACTCTAACACATTGTTCACTCATTTGGTGTTTATTATTATTACCAATGTTTCCGATATTTTGAGTTTTAACGTCATCAACTTCATTTTCTCGTAACTATATCGTGAACCATGTTTAAACATAGTTACGCATTTTTAACCTAAATAAGTATTGTTTCAAATATCATTAATTTTTACTTAAATACATCAACAAAATTCTCAAAAATTGGCAATGTTCTATATCCGAATGATTCGAGAAAAAATCGTGCCCTAACTTACGGGGTTTCGATTTTCCTCGTTGAATTCGAATAATTGAATATCCTTTCAAAAATTAAAACACGTAAGATTTCAAATAAAAATCGAAGACCGAATTATTCTCCAATATTCGAAATGTCACGTCCTAACTTACGGGATGTGACGTTTTGTGGCCTCGAGATAAGAAGGTCTTTAATATATTTTTGACTTATTTAAGCATTTCAAAACAAAATATACATTAATACAAAAAGGGATCGTATTTTAAATTATTTTCGAGTTTTCTATTTTCGACACTAAGACACTAATTAATCAACTAGGTACCAATTTTGGGCGTATCGACGGTGGTAGTCCTTCCTCGTGCGTAACCGACTCCCGAACCCGCTTTCTGGATTTCGTAGACCAAAAATCGTCATTTTAGTAAATTTAAATTTTATTAAAATGATTGAATTACGAGGTGATCCGATCACACCTCATAAAAAAGGATTGGTGGCGACTTCCGTTTTTTCATTTTCGTTTTCAAAACCAAAGTCAATCCCCTTTTACAAAAAAATGGTTTTGACAACTTGGCGACTTTATTGGGGATCCAAAATAAGAGAGTCAAGCCACGAGTTGATTACTTTTTGTCTTTTTGTCGAAAATTGAAAATTTGGTTTAAATATACGATCCTTTCATTGCATTTCATCCGTCTTTGTTACGATCCTCATCATTGTGGTTTATAATTGCTGTGTTGGTTTAAGTTTTGGTATCTTTCTGAACATTGCATCGCATGATCGGTCGATCTTACCCTTTTAAGTGAGAGTGAGAAACTATTCCTTCGTGAAGTCTTCACCTCCGTGTAGGATAATGATAGCTTTCGGGATACATCCGTACCTATGTCTTCGTAAGATTTTTATCTCCGTGTAGCCATAGGGAAATGTATTCCCTTAAACTGAACTCAGTCCATATGAGCCTATAATGGGTGAGGATCGAGAAATCTGCTGGTTCGGGTACCTTTGCTTTAGAACCGAACCCCATATAGCGAGCCTTAAGAGCCCACCCTAGGTAGAACCACTCCAAACCCTTAGCGATCATCCAAGTAGGTGCTATATTTGTTATTTATGTTCTTGTACTGACGTATTTTCTTTTGTTCTGGTTATGATTGCATTACATTTTCATCATAGAAAAGAGGTGTTGATTCAACGTTCAGTTGCTAAATAGAGAGCTTGTCATGGAAAATGGATTTCTTGATAAAGTGGAGGATAATGCGACCTTTAGAATATGGTCTGAGTAAACACAACGAGAGAAGGGTGATGGTCTGACGAAGGAGTACACGACTTTGCTTCGTTGCCCGAGGATTCAAGCCGACAAAGATTATTCGAGAGCCGTTAACGTCCTGATTTCCTTAAAGAAGCTAACAAGCATCACAAGGATGAGTGAGCAACGAGTCGCGGCCCAGATCAAGAAAAAAGGAGCTAGTAGAAGCATCCATTGGAAGATTCGCGAGATTTGGTCTTAACATCTGGATATGAAGAAAATGATCGATGTCTTCACTTTGAGTATTAGGGCAAGGCCGTATATGTAATCTGTTTTATGTAAAGAAATTTGTTTTCTAGTAAAGTTGTTCTAGTGGAATTGAATCAGAGTTAATGCCTCTTTTCTCTTTTTTTACATTCATTTCATGCATTAGCATTGCATTGCATCATATGCAATAAAACTCACGAAAGACCCTAAAATCTTGACAGTTACCCTGGAATATCGATACACGAGGAAAAACTAAAGAAATGGACCAAAGGCTGGAGAGATTAGAACAAATGTAAATATAGATGCAAGAGCAATTGGCCAAAATTCAACAAGATATGAGGAATCAGATGCTTGAATTCCAAAGAAACATGATGAGCCAGTTAACCCAGATGCTAGCTGGAGGGTTAGAAAAAGGAAAAAGCCCTATGGTTAATTCCGGAGACGATAACGAGAACTCCGCTTATCATTCAGACTTTGCCCCAACAAACACCCCAGCACAACCAGACGCGTATCTACAAAGGGTTTCTATTAACATGAGACCACAATACCAGACCGGTACCTCGACACCAGTGAACTTCCTGACAGGTTCAGGTTCTAGTCCAGGGAATAATCCAATCAATCCTGTCATCCTTGATTTAGATGATCTGGCAGAAACAAAAAAGTCGAGAGTAGAGCTCCCAAAACATTTTGAAGATCGTTACAAACGGAAAAGGCGAGGGTGGAGCTCCTAAATTAATACTCTAAAGACCTCGAGAAAGAGGAAAAATATGGTGAATAATACGAGTATGTATAATAAGGGCTATTCAAGACCGATTACCGTAAGCCAGCCAAGGACGTCAACTACTATCCATCAGGTCCCCCCAATGCAAGATTCCAATCCAAGATCGAATTCAGAAAAACTCCGGTTCACGCCCATCCCGATAACGTATGGGGAGTTGTACCAAAGTTTGTTTGATGCACATATAGTATCCCCTTTCTACCTAAAACCTATACAGCCCCCCTTTCCCAAATGGTACGACGCGAACGCCTAATGCGAGTACCACGCGGGGATCATAGGACACTCGATTGAGAACTGCACCGCTTTCAAAAAGATAATCGAAAGACTCATCGATATGGGTATTATGAAGTTCGATGATCCATTTGATGTAGAAAATCCGTTACCCAACCATTCTGACAAAGGGGTAAGCGCAATAATCGAGAATACGGGGAAGAGAATCAAGAGGAATATTGCAGAAGTAAAAACCCCATTGAAATTGGTTTTGAAACAAATAATAGACATGTGATTAATCATTCAGACTTCAGAGGAGGCACCCAAAGGGGTGAGGAGCCACTGTGAATTCCACGCAGAAGAAGGTCATGAAATCCAAGAGTGCGCTGAATTCAAAACTTTGGTACAGAGCCTAATGGATAATAAAGAGTTGGAATTCCTTGAAGAGGTCAAGAGCCCGAAAGGAATATCGGGGAATCTAAACATTAACACCGTATCTAAAAAGGGAACCGGGGAATAGAATTTTCCAAGCGTCTGCCCTTACATACTTGGGAGTGTTTTGAACAATGGGACTGTGGAAGAGATCCCTGTATTTTTTAGAGCCAAATTTGGAGTAATGTCCAGAACACGCTTATTGCTCTAAGCCTATGAGCAATAAGAATCTTTTTGTGAAATAGGCTTATGTCCAACATCTTTATTTTCAATGAAAATGCATTTTTGTGTCTCACTTTGAGCAAATATTTTTTTATTCATTTATTTCATTCATGATTCATACCACATAAATAATTATTCTTAGATTCATTTGTTCTTTGAATATTCCTTCATATTTTTATAAAAAGCATTAATTAATATCTTACATTTTTAAACACTAAATTATTTGTCCTTAATAATATTTAACCCTAATTAATGTTGATTAATTAAATAAAACTAAAAAATAATAATAGTAACGCAAGGTTTATGTGCATTTTTGTTCAACTTATAGTAGGGTGGATTAGAATTTAGAAATTTAAGATTTATAATTTTACGAGAAGAGTTAGATTAGGATTTAGGTCTTAATGGATCTAGGGTTTTAGAATTTTATAAAGAAAAAATAGACTACTTTTACTAGCTTTGTAACAAAAGTTAATTTTGATGTTTGTTGTTGATGTATTACGTTTCATGTATTCTACAAAAATATGATGTGACATGTTATACTGGGTGTTTAAAAATGACTCTTTACTATTATTCTTATCTAAGTTAAACTCAAAAAATTAATATTTAAACTTGTCCTAGTTTTAGGGGAAAAAAATCTTACTTAGATACAGATCTTTTTATAAATAAAGTCATCCGTTCGACTTAATTGACTTGGCTTGCTTTGGACTAGACTGCAATAAAAAGAACTTTTGACCTCGTATCAGCCCACTAATTCTGAATTCTTGTTAAAAATAATTAAAAAATACATAAATATTAATATAAAAATATTTTTAATATTTTATATTTTTTAAATAATAAAATAAATTATTTAGATAAATTAAGTTAAATTGATTTCAGACTAAAACTTCAAAAATATTTAAATTTAAGTCATGTATATATATATTTGAATAATCTCATTATAAGTTTTTGATCATATCTGCACACATGAACTCACGTCCTCCTACATTGATAACAATACCCATGTCAATTGAGTTAAGACTCAACCAACTTCTATAAGATATATTAAATGTATATAATTTTATAAATTAAATATCTTCTTCCACTTCTACTAAACAAATTCATTAATGTTTTTAAACTTGTTCCACTTCTCACAAACAGATTAATTAATCTTAAAATGTAGCAAAGCTAAATTAATCATTATAATTGATTATAGATATTTTGCATCGGTTGTGTCGATGTAGCTACAAGGCTGCTCCACTTAGGCATCATATATTTCTTATTTAATATATGTATGAGAGAGACTTGTACACATAATGATCTTCAAAAGTGGAAGCCAAAAAATCATATAAAAGCAGATTGAGAGTTCATTAATTAATAAATATTTATTTTATAAAATAATTTATGCGAAAATTGCCGAGGCGCCTTGAAGGAGGCTAGCTCCTAAAAATATATAATTGTAGATTTATTTTTAAAAAATAAAATTATATTTTAACTCTTCAAAAATTTATAACTTAATTTTGATTTTTTTTAAAATAACTTCACCATTACGTAGAAGTTTTAATGTTAATCACGAGAGTTAGGTGAGATAGTAATGGTCTTTTCTATCTTAACTAGTGGTTGAGGGTTCGATCCTCACCTTGGGTATGGATCAGTTTTAAAATTCGTGGCTGGTATCTACCTCTTACTCGGCATATAGAATGCGAAAGATTAATTACTGGGCTCATTCTGATAGATATCTTGAGAAATTTAAAAAAAAAATATTGATATGGAGAGAGGCAAAAAAGTGAGTGGTTTATAGGTGATTAAGTAATAATAATCGCCTAAAAATGTGTACGTGGAATGCGTTCAACCCTCTGATCAAAGATTTGTTGGCAATTAAGTGAAGTGTTGTTTGAAAGAATGGATAGTCCAAAATTATGAGCTACCATTCAAGTAATGCGTTGTAAAGCCACTACTAATTGTTGCGTTCTTGAAATAATTTATAAAGGCAAATTTTTGGGGCGTATGCTGTGGTGGATAAATAGAACTTTAAAAAAAAAAAATGAATATAACCATATATTTGGGTAAGTTACTTAATTATTATTTTCAGAAAGTTGTTTATATTTAGTATATTAAGTTTTTATTGAATTTAAAAATAACTTATTAATTATGTTTTTATTTACATAGGTTTTGTCTTGTTAGCAGGGAGGGACAGTATTAGAAATTTTTATGGGCTGGGATAAAATTAAAATATTTTAAGGTTTTTACGTCAAAATTGCTTAAACTGAATTATTAACTTTTTAGAGGGTTTAGAAAAAAAATTAGAATAGATTAAATTGGATTAGTTAGGTTAAGAGGGGCTAAAAGTGTAATTGAACCATTTAACCAAGGGTCAAGACCCCTAAGACTTGGATTTTGACCGAGCAAACCAGGCAGTCTTAAGCGGATAATTGACTTCCAAATTGTCTATGTGAGTGAACACTCAAGTTGAAAATCCCAAAGAATTCTTTTTAAGACACCGAAGTTAAAAGCTACTAAGGTGATACAAGCAAGAAAAGTTGGAACACTCAAGAAAGCATGAATAACTGTTTGATGTATTTCATTATTGAATGATGAATGATACAAATGAAGTTGGTGAGGTCTCTATTTATAGTTGTGTCTCCCTTTACATTAACGATATAGATTGAATTACATTAACGACTCATACTCAAACCTGTCTACAAAATAAAGTTCTAAGGAATTTTAGAATCTCCATTATCCTTATCCTTATAATTCAAATTAATTTGGTAAATTACAAGTTACTGAATTATTTATTAGACCACGAGACTTTAAGTAGATGGGCCTCAAGAATTGGTCTCTGGTGGGTTAAGTAACCTCAATTTACTCAAAAAGAACTTTTTGATCTATTATGTGTGCCTTGGTCACGGGTCATTGTGCATGTGCCATGACAGTCTCCCCACCTAATCTATCAATACCCTCCTCACCTCCTCAAAATGAAATTGGTCAATCTTGTCTTGGAAATGCCACAATGCTTCAGCTAATTCCCAATTAACCTCATTATCGGGTAGTCCTTTCTTTTGGGTAAATTGACTTGGCCTATAATTTTGTCGTTGTTGAATTCGATATGCCATACCACACATTGTACATTTCAAGTATAGGTCATCACTCCTATTGCCATTTATTGTAACTTGATTTGATTTAAGTCTTAGGCACACTTACATTAAACACTTGATGAACGTTGAGTAATGATAACGACTTCAATTTGTGGATCATTTTGTAGATCTATTTAATAACTCTGAAAAGATCTTTGTAACACCTTAGCAAACCCACAATTTGATGGTCTTGTGTAACCTACATCCAAAATTTGTAGCAAATCTCATTGTACAACACTAGAATAATGTTTGAGATTCACTTTCCTCAATGAGTTTACTCTATTAGATTGCTTGTGTTGAATCAATATTTCTTTACCTACAAAATTTGATGCATAATCCACATTTTTCATAGATGGTGATTTCACTGGCGACTCAACATATTTAATATCAGAAAAAAAGGATGTTGCACCTTCAAGGGGTCTTATCAATGTTCAGAATTGCCAAGTCAATTGATAAGTACTCCTAATTCATATATTCTAAACCTTTATTATTTTACCTTTTATTGATTTTCGAGTAAAATATCATGTCTTAGCTTTATTTGCATATTTAGTGTTACGTTTGCATACATCGATATTTTTATTTATTTTTTCTTTGATTTTATATTAATTAGTAATAAATAATTGTTTTAGTGTTTTCATTATTGAGTTGTTTATTTTTATTTTCTCTCCTATTTCGTTTTGTTGTTTGTTCTCTCTTTATTTTTTGTTTCACAACAAATTCAAAATTGTAAAAATTTATTAAGTTAATTATAATGCAAGTTTCATTTCCTTTCATTACTCAAAAGAACAATAGAATGCAAGAAACAATGGAAAAGGTCAATGTTACGTAAAAATGCTTATAAAGAATAGTTTTAGGGTAGACTAATGCATAGCATATATTACACAAATAAAAGAGTTTAGACCAAATTGAATAAATATACAAGGATGGAGAGTTAAAATTGTTATTAAACCACATACAAAAAACACCAAAAATAAGTATTTAACTCTTTCATATAACATACAAAAACCCAATTACCATATTTTTCAAAAGAAAAGCCAAAATACAATTCATATAGTACAAAATTTACCATGATATTTTGACCTATTTTAAGCTTATAATAATAATAATAATAATAATAATAATAATAATAATAATAATAATAATTTAATATGAGTTAATTAAACCCAACTCCCAAAATAATTAAGATGTGGGGTTCTTATTTAAAACTTTCAAAGGGTCCACATAATGAAACATACTTAAAATTATTAATTAATAACAAGTTGGGAAAAGAATCCTTACACACACAGCCCATTTAAATTTGTTGCAAATTGAAATATAAATATGACATACGAAATAAATAATAATAATAATATTGACATATTATTCGTGGAATTTTAAATTCTACAAATAAAATTATGAGGTTGACAAATATCCTATAAAGATTTAATAAAATAATTTTAAAAAATACATGTTAATTTTTTAAAATTACTTATAAAATAATAAAAATAATACATTATCCATCTACTAAATACTGATCCATAATAATAATTTAAAAAGAATAACTTCAACACTTTGACTAAGTTCTTACATATACTCGCTTACAGTTGGATTCACTAGCACACTTATTTTAGAACTAAAATAAAAAAAAAACAAAAAAAACTAAATACTGATCCATAATAATAATAATAATAATAATATTTTTTAAAACTAAAGGGAAAGAAGAAAAGGAAAATAAAGAAATAAAAAGAAAAAAATTAAATTGTTCAAAAAAATAAAAGTATAGAGACTGGTTTTAACAAATGGAAAACATAGAAAAATTATGTTAAAAGATATGAAGAAAGGAGGAAAATAAAAGGAGAAGCAGAAGAGAATGAAAAAAAAAGAAAAAAGTTAAAAGAATATAAAAGAAAAAAAATTAAATTGCTCAAAACGAAAAAATATGGGAAGCAATTGTATAATTTAACCTAAATTTTTTGTTTAAAATAATTATTTAACGTGCCATGTCAGCTTATCGTTACACCATTAACGACAATTAACGGTTCAATAACTAAAATGTTATAACACGTTAACGTAAGTGATTAAAACGTAACATTTCAAACATAAGTGATTAAAATATATCCTGAAGTAAATTAAAATGACTATTTTAATAATTTACCTTTAAAAAAATTACCTAGTCAATGTTTAGAAGGGTCGGACACATTTCAAGTTACATACTTCTTTTATTATTGTTTTTATCTATTTGTTAAATTAATGTTATGGACTAATTTAATTGAGTTTATAAAATAAATTGTATTATTTTAAAGGTGTTTTTATTATTTATATTTTTTACATAGAAAAAGAGAAAAATATTACCACATCATAGAATTTGAACCTATCCGTTTATAGTTTTTAGGGTAAACTATTTTATTGGTGACTCAAATTTTAGGGTATTTTTATTTTGGTCACCCAAAATGAAATCCTTACAATTTGACCACCCAACTTTTAGAGAGTTTTCATTTTAGTCACCCAAGCGTTAAATCTCTAATGATAGTTAACTGTACACGTCACTTCATATTTGCACTTTCATTTTGGGCACCAAACTTTTAGGTCATTTTCATTTTGGTCACTCAAAAAATATATCTTTTAAGTATTGATTGAAGTAAAAAAATCGAGAATTAAAGTGGGAAAGCAATAGAAACTAAAATAATACACAAAAATGATCAAATTCTACTTGTTTATCTCATTGTCGAAAATTTTAAATCCATTTCATTTTAATCCTTGATTTTTTACCCCAATCACTATTTAAAAAAATATTTTTTTTAGTAATCAAAACGAGTGCGACCTAAAAGTTGGGTGACTAAATATGGGTGTAAACATGATGTGGCATGTACAATTAACCGCCGCTAGAGATTTAACACTTGAATAACTAAAATGAAAGTTGGATGACCAACTAAATAATTTACCCTAGTTTTTAATATTTATATTAAACCATTGAATCAAAATCTTATTTGTTATTTATATTATGTTAATTCTTTATAAATTTAAAATTCGAATCCCATATCTTACAAAAGCTGGGATGGGGACAAGGTGGGCTAAGAACACTAGTTGAGTGTTGGCAGGGGATCAAAAGAAGTGACCCCAGTTCCTCATCCTTTTAACACCAAATTCTAGCCACCATACAAAAACAGAGCATGCAATCCTCCTCCCCCAAAAAGGCAATGAATTTACTTGATTGGATAAAAAAGAAGTGACAATTGATTATACCAATGAAAGGTTTGTTGTAACCTCTCCGCAACATTAACGCCACTCCCTATTTAATCTCACAAAAATATTTTGGTCTATAGTCTTCATTCTGTGTGCGGCTGTGAGCAGTCCCAACTTCCTAAAATTCAATACCAGGTGCCCCTTCCAATATCTTGTTATACTGAATTCAACTCCTCTAATGGAGTCCTTCCAAATCACCATATACTCTGTTCTTTCTTGGATTCCCTTAAATTACCCTTCTTTCAAAACCTACACTAGCACCCTAGATTCCATTAGATTCCATTAAGCCACCAACACAACAACGTTACCAGAAAGTAGTATATAGGGGAAAAGAAAACAGCGATGGAGGAGAGGCATGTTTTGTTTGGGAAATACGAGATGGGGAGGCTGTTAGGGAAAGGGACTTTCGCCAAAGTCTACTACGGGAAAGAATTAGCCACCGGTGAAAGCGTGGCGGTGAAAGTCATCAGCAAAGATCAGGTGAAGAAGAAAGGGATGATGGATCAAATCAAGAGAGAAATCTCAGTGATGCGCCTTGTTCGACATCCCAACATAGTGGAGCTCAAAGAAGTAATGGCGACCAAGAAAAAGATCTTCTTTGTTATGGAACATGTCCGTGGGGGTGAGCTCTTTGCCAAAGTTTACAAAGGCAAGCTCAAAGAACACGTCGCTCGTAAGTACTTTCAACAGCTGATCAGCGCCGTTGATTTCTGCCACAGCAGAGGTGTTTCCCACCGTGATTTGAAGCCTGAGAATCTCCTGTTGGACGAAAATGAAGATCTAAAGATCTCTGATTTTGGGTTGTCGGCTTTGCCTGAGCAGCTTCTCAATGATGGTCTCCTTCACACTCAGTGTGGGACACCAGCTTACGTTGCTCCCGAGGTTTTGAGGAAAAAAGGGTACGATGGATCCAGAGCTGATATTTGGTCTTGTGGGGTTGTTTTATATGTTCTTCTCGCAGGTTTCTTGCCTTTTCAAGATGAGAATATGATGAAGATGTATAGGAAAGTTTTCAAAGCCGAATTCGAGTTCCCCACCTGGTTTTCGACAGAATCGAAGCGTTTGATCTCGAAACTACTTGTGGCAGATCCTGAAAAAAGGATCACAATCCCAGCTATAATGCGTGATCCTTGGTTTAGAAAAGAATTCACACGTCCCCTTGCGTTTTCGATCCAAGAACCGATAGACGATGATGAATCCGCACCCTCTAAGAGTACTAAACTATCGTCTCCCAAATTCTTCAACGCGTTCGAGTTCATTTCCTCTATGTCGTCGGGGTTCGATCTGTCGGGCTTGTTCGAGGACAAGAGAAAATCGGGGACGATGTTTACGTCAAGATGTTCAGCCAGTGCTATAATGTCTAAAGTCGAAGCTGTTGCGAAGGGGTTGAACTTCAGGGTGGGGAAAGCCAAGGACTTCAAGATGAGATTACAAGGGTCATCGGAAGGGAGGAAAGGGCGGTTGTTGGTGACCGCTGAGGTGTTCGAGGTGGCACCGGAGGTAGCGGTGGTCGAATTCTCCAAGTCAGCAGGGGATACCTTGGAGTATGCTAAGTTTTGCGAGGAAGATGTTAGGCCTGCATTGAAAGACATTGTTTGGACATGGCAAGGTGACAGTTTCAATGAGGCAGAAGAACGTGAAAAACAAGTACAACAAGACACAGCCGAGCCTAACACATTGTAGAAAATAGGGAAAATTTTCTTTGTTTACCCTTTTTTTTGTGTGTGTTCTGTTTTGGTGGAGGATGAGAATCTGTAAATACGTATTTTGTGATTAGTACAATATTGCATAATATGGGTTTGGATATTGCGTACACATAATAAGCAAGTATATAGTGGCAATGGAGTTTTTGATGAGAAGTTAATTCCTTTTTTCCTTTTTGCCTTTTTTCTGTTGCTTTCTTGGTTTGGGAAAAGAAAACGAAAACAAAACAGACAAAAGTGATGGATGGATGGCATGTTTGTGGAAGGCAAGCTACAGTTGCAGCAGCCATTGTTTTGCTTTTAAACCAATCACTGTCTTGAGACGAGAAAGAAAAGGACTGTTGCAGCAGCATTCATGGAAATTAATGTTAATTCAAACATTCTTTTCCTCTGCAAATCCAATTCATGGAGAGCATTTTTGAAAGTTAGTTTTATATGCATAGCATAATGATAGCTACTCCACAAGCAGAACCGGTGACACTCTTGCAATTTTTATTGAGTTTAGGACCATTTCTTTCCATTTCTTTCCTATAGCACATTGGACTCTTTTCTTTCTCTATAAAAATTTAACTCAAAAATTTGCTTAAAATGTATTGAATTATCCATTATACTAACAAGTATTTGATGTAGTGGTAAGACGCATTGCATTCTCGAGAGAATGCAAATTCAAGCCTTAAAAATAACATTATTAGAAGAGGTAACCACAAAGTTCGGATATAAACTATAAAATGAATATGGAGAACCTTGAAAACAACTTCCCAAGTT
This sequence comes from Gossypium sturtianum, assembly GCA_025698515.1. Taxonomy (NCBI): domain Eukaryota; kingdom Viridiplantae; phylum Streptophyta; class Magnoliopsida; order Malvales; family Malvaceae; genus Gossypium; species Gossypium sturtianum. The sequence goes on from CM046949.1 coordinate 4,146,785, forward strand.
CAATCCATATTTATATCTATATTTTTTTTACAATCGTGTATCACCAATAAGAATAAACTACTACTAGAAATCTTATCACATGCGTCCGTGAATTTAGAATACATATATGTGTTTAAAAATGACATAGAATAAATAATGAAATGTATGGTTTGAAACTAATTAATCATAATAACACATGAAATATGTACGATATTAAAATAAAATCATATTAAATTATGAGTAAAACAGTATTTAAACACATAAATATATCTGATTAATAATACTAAATGCACTACAATTGTTTATCATGGTATTATCATCAACCGAGAGTTAGTGTCGAATTAACTTGTGATACTAACTCTATTAACAACATTATTAATACATACAAGTGATGGAGATAATAAATCGTGTATATTAAAATATAAATGTATAACACACGTTAGAATGAAACTTTAGTTAAGCAATAAATTTAAAGTTTTATTAATCTAATTGGCGTAGATTCAAATCTTATTTTATGCAATTTTTATTGACTTTTATTAAAATAAAAGACTAAAATACCCTTATTTTAATTACGAAAAAATATCTTCGTAATTTTTTTAATCGAATTAGTGCTCGATTTTTATTTTTATATTTTTAAATATAACCTAATTACATATGCCATTTTTTCAATTTAGACTCCAGTGGTGCACTCAAGTCAGTGATAGAATAGAATGAATAATTAAATTGTATTATATTAAACAAGTCTTAATCTAAGATTAAGACAAATGTCGCTGGTAAAGTAGTAGTAACAAATGAGAATGAGGCACCGAGTATAAAGCAAGAAGACTAAAATGAAACGTGGAGAAATCAGGTTGTGACACATTAAAAAAGGTAATTTAGTGGAAGGTCCTCCGAAGTAGCTTTCATATGATATGAATTTGTAGTCTTCTTGCATGGGATGTCTGTAGTACAAGTAGCTAAATTAAAAAGGTTCATGGGGATACGTCATTGCCTGCCCTTGTCTTCCTTCCATCGCGGAAATCTTGGCAGGTGTTTCAGCTCAGCTCATCATCACATCATCCAAAAACCAAGTTACTTCAGCCTTTCACCTTAATCACCACCCTATTCTGAAATGATCAAAGACAAAGGTCTCCTCTAGGGATGCAATGCTTTGTAGATTCAAGTATCTTAGTTTAGCTTTGTTTATCAATTTTTATATCTAAATTCGAACTTAAGGTTAATAATATATATTAAAAGAAATAATATAATTTAATATTAAAAATATTTAAAATATACAAAACTATTCAAGTTAGGTATTATTAAACTTGAATTTAATTTAATTAATAGTTTAAGTTACTTATGTTTACGATCTAATAATTATCGAATTGAACTTGAGGTTTTTTCGATCAAACTCGAAAAACTTGTGAGTACCAGTCCAATAATTTTGATGAGTGGTATTTATTGTAAGTTTATAACTCAGTATTTGATATGTTGAATCTCATTCATTTCAGGAAGAAAACAAAAAGGAGGGGAGGGACGAAGAAGGTATTCCGTGTCTGATTTAATTACATGATCAAATGATGAAGATAAAGAAAAGATGGTTAAAATAGAGTCGCCATCAAGTTTTAGATAATGTTGAAATTTCAAAACATAATTTTCATATAATGCTTTCATTAAATGTTGGATATAGAGTTAGATAACTGTTGAGTTTTGATTATCTAATTGGATAATTGTAATATTTAAGTATTAAATAAAAATTTAGGTAAATTATAAAATTAATCACTTAATTATGAGCGACGTATTTCTGTTTTGGTCATTTAGGTTTACAATTTTTTTTTTTTAATCATTAACATTATTAAAATTTAATATTTTGGTCACTCTTGTTAAATCGCTAACAGTAACTCCTTTTTATATTGGCATAATAAAAAATGTAACTATATAATATTTACATATTCTATCAATAAAAAACACATTTTTATCCGCATGTTGTAAGATTTTCAAAAAAAAATTCCCCTTAGATAAAAAATAAACCCTTTAAATTCTTTGAATATAAATTGTAAAATTTCGCAATGAGATGAGAAATATCTTTTTGGACCGTATTTTATTGCAGTTTCTTTACAAAATATATGAAATTTCAAATTAAACTTGGATTTATTTTGAGATAATCAATTATATGAACAACTTTAATTTGATAATTAAAGAAACTAAACAAATATCAGTTTAGGACTCTTGATGTCGCAATTTTTTTTTAAACATTAATCCATTATAAGTTTTTATAATATTTGTTCTTTTTTATATAATATAAAACTACTTATAACTCATCCTATACTGACAATAATGCTTATGCCAGCAAAAGAAAAGATTGAATGTGTATGCAATTGTAATTAGCATCAAAATCATAGATTACCCTAAAACCCAATTTGTTGACAAATACAAGACTAGGAAGTAAATGGTCTTGTTTTTCCATAAATTGAAGTGAAAATTGTAGTTGGGAGCTTTGTTTTGAGACCCAAACATTTAGCATATTCACCACTGGAAATTTGAAACATTTTCAGAGGCACAAATGACCCAATGAGCCCCATTATTCAAGTTGGGCTTGATTGGGCTAAAATTTCATATCCCCAAAGTAACCCCAATTCCTGCTTATGGTCTTCTACTTTAAATATATAATTTTTAGAGATGGTAGGTATTTATAAAATATATCTCATTTTAGATTCGGATCATATATTTTTTATATAATATTTAAAATTACCCATAGTCCCTCCCCAACCCATAATGTGCTTTTAGCACACTCGAAACTATATCCTCCTTTATTGGCAACAATATTCATACTAATCGAGATAAAACTTAATCGACAATCATTAGGAATTAATAGAACTATTATAGTCTTTACAAATAATTTTTCTTTTGCTGTTAAGTATTTGTATAATATATAATATACATATAAAGCTCTTAATATGAGTAAATATGGTCAATTTAGGTATTTAAAATTTAAATTATTTTCTTCTCTTTTTTATTCTCTTTAGTATACCGAATAACTCATTTACCTAATAAACCCCATTACAAAATGTATTTTAGAAATGTTAATTACTTAATTAAATTATTATAATTTTATTATTACGATACATTTATTTCTAATTAATTATATTTTACTTTCTTAATTTTTTGCATTTGAAAATAATTTTGAGGTTGCAATTTATCTTTGTACATAGATACCAAGTCTTTGAATTTCTTATAATAGCTTCATTTCAATATTTTTTTAAATGCAATCCGCATAGCATGGTATTTGTTTTGGCATGATCCTTTTGTCGCATACAACTATGGAGAGAAGTCACCAAGAATGGTGTTTATTTTCTTTTCCAATTGCATTAATCTCGAACATCTCTAGTTGTGCCATAAATGAGTATTTGAGAATTCATCCACATACCTATATCTAGATATGTATTGAATAAAAGTGAAGGGTTGGAGCAACATGGTCTAATGTTCTTTAATGTACTGACATGATTAGATGCACGTAATTTTATCGTTGGATCGCACGAGTCTTGCGTGTTTATTGTATTACTATAGTTTTTGTATAATTTCATTTGTATTAGTTGTAATAGTCTAATTTTGCCCGACTCAATTTAAACTAAACAAAATAATAATAATAAATAAAATCCATTATTAAAAGTTCAATTACAAAATTGCCCAAAAACAAAAAACCCTAAGGCCCACTATCTTAAAATTTTTCGAAAACCCTAGGGTTATTCGCGCCGCCGCCTCGTTAGCGATTTCGTCGCCCGAGGTCTGACGCCTCGTCTGCCTCTTTCACCAAAACGGCAAAGGAGCGCCTCCCGTCGTCGCCATTGACCATAGAGGCCTGCAAAAAGAAAGAACAAGGATAGAAATGTAACACGCAAAGAACAGTAGAAAAAAACAGTAAAAAACAACAGTCTAATGTAAGATATTCGGCTGTAAAAGCCATAACCACCATGTAATTTTTTTACAGACAAGCAATCGAAATATAAGAAAATCAGATACAAAAAAGGTGATATTTTTATTTTTATTTTTCGAAATAGATATAGGAAATAATAAAAAAGAGCCCTTTTTTTACCTGTTTTGGTCGTCGGTGAGACCCATATCCGGCTCGAGAAGCCTCGGAGTCCCTCTAGGGCTCCATTGAAGGCCTCGTCAGAAGGGGAGAGAAATCGAAAGGTTTCTTTACCTTCGATCTGATTTTACTAAGCTTGTGGATTTTTAACCCCAAAACGAGGTTTCCTACAAAAAAAAAGGGATAAAAAAAGGGTTTTGAAATTTTTCGACCACCGAAGACGGCAGTCGCCGACGACCGATGGCCGCACTCAGGAAGGCCTTCATAGAAAAAAAGAAAGGAGTGAAGTTTTTTTTTTTAAGAATAGTTTGCAAATGACTTTTTTTTTTCTTCTGATTTTTCACTTATATATAGGGTCATGATACGACGCCGTTTTGGGCTTGGCCTTCAGACGCCCAAAACGACGTCGTTTTAGAGTGCAACCTGAATACCCGACCCGAATACATCAAGATCCGCTTTTTTTAAAAAATGGGTCTAATTTCCGTGTTAGTACTTCCGCTTTTAAACTTTCCTGCAATTTCGTCCTATGTTATTTTTATTTTGTTTATTTTTACTCCCTTATTTTATTTTCTTATTATTTAGTCCCCCGATTTGTCAAAGGAACGGTGCGTTTAACGGGGTTGGGAATAATTTTCCATTTGGTCCCTATTCCTTTTCGTGCGTCATATTTTAGTCCTTTATTTATTTATTTATTTTATCACAATTTATGCTTTTAATTTCATTTAAATTCCGATTCAGTCCTTTATTTAATGTCAACCTTTTATGAACTGTTTTATTTATTTATTTACTCTTTACCCTTTTTTATATTTAAAATTTATTATTTATATTTTCTTTTATTTGTGCATTTTTTTCCCGTATTATTATTATTTATCTTTCTTTTATTATTAAAATTGGTATTAGAATAGTAACTATGACATTATTATTGCCACTACTACAATGAATTGGTGCTCTATTACTATTATAGTTATATCATTATCATTTACTAACATGACATTTTATTCTTTTTTATTATTTTTTAATATCATCGTCATTTTTTACACACTTCCATTTTATTTTACTTTACTACAATCATGCCACAAATCATGTTTAAATTTATTTATCAATTTTTATACTATGCTCAAATAAATCAAATGTACATCGCATTAAATGTTATATTCGTTTTACCCGATACATAAAAGGATTTAAAAAAAAAAACAAGGCAATGTTCTGTATTTGGAGATTCGAGAAGTTGTACCCTAACTTACGGGGTTCGACTTTCTCTTTGAACCTAGATAACCGAACGTCCTTTTAAAACTAAGAACACATGAGATTTAAATAGTAATTAAATAATAAGCGATCTTATTTTCAAGGATTCAAAATGTCGTGTCCTAACTTACGGGACATGACCTTTTCGTTTTGGTTACTTCGAGATAAGAAGGTCTTTCACATATGTTTTAATTTATTTAAGTGATTTTAATTAAAAATAACATTATGCAAGAAGAGACCGTGTTTTAAATTCTCTTCAAATTTTCAATTCTCGACACTAAGACATCAATTAATCAACTAGGTATCAATTTTGGGCGTTACGAGGGTGCTAATCCTTCCTCGTGCATAACCTACTCCTGAACCCATTTCCTAGATTTTGTAGACCAAAAATCATCGTTTTAGTAAGTCTAAACTTTTATCAAAATGATAAAATTACGAGGTGATCTGATTACACCTAATAAAAAGGATTGGTGGCGACTCCATTTTCGTTTTTAAATAAAAGTCGATTTCCAAAAAGGTTTCTACATTAGCAACAACCATTTGCAGATGATAGGATGAGAACTATTTTACTCATTTCAAGTGTTGGGATCAAAGAACTGAAGCATAATATGTTGGAACTAAACAAACTACTTGATTCTGCTGCAATATTAGAGGTTTAAAGAGAGGAAAATGCCATCAGAGTTATTTATGGTTCTAAGAGAGTGCTGCTACTGCTTTTCTTAATGTTTGCTTCCATCACCTTTTGCATTTATGTATTTTTATTTATTGAGGTAACCTTATTAGAACAGAAAAATTAATGAGAAAATTATGGTTTTGTTGGAATCATATGAAGATTCCCCAATGGTTGTCTCTGATTATGCTCAAAGCTTTGTTATCTCGTTAAAAAAAATTATATTATTACCATAGGAGTTTTTTTTATCCATTTATTAACATAGAAAGTTGCAGGGCTTGAAGAAATAAATTTGCTTGATTCCATCTAGTAGCCTACTTAGAATTTCAATGAGGGTTTGTGGCCGGTGTGTCACAGTCTTAAAATTTATAATGAGAATGATCGAGCCTAAAAACTAACTATGACAACGATTGAGGCAAGTGTACCTATCGAACAGTAGTATAGCTTAGTGGCAAGACCGGATTGTCGAACCCAAAGGAATCGAAAGTACTAATGCTAAATTTTCTTTTTATTATTTAGCCTTAAAATTGAAGTGAATCGGTTTAATCTAGAAAATTAACTAACTACTAAGCTAAAGACGATGAGACAAAAAGAATGAAATTGGGGAAATACTTGTGGGAAAAACCAATTGATTAAAACAATACCCAAGGAAGAATCCACCTAGACTTCACTTGTTATCTAACTCTGAACCAGACGATTTATTCATTTGACTTGATCCGTAAGATTCCCTAATGTATATTAACCCCTCTCTTGAGGCGACTAACGTCTAACCCTAGGTTGATTAATTGAAATCTCTTTCTAATTAAAACCCCTAGAATCGCATTAACTCGATCTATGGACTCCCATATTAAGTTTCACCCTAATCCGGCAAAATCTCGTCACTCTATCTCTAGGCGTGCGATCAACTCCGCTTAATTATGCTAGATCTACTCTTAGGCAAGGACTTTTGCTCCTCCACCTAAGCACATCAAACTTGAATTAATATCCCGGAAATATCAACACAAGAATTAAGAACACATAATTAAGAACAAATCAAATATTTATCATATAGTTAAATAAGCGATAACAAGATTCATCTTAGGTTTCATCCTTCGGTATTTGAGGGTTTAGTTCATAATGATAATAGAATACATCTCAAAAGAAAAGATAAAACAAAACATAAGAAAAACTCTAAAACCCCCTGAAGGAATTGAAGAGAGATCCTCCGTCTTGAGTATAACTCGACTTATTGAGATGAATCAACCGGCTTTCTTCAAGTAATTTCCACAATTCGATCTTTACGGCTCGGCTCCTTGGCCTCATTTGGACGCCTGACAGAGGGCTTCTCACCGAACTCCCCTCAGGTTGCCCCCTAGGGTGTTTATATAGGCTTGAAGATGCCTTACTTGGCCTCCAAGTATCCTCCTCTGAGTGAAATTCCTATTTGGGTGTTTATATAGACTTTGGAATGTGTTTCTTTGCCACCAAGTATCCTATTCCGAGTAAAACTCCTCTTGGCCGCGGCAGGGACACGGCCATGGCACACGCTCGTGTGAATCGTGGCCAGGCCGTGTGGAGTCCATTAATGAGGCATGGCCGTGTGGTCTTGGGTCCAGGCCGTGTCGATTTCGTAATCTGGCCCATTTGGCTCGTTTTAAGCTCGTTTCTTGTTCTTTTCATCCTCCGGTGCTTTCCTGAGTATAAAACATGAAAACAAAAGATTAAGAGTACCAAACGACATAAAATAAGGGATAATTCATCCAAAAGCATGCTAAATGTGGGCTTAAAATATGTTACTATTACAGTTTATCAAATACCCCCATACTTAAGCTTTTGCTTGTCCTCAAGCAAAATTCTCAACTCATGATTAAAACGAACTTTCTTGATTCATAATATTCATCAATAATGTTTCATCATAATTCAAAGATAATTCATACATGGGTAATTCAACTCTAAGAGTCCTAAAGATTTAAACAATCCAAGTCATACATTTTGTAGCATGAAAACATAGGTGTTTCCCCTCATCTAAATAATTACCTCTGATTTAAAATTGACAAGGATTGACATCCTCACTAAAGATTCACTCAAATCACTCGAGGTGTTTAAGGTTCAAAAATTAAGCACTCCTAAGTCGAACATGAAAAGTTAATCCCATAGGCTTGCATGAGAATCAAATCTCCACCATTATAATATGAGATAATACACAAATCAAAAGGTCTTACTTGAGGGTTGTAACGGGGCTTGGGTTAAGGTGTGAATATATAGGTGAATTAGAAGGTTAGAATCGAGATTGACGACAAATTACCTAACGAAACAATGAAGCTGATAATAAACAATTACATCAATTGAGAACTTGTAATAATAATACTATTACTAATACGAGCTTCTTTTTCAACCATTGGGATTTAAACGTATAAGCTCACTTAATCACAGAACTAATAATGAATATACTTCAATTTTTTTTTTAGAACAAATCAAATACAATCATGAGAAAGAACTTTAACAAATGAAATATAAAACATAGTTAGGCAACTGCTCAAATCAAATCTCGACAAAAAGGGAGTCAAGGAATGGTGGTAACAAATACAAGATGGGTTTTAGGTTAATATAGTGGGTGAGTCAATAAAAAGGGTTGTTAGGATTAAACGGGGTTCACTAGGGGTTAATTGTGAAGGTAGGATTTTTAGTGGAGTAAGTGGGTTAAAACCTAGGTGCCTTCATCATCTCTGTATATCAAATCAAAGGTGTGGTCTCGACATGTATATTCGATGCAAGTTCTAGAATAACAAATCAATGTTAACACACTCATAATCAAAAAGTGAGCAAGAAAAAGAATATATGCTCTATAAGACTCAAAATCTCACAAAAATTATGGGTATTTGATGTCAACCTCGTAAATTTCAAACTTCAAAGTAATATTCAGATTCAGGTAGACAACCTAGCAAAAATTTTAATTTCTGAAAAATAGACTTATCATCCTTGATTCTCTAGTATCCTTTAAATTTAATCATCAATGCACAATTATCACTGACTTAATCCAAAACACATCAATAAAACTCATAAATCAAAGGAAATTTCTTTCTAATCATAATATGAGAAACTTACTTTAAGACAAGGCATAATTCAGAGATTTTCAAATAATACTATAGTTAACCCCCCCACACTTAAGATATACATTGCCCTCAATGTACGAAGATAGATAATAGCAAAATAATAATAAAATCATAAGATAGGGGGAGAAGTGAAACTTCCTAAATTTTGGATGGAGTTAATGAAAAGAAACCGGATAGGATTGGCAGAGGTGAACGTGGGGGAGCGCCTCGAACCGTTTGAATTTGAATCCTCGAATCAGGCAACCAGATTTTATTGTATCCTAAGCTAAATCTAAGCGGCATGAAGAATAAGAAGAAAATAATAAAGAAAGTAAAAATAAAAATAAAAATAAAAGTAAATAATGGAAAATGAAGGAAGAAAGACAATTGGAAAAGAAAAAGGAAGAAGGGGGGTCTAAATAGAGATGCAGCTCGTGTTTTGGGAAAAAAAATTTGTCCTGTTGCCACACGTCTACGGCCACGCCCTTTTTCCTACCTATGGTGCCCACACGGCCACGGCCACGGCCGTGTGCAAGGCCGTGTGAGTATGGAAAACCTGCGCCTAAACATGGAAATAAATAAAACTAAACTAATTAGTAGGGTTAGTGCTCGGGTTGCCTCCCGAGAAGCGCTCGTTTAAAGTCTTGAGCTAGACTTACCTCTCATTCGCATTATCAAGGTGGTTTGAGGAGGTGAAAATCCTTTCTCATGCGATCAATTCAGTTTTTGATATATAGTTTAAGTCGAGTAGTGTTTACCTTAAAAGTGCTGAATTTAGGATTAGTTACCTCGACTGTTCCATCTGGGAAGATTTTGAGTACATGATCTCCTATCTTAAGCTGGGTTGTCACATCGTTAAGTTTCTCGTGTAGTTGCCTCGTTTTTGCTTCGTGTATTTTTAGTTTCTCTTTGAAGTGTGCCTTCCACTCGTCTAGTTATCGATCCGAAGCTTTCGTTCCTTATGAATTTCTTCTTTATTGACACGAGGTCTAGGATCTGGCATCTGCGAAAGATCTTCAAGAAACGGCAAGTTAATATGAAATTTCTTTGGAAGTTTAAGAGACTTACTGACTTGTTCCTCTGTGTGGTCTTTCTTTATCGTATTGGGGTATGGCACACGGAGTTGGTACTCTGTAATTACCGGGTTTGGTAAATCCTGACTTACCTCAACCTTACCTTCACTTACCACAAGCTCTTGCCTCGGGTCAGATTCCACTAACCTTTCACTGTCATGAGCTGTTACGACTTGAATTTGCTCTTTTAGGTTAGTTTCAGTGTTGATTAGCAAGCTTTCTTGTAGTTGTTCTGAGATTAGCTTAGCGAGCTGACCCAATTGATTCTTGATCCCTTGAATCGATGCTTTTTGATTTTCGAGTGCTGTTTCGATGCTTTGGAAACGAGTTTCTGTCACCGTGATGAATTTCGTCAGCATCTCCTCAAGGTTCGGCTTCTTTTCCTGTGTGTAGGGTGGTTGTTGAAAGTTTGGAGGAAGTTGCGGTCTTTGACTACCTTGATCATCCCACGAGAAATTGGGATGGTACCTCCAACCTGCACTATAAGTGTTACTATAAAAATTGTTTTGAGGTCTAGAATAGTTACCCATATAGTTAACTTGCTCGCTCTCCATGCTCTGTCCGTAGAGTGGGTACTCAGGATTCGCCACGCCTCCGCTTGTTTCGTACTGCATAACTGGATATACCTGCGAAGAACACAAACCACCAATCTTTTTGTTTAACATTTCTAACTGATTTGATAGCCTGGTTACTGCGTCGAGGTTGAAGACATCGGCGGCTTCACGTTGGCGTTGTCCTCATAACTTGCCCGCGATAGTTATTCGATGTCATCTCCTCTACGAACTAAAATTACCTGTCAAAAGAAAATAAAAGAAAAAATTAGCAAAATAAAAATAAAATTTAATTACAAAAATAAAATATGGCTAAAGTAATAAAAATTGAGTGTTCTTAATATTTTTCATTTCAAGAACAGCGGCGCCAAAAACTTGATCGATGTGTCACAGTCTTAAAATTTATAATGAGAATGATCGAGCCTAAAAACTAACTATGACAACGATTGAGGCAAGTGTACCTATCGAACAGTAGTATAGCTTAGTGGCAAGATCGGATTGTCGAACCCAAAGGAACCGAAAGTACTAATACTAACTTTTCTTTTTATTATTTAGCCTTAAAATTGAAGTGAATCGGTTTAATCTAGAAAATTAACTAACTAATAAGCTAAAGACGATGAGACAAAAAGAATGAAATTGGGGAAATACTTGTGGGAAAAACCAGTTGATTAAAACAATACCCAAGGAAGAATCCACCTAGACTTCACTTGTTATCTAACTCTGAACCAGACGATTTATTCATTTGACTTGATCCGTAAGATTCCCTAATGTATATTAACCCCTCTCTCGAGGCGACTAACGTCTAACCCTAGGTTGATTAATTGAAATCTCTTTCTAATTAAAACCCCTAGAATCGCATTAACTCGATCTATGGACTCCCATATTAGGTTTCACCCTAATCGGCAAAATCTAAATCACCCTATCTCTTGGCGTGCGATCAACTCCGCTTAATTATGCTAGATCTACTCTTAGGCAGGGACTTTTGCTCCTCCACCTAAGCACATCAAACTTGAATTAATATCCCGAAAATATCAACACAAGAATTAAGAACACATAATTAAGAACAAATCAAATATTTATCATATAGTTCAAAGAAACGATAACAAGATTCATCTTAGGTTTCATCCCCCTCGGTATTTGAGGGTTTAGTTCATAATGATAATAGAATACATCTCAAAAGAAAAGATAAAACAAAACATAAGAAAAACTCTAAAACCCCCTGAAGGAATTGAAGAGAGATCCTCCGTCTTGAGTATAACTCCGGCTTATTGAGATGAATCAACTGGCTTTCTTCAAGTAATTTCCACAATTCTGATCTTTCTGGCTCGGCTCCTTGGCCTAGCTGGACGCCCCGACAGAGGGCTTCTGCCGAACTCCCCCTCAGGTTGCCCCCTAGGGTGTTTATATAGGCTTGGAGATGCCTTACTTGGCCTCCAAGTATACTCCTCTGAGTGAAATTCCTATTTGGGTGTTTATATAGACTTTGGAATGTGTTTCTTTGCCACCAAGTATCCTATTCCGAGTAAAACTCCTCTTGGCCGCGGCAGGGACACGGCCATGGCACACGCCCGTGTGAATCGTGGCCAGGCCGTGTGGAGTCCATTAATGAGGCATGGCCGTGTCGATTTTGTGATCTGGTTCATTTGGCCCGTTTTAAGCCCGTTTCTTGTTCTTTTCATCCTCCGGTGCTTTCCTGAGTATAAAACATGAAAACAAAGGATTAAGAGCACCAAACGACATAAAATAAGGGATAATTCATCCAAAAGTATGCTAAATGTGGGCTTAAAATATGTTACTATTACAGTTTATCAGTTTGTCCATCATATATTATCAAGCTAACTTAGAATTTCTTTATTTAATTGCAATGTTCAATTGCATGGAAGAGGAACTAGGAAGACCAATTTAGATATTTCTTTTAATGTCATTAGAGATGAAACACCCCACACCCGGCCCACGAGCTTGAACCGGATCTGGTATGTTCCTTAAATAAATCGGTTTTCAATGTTCTAAATGACTTAGAGAAAATTTGTGTAATTTTAAAAAAATTGTTTTGGGTTGGGCTTAATTTGAAACCTATTTAATAAATTCTGGAAATCCAACTTAAATAAGGTGACAAAATAATTTTTGGGTTTATTATTTTAAAAGAAATAAATTTACTTATCTTTAATCAAACATAAATTGTATCATATTCAAATAAAAATAAACAGAAATAAAGAAAATCCAATTGGGCCTTATGGCCTTATTACATCATTCAAACCCAAAATAAAGTTTAAAGTACTAAAATTTCATAAAGTCCAAATTCCAAATAATTTCTTCAAGCGATGCATGGCCACCTTTAGCTCCTGTGACCAGGTCCATTACCGCTCATCACTGAAAAATAATTCCCCAACGAGAGTGAGTCTCTGAGACTCAATGTGTACATAGTACTAATTTCCAACAAATCGAGCATACAAGTCATATCAATATCATGTTCATACAAAATAAAGGATGATGCAACCCAAATCCAAACCTATTTGTCCATCCGCTACACACCACCCGTACCAACTTTGTGCATCGCGGGGACTACTAAGTCGACCCTCCATCCGCTACACACCATCGAAGGCGATCATTTGCAATCGACGTGCTCATCGCCACTTATGTTGTGTCATTAGACATTGTATTCTTTGGATGTAACCGAAGTTACCACTTTTCACTTTATGTGATTTGTAGTCACCACTTTACGTTGGTGAGACCGTAGTCATCACCTTCACTTTCTTCCTCCACAAATATCCCGAATGCCCCAATTATTTCATAACATATTTCACATACTTAATTTTCATTCATGTTACTAATCACATGTTCAAAATATATCACATTCACAATCCTATCAAAAGTAGGAAACGTGCACAGGTACTCCTTACCACATTTGTGGTGCTTAGCCACATTCACATCTTTGTTACATATTTATATATTTAATGATTGCCATGCAATTTATTGAAAGTTAGTAAGAGTACACACCTTTTTCGCTTAATAGTTTAGTGAATTCCGTAGAGCGATCTACCGATCTAGATCTTTCACTCCTATATTCGGCCATTAATTAAAACATATAAATAAACCTATTTGGTCTTAAAACCAAATCCTACTAGAAGTATAATTACTTACCTAGTTGCCGAATTGATTTAATCAAGTCCCAACAGTTGCTAGAATTCCTCTTCCTTGAAATCGGCTAATACTAGGTATGTAACCATGTCGATCTTCGGTTTTTGAAATAATGGAAAACACTTAAACAAATTATGCCTTGGCCAAATATCCCTTACCTTATGATGGGATTCCAAATCGAAGAGGATTCCTTTATAAGCCTGTTGAAATCCTATAACTTCGTGTTAGATTAGATCTAACTTTGAAAACGTGAATCATAATATTTAACCACATATTTATATTTATAATCCTTACCTTAGATCCTTAGATTTCCCGAAAGATCCCCTTTTGATGTTGTGGATGATTGCCCTCTTTCTTAGAATCCACAAAGATTCAAATTTAATAAAAGAAACGGAGAAGAAAATAGAAGAAAGAGAGGGATTTTTGCTTAATGAAAATTCGCAGAGAGGGGTTTTGCCTAGGAGAATTTTTCGACAGAGAGGAAGAGGAGCAAATGTTGATAAGTAGCCCTCTGTCCCTCCTTTTATAGCCAAAGTTATCAGCCTAGGAGTCCTTTACTTGGCCACCACTCCTCTTTTTGATAATATTATCTCTTTTATTTAAAAGATAAAAGCCTTTAATCCATCAATTATCTCTCAATTATCTCATTAGAAAATAATCCTTTATTTATCTCTTATTATTCACATATTTATGTGAATAAAACTCCTTTATTTATCTCTTATTATTCACATATTTATGTGAATAAAACTCCTTTATTTCTCTCCTATATCCAAGTTTCCCGAAATGTTCAAGTTTCCATTTTTGGATCATTTCAAAAATGTTTAGGTTTCCAAAATGTCTAAGTTTCCAAAAATGTCCATTTCCATTTCCATTTTCATTTCCATCTCCATTTTCATTTCCATTTTCATTTTCATTTCCATTTTCATTCATTTCTAGGTTTCCAAAAGTATCAAAAATTTATTCATAATACTTAAGACTTGTCATTTCATACAATTGATCCGAAAAATGCATAGGCCCTTCCTAGGATGTTACAGATTCTACCTTCTTAAATAAAATTTCGTCCTCGAAATTTCCTAACTAAACAGATTGAAGGTATTTTTGTCGTATTGTCTCTTCGGCTCCCGAAGCTTCTTCCGATCCATGATTGCGCCATAGCACCTTGACTAAAGGAATGGACTTCCTTCGTAGTACTTTCACATCACGTTCCAAGATCCGAATCGGTTCTTCCTCGTAGGATAAGTCGGCCTTAGCTCCACTTCTTCAACAGATACCACATGCGACGGATCCGATCGATAGCGGCGTAGCATGGATACATGAAATACGTCGTGCATCTCGCTTTCATTCTGGTGGCAACTCTAATTGGTATGCCATCGCCCAACTCAACTTCGCCAAGATGCTTGATAGGGCCCTATAAACCTTGGGCTTAGCTTCCTTTGCGGCCGAACCGCATAACCTTCTTCCAAGGTGAGACCTTTAAAAACACTTGGTCTCCTACTTCAAACTCAATTTCTTTCCTCTTAAGGGTCATGCAGACGACGTCTATCGAAGCTTCTTTCAACCGTGTGCGAATTAATTCCACCTTCTCCTCGGTTTCGCCACTAACTCTGGACCCAAAACGCGCGGCGTTCTCCTAACTCGGTCCAACAAGTTGGTGTTCTACATTTCCTTCCATACAATGCTTCGTATGGTGCCATCCGAATGCTTGCACCGATTTGTTGTTGTAGGCGAACTTCGGCTAGAGGCAAGTAATCTTCCCAACTTCCTCGGAAATCCATCACTGACCTCTTAGCATATCTTCCAACACTTGTATAACCTGTTCGCATCGCTCGTCGATTGTGGATGAAAAGCCGTAGTGAAGTCTAGCTTAGTGCCTAATGCTTGATGAAGTGCTTTCCAAAATCGAGGCGTAAACCTTGGGTCTCTATCGAGATGATCGACATCGGTACCCGTGTAGCCTCACGATCTCCGCCACATATAACTTGGCTAACTTTTGAAGGGAATAGTCGATCCTCACAGGGGATAAAATATGCGGACTTGGTCAAAGCGGTCCACTATCACCCATACCGAGTCCTTCTTAGTGGGCGTAAGGGAAGCCCACTAACTAAGTCCATGGTAATTCTTTCCCACTTCCATTGGGGAATCTCAATTGGTTGAAGCAATCTCGATGGGACTTGGTGTTCACCTTTACTAGCGACATGTCAAACATTTCCCCACAAATTCGGTCACCTCTCGCTTTTGTGTCCGACCACCAAAATTGTTCCCTTAGATCTCTATATCTGACTTGATGCCTCGGGATGCATAGCATAAAGACTACCATGCGCTTCAGAAGAATCCTTTGTCTCAACTCCTTATCCCTCGGCATACAAACCTTTTCCTTGTAGTACAGTACTCCTTCATCATTGACGCCATAATCCTTTAATCCTCCTTGCCGTACTTGTCGTAACTTAGTACTTAAGTCCTTATCCGCCAACTCGTCCCTCTTTCACCTCCTTCACCAAAGTTGGCTTGACTTGTAACTCGCCAACAAAGCTTAGTCTTCATACAAACTTAAGTGAGCGAACAAAGCCCTTAAATCCGACACAACCTTCCTACTTAGGCGTCGGCTACCACATTCGCCTTGCCGGATGGTATTCTATCGAACAGTCATAATCTTTCAATAACTCCACCCACCTTCGTTGCCTCAAATTCAACTCCTTCGAGTCAACAAATACTTAAGGCTTTTGTGGTCCGTGTAAATTACCGACCTTTCTCCATAAAGGTAGTGCCTCCAAACTTTGAGGCGAAAACCACCGCCGCATGAGTTCCAAGTCATGAGTTGGGTAGTTCACCTCATGCGGCCTTAAGCGTCGAGATGCATAGCGACTACCTTTCCTTCTTGCATTAGCACAGACCTAACCACGTATGCGAAGCATCACAATATACTACGAAGTCCTTACGCCGCCTTAATTTGAATTAACACCGAGCTTCACAAGACCTTTTAAGCTTTTCAAAGCTCTCTCCTGTTGCTTATCCGTCCACACAAACGGTACTTCCTTCCTTAGTAACTTTGTCAAAGGTGCGGCTATTGGCGAGAATCCTTCCACGAACCTTCCGTAATAGCTTTGCCAAGCCTAAGAAACTTCGATTTCAGCCACCGACCTAGGTGGTTTCCAATCCAACAACTGCTTCGATCTTCCTAGGATCCACTCTTATTCCTTCCGCGGATACCACATGTCCTAGGAACGCCACTTCCTTGAGCCAAAATTCGCACTTGTTGAATTTGGCATAAAGCTTCTTTTTCCTTAACACTTCTAACACAACTCGGAGATGCTCATCGTGCTCCTCCTCCGTCTTGGAATACACCAAAATGTCGTCGATGAACACCACGACGAATCTATCCAAGTAGGGTTGGAAAACCCTATTCATCATATCCATGAACGCGCGGCGGTGCGTTCGTCAACCCAAACGGCATCACCACAAATTCAAAATGACCGTACCTTGTCCTAAAAGCGGTCTTATGAATATCGACCTCCTTCACTTTTCGATTGATGATACCCCGACCTTAAGTCGATCTTTGAGAACACAATTTGCCCCTTTCGGTTGGTCGAACAAGTCATCTATCCTTGGCAAAGGATACTTGTTCTTGATGGTCGATTTGTTCAATCGGCGATAATCTATGCACATCCGCATAGTTCCATCCTTCTTCTTCACAAAGAGAACCGGTGCTCCCCACGGAGACACACTGGGTCGAATGAACCCACGATCCAACAACTCTTGGATTTGAGCCTTGAGCTCCACTAACTCCTTTGGTGCCATTCGGTGGGAGCGATTGACACAGAGCGTTCTCGGTAGCAAATCTATTCCAAATTCCACTTCTCTATCCGGGGTATTAAGGCAACTCCTCCGGAAATACATCCTCAAAATCCCCTTACTGTTCTAACTCCCTTAACACCTTCCTCTTCTCTCTTCTTTAACGCACTCACGAAGGCTAAGAATGCCTTACATCCTTTCTTAACCATTTTCTCGGCCTTGGTCAGAAACTACGTTAGACAAGTAGTTCCTCCTTTCTCCAGATCATCACTACTACCTCATCTTAGGGGTTCTTAGTTCCATACGTTTAGCCGCACAATCCAACACGGCTCGATGCTCTACTAGCCAATCCATTCCAAGTATAAGCTCAAACTCTCAGAAGGGTAATTCCATTAAGTCACCCAAAAGTTCGCTCCCTGAATCTCTAGGGGTACATTAGAAAGATCCTATCTATCCTCACCGTTTGGCCTAAAGGGCTTACTACGATTATCCGCCTATCGAGAAAGTTGAGTCTAGGCCTAGTGTTTCAACCACACTACATGCAACATAGGAATGAGTTGAGCCCACATCAATAAGAGCAAAATAGGGTTTGTCATGAATAAGAAACGTCACGGTTATAACATCCGGCGCGTCTCCTCTTCCTCCGCGAACGCGTAAACCAAACCCGGTTGCCTTGCTTCGACGTTAGTGCACCTCGGCCCCGAGCTCCACGGCCTCTGCCACTACCTCTGTTGGCCGACCCACGACCTCTTTGAGGTCGCTGTCCGCCTCTACCCCACTGGTTAGCATTCGAGTTTCTTTGGTTGGCTCTCATCTAATAGCTTGGGGCAATCCTTAATCATATGGTCCTTGGACCCACACTTGAGACATCGTCCCGCCTTTTTCCAACACTCTCCCCGTGCTTCCTTCCACAATGTTCACAAGGGCGAATTTGCGGCCGCACCGGCACTGTTGACTTTGTGGCTCATCAACTCTAGGCCTCTTGTGGCCTTTTCGGATGGCCCAAAACCTCTTTTGGGCTTATTTTCGCCCACACTGCTTGGTGGCGTCCTTAATTCCTCGACCACTTTAGCCTTTTCCACCAAGGCAGAGAATTCCCGCTCGATGCGGTGCTATCAAAAGTCTCAAATCGTCCCTAAGTCCGTCCTCAAAGCGAACACGCGTTCATGCTCGATTGCCACTACTCCTCGGGCATATCGGCTCAACCTCAAGAATTCCGCTTCATATTCGGTGATGACTTACTTCCTTGTACCAACCCCAGAAAAGCCTTCCTTTGCTCATCTATATACGGGTTCCCTACATACTTCTTACGAAATGCTTCCTTAGCATATTCCCGAGTCGAGATCTTCCGCCGTGGCACCGTCCCGAACGGTTAACCACCATTGATACGCTTCATCGCGTAACGGTGCCGTCATCCCTTTCAACTTCTCCTCGGGGTCAAGTCGAGCTCATCCATGATGCGCTCGATCGGTTGCTTCAACGATGACTCACGGTATCTTGGGTGCCACTCCCGATACTCCTCTAAACATTTCGGCTCCATTAGCACGGAGCCGCTCGAGCCTGGACTTACGATTTCTGAATTGTTTCTGCACCACCACCAATTCCAAAACTCGCAAAGACTGACTGCGACGGCATCTTCCCCATGCGAGCCTGCTTTGCTCAACATTGACAAATTGGGGGTGATGGTGGTGGTGGTATCTCATTGTCGAGAACCTTGTCCCGATCTAACGGTCATCCTTCCTCTACCTCTTCCACGGCGACCACGTCCTCTTGAGCTCATTATCGGCGAGATCCGATTAAGGAATTTTATGTATTAGTATTCTTGTTTCACTTATTACCCATGATGATATCTTATGAAGAAGAGTTTAAGAGTGGTTCTTTCGTATTCATACATGCATACTGATCTTGCATTCATTCATTCATCCATCAACAAATATGAACTTTCGTTCATTCAAAGAAACGTTGTAATTCTTGTTGTTGTTTTCGTTATTTTGCTTTTCCACTACCCAGGGGGCATTTTCGTAATTTTATCCTAAAGGGGTATTTTCGTAAATTTTCAGAAATAAAAAGTTCACAGTGATTTTGTGAAAGTATTTTGGTACTTCTAAAGTTCCGGGAAATTTTGGAAGAATTTTGAAATCCAGGGGTATTTGGTAATTTTTGATCTTAGGGGTATTTTGATAATTTTTCCAAAAATCGGGGTAAATTTGTAAAATTTATTAAGTTAGGGATATTTTCCAAGATTGTAAAACATTGAGGGTTCCTTTGAGAGTTACACTTTTCAAAGCATTGATATTGTAAAAATTTTGGAAATCAGGGTCGTTTTGGTAATTTTGTAAGTTAGGAGCAATTTTGTAATTTTCCAAAATCAAGATAGTTTGATTAAATTAGGGTTTTTGAACATTTGATAAAGTAATGAAATTTTGTTAAAACTATGGGTGGTTTGGTCATTTTATAAACCAAGGGTATTTTTTTTTTTTTAGAAAAGCGGCTAGGTCCCTTTCGGGTTTTATTCTTTGTGTTTAGCCTATGACCGAGCCCTCTTGGTCGGGGTGAACCAAAGCTACGCACTGGCAGGATTCGAGTGGAGAGGAGGTGAGTCACGCGGATCGCTTAAATACCAAGCTCCCACCGAAACCATTCCTAGACATGCGCATGCAGGTTGCCACACCACCGAGCCCTGCGAGTTAGGGTGAACAGAAGCTACGCACTGTAGGATTCTGCGAAGAGGAGGAGGTGAGTCACTAGGGATCGCTTAAATACCGAGGCTCTTAGGATCCAATCCTAGACATGCGCATGGGGGTTGCCACACCCTAGCTTAATAACTTAGTCATAGGTTTGTTAAGTTCATTAAGTCTTATGAGTTTCAAGTGTTTGAGTAGTCTAATCCTAGGGTTCAAGTTCCTATCACACTATTCTACGTTCCATGCCTTTTCTACCCTTTTACAATTCATAATTCACATAATCACACAGGATGGTTAAAGGTACTTACGGTGGATCATGGTCGGAGACTTAGGTGCCATGCCATAAAACACGCTTATTTCAAAGAAATTCATTTGGGCTCGAATTGAAAACGTTTTGGGCCCGAGCCCCCACAGTAGAGAGTTTTAAAACACGGCTCGATACCAATCGAACACACCACACCCGGCCCACGAGCTTGACCGGATCGGTATGTTCCTTAAATAAATCGGTTTTCAATGTTCTAAATGACTTAGAGAAAATTTGTGTAATTTTAAAAAAATTGTTTTGGGTTGGGCTTAATTTGAAACCTATTTAATAAATTCTGAAATCCAACTTAAATAAGGTGACAAAATAATTTTTGGGTTTATTATTTTAAAAGAAATAAATTTACTTATCTTTAATCAAACATAAATTGTATCATATTCAAATAAAAATAAACAGAAATAAAGAAAATCCAATTGGGCCTTATGGCCTTATTACATCATTCAAACCCAAAATAAAGTTTAAAGTACTAAAATTTCATAAAGTCCAAATTCCAAATAATTTCTTCAAGCGATGCATGGCCACCTTTAGCTCCTGCCGACCCGGTCCATTACCGCTCATCACCGAAAAATAATTCCCCAACGGGTGAGTCTCTGAGACTCAATGTGTACATAGTACTAATTTCCAACAAATCGTGCATACAAGTCATATCAATATCATGTTCATACAAAATAAAGGATGATGCAACCCAAATCCAAACCTATTTGTCCATCCGCTACACACCACCCGTACCAACTTTGTATACCGCGGGGACTACTAAGTCGACCCTCCATCCGCTACACACCATCGAAGGCGATCATTGCGGTCGGCGTGCTCATCGCCCACTTATGTTGTGTCATTAGACATTTGTATTCACTTGGATGTAACCGAAGTTACCACTTTTCACTTTATGTGACCGTAGTCACCACTTTACGTTGGTGAGACCGTAGTCATCACCTTCACTTTCTTCCTCCACAAATATCCCGAATGCCCCAATTATTTCATAACATATTTCACATACTTAATTTTCATTCATGTTACTAATCACATGTTCAAAATATATCACATTCACAATCCTATCAAAAGTAGGAAACGCGTGCACAGGTACTCCTTACCATATTTGTGGTGCTTAGCCACATTCACATCTTGTTACATATTTATATATTTAATGATTGCCATGCAATTTATTGAAAGTTAGTAAGAGTACACACCTTTTTCGCTTAATAGTTTCCGTGAATTCCCGTAGAGAGCGATCTACCGATCTAGATCTTTTACTCCTATATTCGGCCATTAATTAAAACATATAAATAAACCTATTTGGTCTTAAAACCAAATCCTACTAGAAGTAGAATTACTTACCTAGTTGCCGAATTGATTTAATCAAGTCCCAACAGTTGCTAGAATTCCTCTTCCTTGAAATCGGCTAATACTAGGTATGTAACCATGTCGAGTCTTCGGTTTTGAAATAATGGAAAACACTTAAACAAATTATGCCTTGCCGAATATCCCTTACCTTATGATGGGATTCCAAATCGAAGAGGATTCCTTTATAAGCCTGTTGAAATCCTATAACTTCGTGTTAGATTAGATCTAACTTTGAAAACGTGAATCATAATCTTTAACCACATATTTATATTTATAATCCTTACCTTAGATCCTTAGATTTCCCGAAAGATCCCCTTTTGATGTTGTGGATGATTGCCCTCTTTCTTAGAATCCACAAAGATTCAGATTTTAAATGAGAGAAACGGAGAAGAAAATAGAAGAAAAAGAGAGGGATTTTTGCTTAATGAAAATTCGCGAGAGAGAGGGTTTTGCCTAGGAGAATTTCGGCAGAGAGAGGAAGAGGAGCAAATGTTGATGAGTAGCCCTCCTGTCCTCCTTTTATAGCCAAAGTTATCAGACCTAGAGTCCTTTACTTGGCCACCACTCCTCTTTTGATAATATTATCTCTTTTATTTAAAAGATAAAAGCCTTTAATCCATCAATTATCTCCTCAATTATCTCATTAGAAAATAATCCTTTATTTATCTCTTATTATTCACATATTTATGTGAATAAAACTCCTTTATTTATCTCTTATTATTCACATATTTATGTGAATAAAACTCCTTTATTTATCTCTTATTATTCACATATTTATGTGAATAAAACTCCTTTATTTATCTCTTATTATTCACATATTTATGTGAATAAAACTCCTTTATTTCTCTCCTATATCCAAGTTTCCCGAAATGTTCAAGTTTCCATTTTTGGATCATTTCCAAAAATGTTTAGGTTTCCAAAAATGTCTAAGTTTCCAAAAATGTCCATTTCCATTTCCATTTTCATTTCCATCTCCATTTTCATTTCCATTTTCATTTTCATTTCCATTTTCATTCATTTCTAGGTTTCCAAAAGTATCAAAAATTTATTCATAATACTTAAGACTTGTCATTTCATACAATTGATCTGAAAAATGCATAGGCCCTTCCTAGGATGTTACAAGAGATCAATAACACTTATATGGATTGGTAAGATTTATTGTGGATAAACAACATTGGCCACGTTAGAGTTGTGTGACCCGAATCACGTCACTTGTTAAAGAAATAAAATAGAGAAGCAAAATAAAAGTTGAATCCATATAGAACTATACTTTTTCTATTTAACATTGATTATAACATGGTTGTTTAACCCTTAAATAGATGTAGTCGAACTCCTATTATATTGTGTGTTTTCAACATAGTGAATTTCTCTCCCTTACCCGTGGTTTTTCCCGATAAAAATTTTCCACGTAAAATCTGTGTGTTCTTATTTTTTTTTCCTTATTGTTTTGCAATCATTTATACTGCCATAATCCACGTTGATTATAACAGGCCACACAAATAAATAACATTAACCTTAAATATTTGTGTTATATTAGTTATGTTTGGATCTAGTGCCTTTAGTATAGCGATTTTGTTTATATGTACTTGAATTTTTCGAACAAATCGGTTTAATAAATTATTTATTGTAATTATTAATATCTTTGTATATTGTCATCAACAATTTTGCACGCAAAGAAAAATGAAAATAAATAGTAACGTACTGATTATCTAATATTTAACTAATACTAAATAATATTACGTGATGAGATCGTAATACAAAAAGACAACTTATATTAATAGATCATCTAAATACGTAGTTAGTTTAATTGAAATTGATGAATTATGCTTTGAGACTTAATTGGTTACTTGCATTTATTATGATCTTAAGCTGATGTCGGCTAAATTGATATAAATTGACTGTGTCTAATATCCTTTTTAGTGGATTAGGTTTGTGCAATATCTACTATTCCTTGTAATGCATTGGCAAAGTAATCACTTTATATTTAAAAACAGGAAATTAAGTTTCCATAAATTGGGATTAAATTAAATTATTTTTTAAGCTCTTGCAGATAAGTTAAATGATGGACTAAAAGACTTTCCTTTTGTTTTGTCCTTCAAATTCTAAGCATACCCAACTTTCTTTGGTTTATTCTCTTCCTTTTTCCTTTTGTTTACTTTTCGTCATAATTGTTTAAAATTGACTTAATGCACACTTTAGTCCCTAAATTATATCATTTTTTTACTTTAATTTTTAAAATTTCTTTTGACTCATTTCAATTCTTAATGTTATCAAACATTTTCAATTTAGTCCCTAATGTTATCAAACAATTTCGATTCAGTCTTTAATTTGGATGTTAAAAAAACTGGGTGGCACATGATAACATCATAATGACATCATCACTAAAAAGAACCCTAAAAACTTTAAAAAATATTAAAAGATTATATATTTTAAAAATATATATAATTGTTTAAAAATTTAAAATATGTTAGAATTTTTTAAACATTGTAAAAAAATAATAAAAATTTACTAAAACTATAAAAAATGATAAAAAAAATATTAAAAATTGAAAAAATTATAAAAATATTAGAAATCATAAAAGATTGTAAAAAATTATAAAGAACTTTAAACAATAGTAAAAAATTGTTATATCTTGGAATAAAGTATACCTTCGCTAATCACATTTAAAATAATAAAAGATTGATATAAAAATTGTATATAATAATACAATCAATTTTTATAAAAAAAATTGTATTTTGAAAATATTTAAATTTTAATACTTTACCAAGGTTACTGTAGCATGTTTATTGGGCTTAGCTCAGTAAGTTTCCTTCACCCATCATCGTGCACATGCTCTTTTTATTTTGTATTAAAATTATTTAGTATAGTCGAACACTCGACAATAGTTCTTAAAATATCGGTGTAGAGATAAATAATTTGTCTTAAGATAGTGAAAAATATTTGGAATAATTAAAAATATTATTTAAATTATAATTTAATTGAAATAACATTATTTTTTATTATTTAAATAATTTGAAAAAATATCTAAATTTATCACCTAAAAATATCTACCCATTATAAATTTTAATTGATTAAATTATAAAAAAAATTATCGTATGTGGTATTTTTTCAAGAGACAATAATCAATGTTCAAGCTTTTGTAAATGTGATTTATAAAGTTTTAAAATTATTGAAATTTCTAATTTCTTTTAAACTTATAATAAATTTTAGTAATTCTTATACTGTTTTTTTTTTGTAATTTTATAGTTTTATAATTTTTTCTATTTTTAATAAATTTTTCATTTTTATAATTTTTTTTTTTTTAAATTCTATAAAGTTTTTTTGGATGATGGTGTCATTATGATCTATTGTATGACTCATGGTAGCATATAATTGGTTGAATATGACAGTTGTTAATTTTTTAACATCCAAAGGACTAAATTGAAAATGTCTAATAATGTTAGAGATTGAAGTGAGCTAAAACAACCTTTAAAAGTCAACGTGAAGAAAGCCATATACTTCAAAAATTAAAGTGTACATTATGCCTTAAACTTTTTCCTTGTTTATTTCAAAATTAAATTTATAAATATTAGATTCCTTACTTTTATAATATAAAACTAATTTATTCTTCAACCTTTAATACAGGGATATAATTTAACCCCCTAAAAAGCATGAAACACATAGTGCAAGAAAAGGAGAGGTACTAGGGAAGGAAGTTCATTTATCATTCATATATTTTTATAGATTATTAATGTATAATTTTAAATTCTATCAATAAAAATAAGATTAAAATTTTTTTATTAATCTTTGTACTTCGTGAAAATTGTGGATTTAGTTTATATACTTTTATTTGATTCAATTTAGCTTCTTTACTTTTCGAAATTTAAAATTTTAATCTTACCCTAAATAGTAGCAGTTAAATCCATTTGGTTACATGCAATTACTAGTCTTGCACTATTCATACAATTATAGATTTATTCCATATTCTCCAATTGGATCATTCTAAATCTTTGTACTTTTTAAATTTTGAAATTTCAGTATTAACGTAAAATGACTTTTGTTAATCCATTAATTGGATTTTAGTGAGTAATATATGAAAAAAAAAAATCTAACATGACATTACACATATAATAAAATGTTTGATGCATTAGATTTTGGAAATAGTAAAACTTTACTTAACGGTTTTAACAATTTATTATTTGACGAAGATTGAAAATTAAAAAAAAAAAAAAAACTAACTAAAAATGACCCATTACTAGTCTTGTACTATTCATACAGTTGTAGGTTTACTCCATATTCTCTATTTGAATCATTTTAAATCTTTATACTTTTCGAATTTTAAAATTTTAATCTTAACGTACAATAACTTTTGTTAATCTATTAACTGAATTTTAATGAGTAATATGTAAAAAAAATAATCTAACTTGACATTACATATACAATAAAATATATGACGCATTAAATTTTGAAAATAATAAAACTTTACTTAACGGTTTTAACAAATTATTATTTGGTGAGAATTAAAAATTTAAATTTTAAAAATACAAAAGTTAAAAATCACCAAATAAATATACAGGAGTTAAATTCAGAGCTTTTGTTAAGTACAGTAGATTGATAAGACATCTTCATCTAAGTTATTAATAATGCATATGACTATATACTATGTCTTCACCAACTCCATAGATTAAATAATTTCATGGGTAATGATGTTTACGTAAGAGATGTGGCCATCAGCCTACACATGTCATGTTGCTGATATCATGATGAGCAAGTTTAGGTTATGGAAAACGAACAATAATACGAAAAGCTTATATTGGATTGACTTTTTGACTTTAAGTTTCGTGGATATGAGTTATTGGAGAACATTCATATTGATTTTGACATGGTTTGAAAAAGTTGGTGTCGTCAGGTATCAGTACCACTACTTGTGCAATCCAATTTTAGATGCACCAGAAAAGTAAAAATGAAAATGAAACATTTAAAATGTTTTGTCCCAAACCAACTGGATTTCTACTCCATGTTTTGGTTTATTGAAATGGTCAAATTATTTGGGATCTACTAGCTTCCTTTTTCTTTTTCTTTTTTTGAGGTATGTTATATAATATAAAATGTGGCAGTTCGCTTGACACATAAACTTGTTTGATGTTAACTTGGAGAGTTAATTGATTATAAGTTTCCGCCACTTGCATAATTTCATCCTACTCATTTATAATTTTTTTAGGAGTATCTAAGAAACATGTAACTCCTAGAGGGTAACGTGTCACCACGCATGACGCCTAATTACCCCTAGCACATTATATCAGTGAACTGTACCTTATATATGTGTGTGTGAATGAGACATTATGAGGGGCACAATAGAACAACTACTCAACAAAGTAAAAATTGTTTACTTATTGAATCCATGACTAGTGTGAATATATATTTTGAGATTAAAAATATATAATATTACTAAAAAGCATACTGGACAAATTATTGTCTAGGCTCATTTAAATTTAGGACATTCACTTGTCTAGGTTGATTTTGGAATGAAATAATCTTTTATAATTTTTTAAAAATACTTTTTAGATTTTATATATTATGGATATTTATTTCAAAATAATAACTTAAAAACATTATATTTTATCAAAAAATTAAAAATATATAAAATTACCAAAAGAAGGATGCTTCGGATAAACTTGGACAAATAGATGTTTAGGTTCATTTGAATTTGGACATCTATTTGCCCATATTCATTCTGGGTGTAAAATAATTTTTATAGTTTTTTTTTTAAATTTTTTTATATTTTAAAAGATCTTTTAGAATTTATATATTTCATATTTTTTAATTTTAAAAAATAATATAAAATATAAAATATTTTACAAAAATAAAACTAATAAAAAAAGCACATTTGGAATAAATCTAGACAAATAGACATCTAGGTTTATCTAAATCTGGACATTTATCTATATAGGTTTTTTCTGGATGTGAAATAGTGTTTATAATGTTTTCTTTTTATAAAATTATATATTTTTAAAGGTTTTTTTTATTAATGCTTCTCGCATGTCATAATGTGAGGCTATCATGTATTATCATATTATTGATTGTCAATGTTACATCATCACATTCTAACAACGTTACAAATAGGTAAGAAATTTAAGTTTAAGTGCAAGTTAAGCTCCCAAAAAAATTTTAAATACCAACTGAATACAAGTGATCAAATTTAAGACACAAAATATACGTTAATTTTATATCAAATAAAGACATTTTTATATATAATTAATTTTAAAAAATACTTGCATGACCTTCTTATTTCCTAATTATACAATATCTATTTGTTTTATTTTTGTATAACCACAAGGTCCTCAATAGTTTTACAATCAGAGTTTCATTCTATTTTGAGTTAAGATGATGTTCAGGTAAAACTCCTTTCAACAATATTGATTTCAAAATTCAAACTTATTCAAATACTTGAATAATAAGTTCACTCTCACTTCTTCCAACGGTATATAATATCTATGTATTGATATGTACTCAATGTTATAAAATCTTGAATCCGTTTGTCGAACCGATTCAACTAGAAATCAAAAAATAAGATAATTAAATTATAACAATAAAATCAGTAAACAAACAAATTGGGGGTTGAATGTGGAGACATGGGAAATGAATAAAAACATCCTAATGTGAAAGTGCAATTAATGCTAGGAGGGTTTGGTATTGTTTCTACTTTTTCCTCATCAAATTTACAATTTTTCAGTCTCAAAAAGTTGAAAGGTTCAGTTCATACACATGGGTTGTGTTTAACATGTTCAATAGCGGCCAGAGATGGACTGGTTAGAAAAAAAAAATTAAAATTATAAATTGTATTCTTATTAGGGATTTGTTGATGCAATTCGATTCAACAACCTATTTTCGAGAAGTTATGCATAAAGAAAGAGATTATTATATAAATTTTTACAGTACAAACTTTGCTAACCAACCCAATCTATCTAAACCCACAAAGGATAATTGTGGTTCATCGACTTGCTAGCTGACGAGGGTTTTAAGTTGGAGGATTTAACTTACTGGATGGAAGAAGTGTCAGATACAGTGGCTAATGTGGTGGAAAGGGATCAACAAAGGTGCAGTGTTGGGTGAGCTTCAACGTTGGTGCCGGTAACGATGTTGGGAGTTTGTAGACTAGGTTTTGGCCTTGGGTTCACTATTATTTTTTCCTAGGGGTTTCTCCTCTTCAGACGCTTCTTGTTCTTCAATGTCGACTTTCATTTACAAGGATTGGAAACTAAGAGGTTTCGGTTGATCCTTTTGCTAGTTGGAGAAAAAGGGGAACACTCAGATGTGTTTTTCTCAAGATAGTCAGTATCATACCGGTAGACATACCATTTTTCTACTAGTACTGGTATGTACCAGTACTATTTTGGTGTACCGTTTCAGAGTTATCGCTATTTTTGAAAAACATTTGATATAAGTATATTAAAAATTATTTACAAATATCAAATAATGAGATTAAATAAATCTCAAATATAAAATACTCTTAAAATATGAAACTTTGGTTGAGATAGTAAAAAAATATTTTAAAAATACTGGTGGCATGGGTTTTAAACCTGACCATAAGTAAATTTTAAGATATCAAAAAATAAATTCATCAATTATATAAAACATTCTTTACTAAACTTCACAAATACAATCTACCATTAAACAAACTAAAAGAAAAAGTAAGCAAAAAAAAATTTACATAAATTAAACAACAGATCATCTTGTACTATGCATATAACAATTCATAACAAGGTAGTTAGTACTATACTAATAGATGCATCATTTTTCTATTGGTACTGATACATATTGGTATCGGTCTGTTTCAGTGTACCGTTTCGGGGTTGTCATTATTTTTTAAAAACATTTGATATATGTATATAAAAGTATTTATAAATATCAAATATTGAGATTAAATAAATCTCAAATATAAAATAATCATAAGAAAAATAAAACTTTGGTTGAGGTTGTAATTTAAAAAGAAATTGGTGGCATGGGTTTCAAAGCTGACCATATGTATATTTAAAGATACAAAAAACAAACTCATCAATTATATAAAATATTATTTAATAAGATTCACAAATACAATCTGTAACACCCCCTACCCGTATCCATTGCCAGAATAAAGTACGAGGCATTACCGATGAGTACGGAACACATACAGATAATTTAAACCATTTATTACTCAAATACCGAAATTGACTATAAAAGTTTCTTTAACGGACCCTCGAGGTCCAAATCATGCATTAGGATCGGGTCGGGACTAAATTAGAATCGTATGAAATTTTTCGCGAAATCCCAAAATTTATCTCATTTACAAGGGTCCCACGCCCATGTAACTGGGGACACTCCCGTGTGTCATGGCCGTGTCTCTGGGGCATGTAACTCTCTGACTTGCATCTATGAAGGAACTCGGGTCACACGGCCTTAGTACACGCCCGTGTTGCTAGGCCGTGTGGTAAAGTTAATTTTCACAAATAAGGCTATTTTCCAAGCCATATTTCTCACTCTTTTGATCCTTATTCTTCACCCACATTTAATACATACAAAAATCAATTTAAGATATTCAACCGAGCCTTATACTTAATACCATTTGTTAGTCGTACACTTCATATAAATAACAAGAAACGTATATGGGCTCAATTCTCATTAAATTTCTCTTGTACTTATACTTTTTCACACTATGTATTCATATAACATATAACAATCATACATCTGTAGTTCATATACATTTTTATAACAATTTGTCTTGGTTTCAAACTACTTCATATTTGAGTTTTACTTATCAAATCATTTGAAACATCATCTTTACACATATAGTGCACTTGAGATGCACAATTCTATAATTATGAATGAACACATTTATCAAACATATTCCATGTTTTTATTTATTATAGTCTCATATTTCCATGTATCAATTACCATCATTTCTTCGTATTTTGACAAATACGTGTAACAATTCATAAACATGCAATTCACTAACTCTTCCTGCCAATCACAATTTAAATTGACAAATCACTTATTGAGCCCAATTTCATTGTTCACTAAAATCTATTATATAAATTTGGATGTACGTATCCACCAATAAATTCCATGTATAGGTATCATCATCTCATATTTCCACATACATTTACTTTCCATATTATGAACTCAAATAACATATACAAGACATACCAATGTATTTCAAGTATGTTTTCATAATATTTCATTTCGAATTCAGATTATTTCATATTAGAACTCTTCTCATTAACTCATTTGGAATACCAATTCATACGGATAATACACTCAAGGGTGTACAAATATATAATCACAAATGAACTTATTCATCAACCAAGTTCTATGTTCATGTCTCATCAACTCATATTTCCTTATATCACATAATTCTATGTAACACTTATCGGACTTCGTCAAATTAGTGAACGTCTTACGGAATTGGTCTGCACCGGTATGCACTGAATTTCACTGATAATCACTGATGCCATAACATAGCTATGGTCTTTTCACTAGAATGTCATAGCCCAGCTATGATCTTACATCTTAAACACGTATCACACCGATGCCATATCCCATATATGGTCTTACACGGAAATCACTTGTCACTTGTAGCCGAAGCTACCACTATTCACTGATCAGGTAGCCGGAGCTACCACTTTTCACTGATCAGGTAGCCGGAGCTACCACTTTTCACTTGATCAGGTAGCCGAAGCTACCACTTTTCACTTGATCAGGTAGCCGAAGCTACCACTTTTCACTTTCACTTGTCCTTGATCAGATAAGTGTAACCAAAGCTATCACTTATCACTTTCACTTGTCCTTGATCAGATAAGTGTAGCCGAAGTTATCACTTATCACTTTCACTTGTCCTTGATCAGATAAGTATAGCCGAAGCTATCACTTATTACTTGTTGCCATGGTTCAACCATGGTCTTTTCCGTCAATTCATATTGTCACTAAACTGAAATGCTCAATTTGATCATTTATTCAATTTTCATGCTTTTACATTATTCACGATTTTATCATCAATACATATGAAATAACACATCATGAAGTTCATAAAATTAACAAATGATCACTAAAATTTAGCCATATAAACTCACAAGTTCAATTTTTGTATTATAACGATAATCATAATTTCATAATAAATATTCCAAATAAAACATTATATCATTTCTAATTCAACATTTATCAATTATAATCGGGCATGTGATCAATTTATACACAATTCGTTCATATATTCTTCCTCCTCCTCCTCTCCATGCACATCCTTAGTATAAATAACACATTTGTAAGTAACATTATCTATAATTTTTCACTATTTATTTATGTGAATATTCAAGCTGTCCATCCATGTCATAGTCACTAAATTATTTTTATCTTGAGCTACAGAACTCTAAATTAAGATCCACTAATTTTCACTGAAATTAGACTCACATATATTTTTACCATAAAATTTTCAAAATTTTTGGTTTAGCCAATAAGTACAGTTTATTCTTTAAAGTCACCCCTGTTCTGCTGTCCGACAGTTCCAACCCCTCTTCACTAAAAATTAATTGTCTCATCATACAGAATTTGGATAATGTTACCGTTTGTTTCTTTTGAAAATAGACTCATTAAGGATTTTAAGCATATAAATTATAACCCATAATTATTTTCTTCCAATTTTTGATTATTTTCCAAAGTCAGAATAGGGGAACTCAAAATCATTCTGACCTTGTCTCACAAAACCTATTATATCTCATGATAAACAATTCCATTGCTTACACCATTTCTTCTATAAGAAACTAGACTCAATAAGCTTTAATGCCATATTTTATTCATCTTCTAATTCGATTTATACAATTTTTTGGTGATTTTTCAAAGTTAGACTACTGCTGCTGTCCAAAACTGTTTTAGTGCAAAGTGTTGATTTCCATTTTGCCCCAAATTTCACAGTTCATACAATTCAGTCCTTGTCCAATTAACCCCTCAATTGGGATAAATTTTCTCAATTAATACCTTATTATATCATTTTAAACTACTTCATAACCCTTGAAAATCATAACTTTAGCATTAGACCTTAATTCCAAACTCTTTCACAATTAGGTCCTAAAACCAATTTCCATCAATTTTACTTGATAAAATCATAATATATCAAAATTAAAGCTTAAATTCTATATTTTTTCATCATATTATTCCAGCACTCATCCATAGAAACTTTAAAAATTAGCCATAGAATCAAAAACTAATGACATAGTAAGTTGGACCCAATTGTAAAAGTCCAAAAACATAGAAATTTCAAGGAGAAAGCAAGAATTAAACTTGCATGAAGCTAGAGTATGAAAACCAGCTTGAGCCCTCTTCCATGGCTGTTTTTAAGCTGATGAAAATGAAGAGAAATGAAGAGAATTCTAGATATTCCAATTTGGTCCCATTTTTATTTAGCTAATTTTGACATTTTTCCAAATTTGCCCTTATTTCACCCATTTCTTGATTTTTCTCAGCTATTGCCGCCCAAAATATCTTATTTGGGCTTATTTTCACTTTAGGTCCTTCCTCATTTGAAAATTAAGCTATTCAATCCTTCTAGCAACTTTTACACCTTTTTCAATTTAGTCCTTTTTATTTAATTAACCACCCAAACGTCAAAATTTTCTAATGAAATTTTAATACTACCTTATTGACATTCCGTAAATATTCATAAAAATATTTATGACTCGGTTTATAACACCGAGATCTCGATACCTCTTTTTCTCAATTTCTTGACCACATAAATCTTTATAAAACATAATTTACTATTTCAAAAATCTTTTAAAAGCTACATTTGGCTCGTAAATATTAAATAATATAATATACGAGTTCATTTGTCGGATTTGGTGGTCTCGAACCACTATTTTCGACATCGCTGAAATTTGGGCTATTACACAATCCATCATTAAACAAATTTAAAATAACTAATAAAAAAATAAAATTATAATTATAATATATTTTAAAATTATTTTATGGTACAAATAAATTATAAAAAATAAAATTAAATTTAAAATATATTTTTTTGTACAAATAAAAAATTAAATTTAAGATATATTTTAAAATTAATTTTTTTGGGTACCAGCCGATACACCATACTCTGGTTGGTATGGCGAAATCAACTGGCACGTACCAATACGAGCGATACCAATAGAAATTTGCTCCAGAATGGAACCTAAAGTTTGTGTTTTGATTTGCTACTAGTACAGCGCGTTCCGACTGGCATGGGCGGTTCCGGGATTGTATCTACTACCATGATTCATAATTCAACAAATTCAAAATAAAAATAAAAAAATTAAAATTTATAATATATTTAAATTTTTTTTGTACAAATAAATTATAAAAAT
This sequence comes from Gossypium sturtianum, assembly GCA_025698515.1. Lineage (NCBI taxonomy): Eukaryota > Viridiplantae > Streptophyta > Magnoliopsida > Malvales > Malvaceae > Gossypium > Gossypium sturtianum. The sequence goes on from CM046949.1 coordinate 4,181,055, forward strand.
AAATATAAATTTAAAATATATTAATTTTTGTTACAAATAAATAATAAAAACTTAAAATGCATTTCAAAATTAATTTTTTGAGTAGTGACCGATATACCACATTCTGATAAGTACAAACGAAATCAACTGATACGCATCAATACAAGCAATACGATCAAAATTTACACTGAAACATAACTTAAAATTTATGATTTATTACTGAAACGGAGGATATTAATGTACCAAAAGGGTACCAACTACCATGGTTTTTTCACTTTCCCTTTTGATGTTTAGATTTTTTTTTCTTTATTTTATTGTGTATAACGTTTTGTTTGAACAACTAGTTTCCAATCGCTACATTTGCCTTGTAGTCCCAATGTTCTCTTTTTAATAAAGGCTAGCAAGCATTTATTCTAAAAAATCTTGACTATCTGCCATATATATTTTTACTTTTTATCATTAAAATGGAAATTGAATCCCCATAATTATTATTATTTTTGTTTGATTACATACTTCATTATTTTACTTATAAATTATTGTTTAACATTTATTAATTGCACATAAACGATGAGAACCTATAATTTTTATTTTACGATTTATTTTATAGTTATTTATTCTAATAATAGTCAAATATATTTTCTATTTGAGAATGCGATATAACTTATCATTAATTCCAGAAAGTAAGCTTTTAATATATCATTTACATTTTTTTTTCACATGTAAAATTATAAATATATTATTTTAAGACTAGTATATTTGAGAGAATGATAAAATAAATTCGACTTAGAAAAAGATAAAAAAAAGGAGAAAACCACGTGTGTTGTGATATGAAGAAACGTGGAAAGAGGGCCATGCGAGAAAGTGCGCTGATGGAGATAAAATTAAGGTCAACACGATGAGTCGACGACCAACCCTTGTTTTAGCCATATGTATGTATGTAGCCATAAACTATCATTCATTGCCGGTAATGGACGGAGGCTTGACGTTGACGCCGACTGACATCATACCCTAAACGTCATGTTTGAATACGAAATAAATACCATTAAAATATATGTCATAAATTAAAGTTTTATCAATATTTTGCACGACTTTGTGATTTATTCTGCGACCCCCTTTTCTTGTCATAAATCTCTAACTGTATATAACGTGGACTGCTCTATCAAATTAGGATTCAAAGTGGGATATGCCTCTCAGAGAAGGCTCTTTCAACCTCATTTCCCTCTTTAAACTTCCCTGAATAACTCGAACCACATTCGAGCATCTTCTATATATATGTTTCTGGGTATTAATCTTTCATAGACGTTCCCTTTTTTACTACCTTAAGAGGGATCCTCATAATTTGTTTAGCTTCAGCTTGCTTGGTTCCCTGTTTGTTTGTTTGTTTTAGAGTAAAATTTGAGTGATGGGATCATCAGCTTGGGTGGATACTACGCTGGACCTCAACATCAATCCTTTCCATCACCGGAACAAAGCTCTGGTGAGTTTAGATTTAGATATTATCAATTGAGGGACTAATTTTCTTGTCTTTTTGGATTTGTTGGTCCTCACAAAACATCCCTCGACTTTTTTGAAACAGAGGACCGAATCTGAGGGAGAAATGGATGACTCTGATGTGAAGCTACCCTTCAAACAAGAGGTATGTCATGGAGTACTTGTTAATTCTCTTCAACAAGAACTTGAATATATAAAGTATTTTTCTTATAAACAAAAGTTTCGTTTTCATTTAGCAGAATGCAGTTTTGGTGGAGGAATTGAATCGGATTAAAGCTGAGAACAAGAAGCTAACTGAGATGTTAACAGCTTTGGGTCACTGCTACAACGATTTGCAGAACAAGTTCATGGAATTAGTGACCGTTAACTCTGAAAATGAAGTTTCGACATCGAAAAAGAGAAAAGCCGAATGTGAAGATTATAGTCCCAACATGATTGGATTCAGTAATGGAAACACAGAGACCAGTTGTAGTGATGAAGATTCATGTAAAATACCTAGGGAGTGCATTAAGACCACCATTTCAAGGACTTATGTTCGCACAAATCCTTCTGATAACAGCCTGGTAATGTTCCTTAACTAGTTTTCATCTGACTTTATTAGTCTCCCAACTGCTGAAAATTCTGAATATTAGTGGTTTTCATATGTGTTGCAGATTGTAAGGGATGGATATCAATGGAGAAAATATGGTCAAAAGGTCACCAAAGATAACCCTTCTCCCAGAGCATACTTCAAATGCTCTTTTGCCCCAAGCTGCCCAGTCAAGAAAAAGGTGAGTCCAGCATTGATATATGATCATGTATGTATATGTATTTGATTGTTGTTTCTGATAATGGTTGTCCATTTTTAGGTGCAAAGAAGTGCTGAAAATCCATCATTCTTGGTGGCTACTTACGAAGGAGAGCACAACCATGCACACCCTTCTCCAAGTGAAGTAGCAATATTAAGCCCCAAGTGTAGTGCCAACCCTGTTTCTTGTGCCTCGACCAGGCCTTCAGCTCCCACTGCAACTCTTGAATTGATGCAACCAGGGGGGTATGGGGACGGTGCCAAAAAGAAAACCCAAGAGGTTGATGATGCACCAGCAGCAATTCAACAGGTTTTAGTCCAACATATGGCGGCTTCTTTGACTCGAAACCCAAATTTTACAGCAGCCCTGGCTGCAGCCATTTCAGGGAGAGTTATATAGATGAGATGAGAATAGGATAGAAAAGTGGTGAAACGTAACATCCTTAATCAGGCAGAAATTTATAGAGAATGGATTTAAATGCAGTCTTCACTGTTGATATTCACTGCATGTTGGACTGCATTTTAAATCCCTGATTCATAGTTATGTATTTGTTGTTGTTTATGTTGAAAAAAAAAGATAGGTACTCAATTGCTCCCCTTGACGAAGTCCTCTCGAGGGACGAAAGTCCTCCCCTCGTAAAATCGAATACACCACAGTAGTAAGACACTGTATAACCAACTCCATTGTCGTCCTATTAAAACCCATTCAGATTATCATAGCATTCACAAAGTACCATTCCACATGGTGATATGTTTTGTTTATATCCAACTTTAAAAAGCAAAAGAATCCAAATTACCCACCCTCCTTTTCTTGAACAAATGCAACATCTCATATGCAATTAATATGTTGTCTGAAATCAATCTTCCTGAAACAAAAGCGCTCTGAACTTTATTGATGCAAATATCCATGATTGTTTGTAATATATTAGCTATCACCTTGGATACTATCTTATAAATCACATTACATAAGCTAATCAGACGAAAATGAGTTATATTACGAGGCATAGGAATCTCAGGAATTAAAGCAATGTTTGTTTTATAAATTGCCTCCATAGAACTTTCTCTTCTTAAAACCGATAAACAATATGAACTCACATCATGCCCAACGACATACCAGTACTTCTGAAAGAAAAAAAAGAAGAAGATAATCATCCATACCTGATACTTTGGTAGGGTGCATATTTTCAGCGCGAAAACAACCTCCTCTGTATATTGTGTCGTTAGCTTCTCATTCATGACATTCATAATACAACTTCGATTCCAACTCAATAAATGGCTTACATCACTTTCTTCCTACGACATAAAAGGATAGTTTAGCAATACTTTTAAAAAGTATTTTAGAGACAAAAAGTGCTTTTAACAAAAGGTCAAATTTTAAAAACACTTTTTCTCTCAAAAGTGTCCTGTTCAGGAATGTTTTTATATTAAAAATGTTTTTTTATCTCAAAAGTACTTCTTATAAACATTGCTAAATTAACCTTGAAAAAGTAACTTGCCATGTAACACCCCTAACCCATATTCGTCGCCGGAACAGGGTTACGGAGCATTACTGACATTCACAAAACATTTACAGATAATTCATATCAATTACTATTCATTTCTCAAAATTATTCATAACGTCCCTTAAATAGACCCTCGAGGCCCGACTTGAGTATTAGAATCGAGTCGAGACTTAATCGAGAATTCCAAAAAAAATTTCGCGAAATTTCAAAAATTTTCCAAGTTACAGGGCTCACACGCCCGTGTGGTCCAAGGGACATGCTCGTGTGACCCTAGGACACACCCGTGCTGCAGGCCGTGTTCGAAACTTGATAGCTCTCTGACTTATGCCACACGGCCAGCCACATGCCCGTGTGCTAGGCCGTGTGGTTAATTTAATTTTTCAAAATTAGGTGCAGGTTTCACATGGCCAAGACATACGCCCGTGTTCCAGGCCGTGTTGCACACACAGCTGAGACACACACCCGTGTCTTTGCCCGTGTGCTCAATTCTGAGCATTCTGTTTTTCGAATTTAAGATGCAGGGGACACACGGCCTAACCACACGCCCATGTACCAGACCGTATGTCACACACGGTCTAGACACATGCCCGTGTGTCTGCCCGTGTGAACAAAATAAAGCCATTTCTAGCTTCATTTCTCACCCAAAATTTTACCAATATCCTGCATCAAAACTTACATCCAAAAACCAACCAATTCAAGCATTGGTTTCAAGCAAATTTTAACATCTAATATGATATGACATTGCATACATACGTGTTTAAAATCTTACCTTGGTTTAATCTAAACATTAAACATCATTTGATCTTTCATACTTAACACATAAGTGTTTATCAAGATATTATGCTCAATAGGTACCAAAACATACCATTACTAGCCATTCCAAGGGCTAGATTACAAATAACATATTCAAGCCATCTATGGCCAAGTTAGCCTATACATGCCATTATACCAAAATAAGTTTGTGGATAGTGTGATGATGCTTCAACCGTTCACCAACCTTCGCGAGCTTCCGAGCATTATAAAATAGAGAAAATAAAACCTAGTAAGCATTATATGCTTAGTAAGTTCGTATAACAAGAATTAAACTTACCAATCCCATTTATTAAATCTATACATACAATAACATGTTTTCCATCAACTTGGCAAAATTGCCTAAACATATGCGTTCAATCAAACATGTTAGTCACATAATTCTCAAATACATCAAGTAAACATAGATGAGCTCATCATACTATATTCTTTTAAAACATTATTCATTTCATCTCATAACTCTCATTTCATGTCAAGTATTTTATCCGTTGAATCATTGAAATTCCGATGGATACTCAAGTAGTACACTCAAGGTGTACAATTCAATAACCTGTCAATTTATATTCAGGAGTACCCATTAGGGTACTAAATTAGAGAGCACACTCTCGAGCCACATATCATACATCAGGATTACCAGTCCAAGCTAAATCCTTTCTGTAACATGTGCTCAGAAGAGCTCAATTAGGATTATCAGTTCAGGTTAAATCCTAATTATAACATATGCTTAAAAGGGATTATAACAGGATTACCCGTCCGGGCTAAATCCTATCTTTAATGAGGTCAATAGGATTACTCGTCCGAGCTAAATCCCGTCAGCAACAAATGCAGGACCTCATTCAATAAGGGAAATCACATCGAAATCCAATATTCAAACGGAATTTAACTCTTTTAAACCATTTCAAATATGTATTCATTTCTTTATTATAACATTCAAATTAATTCACATAAATATAAAACACATTCCATACAAACACAACATTCAACTTAACATATTTACAAGCTTAATTAAGTTACACGAACTTACCCCGAGACTTGTTCGCGTATATAAATCTACTAATCCGAAACTTTTTCTTTACCTCGATCTAGCCTCGAATTTGTGTTATCCAGATCTATATAAATGAATTTAATCATCAATTTATCACATTTCGTATTTATTTGGACTCAATTTACATCCTAGGCAAATTACCATTTTGCCCCTAAACTTTTCATAAATTCTAATTTCATCCATAGGCTCGAAAAATGAAATTCATGCAATTTACTCATTTTTCCAAGCCTAACCAAAATTTCAATATAAAATTTACAGCACATATATTCTATAAATTTTAGAATTTTTCTTCAATTTTGACAACTTTACAAATTAGTCCCTAAATCATGTTTTCATCAAAAATCACTTTGTAAAAATTGTTTATCTATCAACAACCTTTCATTTTCTACCATAAATTTCTAATTTTCAGCATATTCATCCATGACATAACTTCTATAATTTGATAAATTTTTAAATTGATCCCCTAAATAGATAGATTAGACTATTCCGGTTTCAAAAATATAAAAATTATTAAAAACGGGACAAGAAAACTTACCCAATTAGGCCAAGAAAGATTGTTTTCTCTTTCCTAGGGTTTCCATGAATTTTGGGGAAGAAGATGACATAAAATAAGATGTTAATTTCTTTTTAATTATTTATCATCTTTTAATTATTTCTATTTCCAACTTAGTCCTTGCCTTTTTCTAAATTTCCATGGATGAATCATTAAAAATATCTACTAACTTTTGATTAATGGTCTAATTACCATATAAGGACCTCAAGTTTTGAATTCCATAGCTATTTAATCCTTTTAGCTACTAAAATTCAACTTTTGCATTTTATGCGATTTGGTCCTTCCCGTAATTAAGCACATAATCAGTAAAATTTTCTTATCAGAATTTTCACATGACATATCTATCATAATACGGACCATGGAATATAATTAAAATAGATTTTTTCGGCTCGGGTTTGTGGTCCCGAAACCACTATTATGATTTCACTGAAAATGAGTTTTTACATGCCACTTCCTCCAACTCCTCTTTATGCCGAAGTCGGATTCCATGAGAATCTTCCAACATTTTAATTCTATTAATACGCCTCCTATAAGATGCAAAATTGTGAAAAAAAAAAGTCATATTTCTATCACCTTGCTTAAGCCAAGTCACACGATCCCATTGTTCCAAATATCGCTCTTCCTTGTCAGTTTCAATATTTAGAGCCAATCTGGCATCCACAATCTTCGCCAAAATGTCCTCATCAGGTTCCAACTCGGTTTGAAGCTCCAAACGTCGGTGTAATTTGTAATGGCCCAATTTTGTCCAGGCCCTAAACAGAAACCAAAAATAAAAAATAAAAATTAACAGTCCCAAAGTCCAATTACACGCCAGGCCCAATACACTACCCAAACAGCCCAAAACAGAAAACCCTAACCCAAAGTCTAAAGCCCAACAACCTAAACCTCTTTCAGTAAAATCAAAAAACCCCCACGTCAGCATGCTCGCGCCCCGAGGTCTGCCACTGTCAACTGCCTCTGCCATCGTCACCGTCAACCACCACCTGCAAAAAAAGAAAAAGAACACGCAAAAAATAGTAGTAAGAACAGTAAAAAATAATGTAATGTATTCGGCTATAAAAGCCAAAACAAAAAACTATGTAAGGGACACGGAGAAAATATACAAAAAAATCAATCGAAATACAGAATCAAAAAACATATTAAAATTTCAGAGGTGATTTTCTTTTCTTTTTTTTATTTTTATTTCAAAAAAAACAATAAAGAGAGAGAGTAATAGTTTTCTTTACCGGGGACGCTTCGTCTCCATCCGTCATTGGAAGTCTTCTCCGGCGCCAAAAACCCAGAACTCATTAGGGTTCGGTTTGGGTTCGACGGGAGGGTCGTGCGCGACGGTTGTTTAAAGAAATCGAAAGTTCTTTTTGTTCTTTTTTTTATTTTTTACGAATAGAAGGCTTTGCCTTCGAGATTGGGGCCCAAAAAATAAAAAAAGGGATTTTTTTAAAATTTTCTGGCCACCGAGGACGGCGGTCGCCGTCGTCGACGATCGGTGGCCGCGGCGGAGCCCCGGCGGCTCCCATGGCCGGACCCAGCCCCCTTTTAGAGAAAAAAAAGAGAAACAAAGTGTTTTTTTTTAAAAAACTGTTTGAAATGATTTTTTGGAAAATTTTTGATATATATAAGGGTGCTAAACGGCACCGTTTTGGGCTAGCCTGGAATGTCCCAAAACTACGTAGTTTTGGGGCACGACCCGAAACCCGAACCATTTTCAAGCTAGGATCCGCGTGTTTTTCCCTCAGAGGGATATTTACACGGTTGAGCCTTCCACTTTGTCACCTATTTTCAATTTAATCCTGTTTCTTTTTCTTTCTTTTTAATTTTTACCTTGTAATTTTGATTTTGCTGCGATTCGGTCTCCCATGGAATGATGTGCTTATGGGGCTGGGAATAATTTCCCAGTCGGTCCCTCATTCTTTGCGCGCGTCATATTTTGGTCCCTATTTATCTAGTCGTTATTTATAATTTAGGCTCTTAATCTTGTTTTAGTTCCGATTTAATCCGATATTCATTTAATATCAATTCTTTATAGATTTTATATGTATATTATTTTTTATTCATTTATTTGTTCATATATATATTCTTTATTCTTTTTATTTTTACTTCTTTTGTTTTTTTAAAAATTCATATTATTCTTTATTCCTTTATTTGTGCATTTTGATACTATTATTATTACTATTATTGTTACTATTATTATTTATGTTAATATTATGATAGTTATTAGTATAATTATTATTATATTGTTATTCCTTATTTATTTATTCTATCATCATTATAGTCCATTATCATCATTTACTAGCATAATATTTTCGTTTTATTGATTTATCCATTTGTTATGTTATCTTTTTTTTATACGTTATTTTATATTGTGCTAATACTTGTGCTAAGTGTTACATTCAAACATATTTGTCCCTTTTTTTATCATACCCGAATAAGCTAAAATACTAATTTAAATGTTACGTTAATTTTTGCACGACGCATAAAAGTAAATTTTAAAGTTAAGGCAATGTTCCGTATTTGGGGATTTGAGAAATCGTACCCTAACTTACGGGGTTTCGATTTTCTCGTTGAACCTAGATGACCGAATATCCTTTTAAAATTAAAATACATGAGATTTAAGTAAATAATAATAAAATGCAAGCTTATTCTCAAGGATTCGAGGTGTTGTATCCTAACTTACGGGGTGTGACATTTTGTTACTTCGGGATATGAAGGCATTTTATACACGTTTTGATTTATTCGAGTAATTAAAAATAACATAATACAAAGAGGGATCGTATTTTAAATTCTTTTCGAGTTTTCAACTTTCGACATTAAGACATTAATTAATCAATTAGGTACCAATTTTGGGCGTTACGATGGTGCTAATCCTTCCTCGTACGTAACCGACTCTCTAACCCATTTCTGGATTTTTGTAGACCGAAAAACATTATTTTAATAAATTAAACATTTTTATTAAAAAAATCAAGTTTCGAGGTGATTCGATCATACCTCATATAAAAAGGATCGGTGACGACTCTATTTTCATTTTTTTTTAATAAAAAGTCGACCTTCAAAAAAATGATTTTGACACAATTCTTTAACCCTATTAATATCGAAGCTCCAATTCGCCAAACCCTGCCCTAATAACCGAAGACAATACTACACATCCCCGATCCCAATCGTCAAAAGCCCAACCAGTCTCAAAGCGAAATTTCATCACCCCTCCTAAAGTTTTCTGTCCAGATAAGTTCTCAGCAGTATTAGTTAGAACTGGACAATGATAAAATATTTAAATAATTTTTTTTATAAGAAGATTGATGATGTTTATAAATAAGAATTATAATTCTATTAAAAAACTTTTATTATATGAACTTGTATAATAACAAATAAAAATTTCAAATTTTATATTGGATTACTTTATATTTAAATCATTTTGTTTTCATCAACCAAAAAAGGAAAAGGAAAAGAATTATATTATTTTAGTTTTGAATAGTAAATTTTAAATATTTATACAATAAGTAACTTTATATTTTATATATAATTTAATCTAGTATATTTTATTTATATTAATTATATATTATCTACAAATTATTATGGTCAATTTATTGATAGTTAGGATCTTTTTATTTGCATTATATTTGAATTATCAAAATAATTTATATATTTTAATTACATTTATTAGTTTTAATTTTAAATAATTTTACTTTACATTAATTACATGAAGCAAAACTATATTATGTATCGAATATGGTACAAATACTTTAATTGTTAAATAAATTAGGCTTAATTCACAAATCGTTACCTAAACTATACTTTTTTCCATCTTGGTGCCTAAACCTTTTTTTATCACAAGTAGTACCTAAAGTATTTTTTCCCCTAAGTTGGTATCTCCATTAGTCAAACTGCTCGTAAAACTATTAAGTCTATTTAAAAAAAGGCTTAACATACAAATTAGTACCAAAACTACATTTTTTTCCTAGGTTGGTATCTAAACTTTTTTTTTCTGTCACAAGCGGTACATAAATTATTCTTTCGTTACTCATTTTACACAAAAGTATTATATCTATTAAAAAATTTCTAACCAAATAATAAATTGCCACATAATATAAATTTTTAAAAAATTAATTCTTTTATTTTTTTCTCTTTATTCCTTCCTCTCTCTTTTTCCCTTTTTTTGTTCTTTTTTCTTCCTTTATAATGTCTAGCAATACTAGTAATGCTAAAAATTTCTCTTCTCGAAGTCAATACGCTAGCAATTAAGTCTATTTTCAAATTTCACCACCTATTTAATCAAGCTGACGAGATCAAAAAAGTTATTTCATCGATCAAAATCAATGTTTTCAAAACTGGACTAGACCAAAAATCGATTGGGGTACTAGTCCGGAGATAAGAGTTGAACCGGTTAAGCTGCAGACTGACACAAACTTGTTGAACTGGTTTTCTTGAAATTTTAAATAAATTTTATGATCTTTTAATAATTTATTTGATTGCACTAGACAAACTAATCAAATCGGGAATTGGGGCCTGACCGATTCGGCCATCAGTCCGATTCCGAAGAAAGAAAAAAGAACAAGATATATATAAGAGAAAAAAATGCTTTTGTCTCCCTTTTTTTTGCCAAGTATCAATTTTTAATTGGTTATTTGTTAAAAAAATAGACTTGACGTGTTAATTAACAATTTAACTAATTGAGGTTTTCTTGGGAAAAAAGTAGTTTAGGTATTATTTGTGACCAAAAAATGTTTAGGTGCCAAAATGGGAAAAATGCATAGTTTAGATACCAATTTGTGGGTTAAGCTTTTTTTAAAATAAACTTGATGGTTTGACTAACAGAGTTACCAACTTGGGAAAGAAAAAGTATTTTAGGTGCCATTTGTAACAAAAAAAATTTAAGTATCAATATAGGAAAAATAATATAGTTTAGGTACCAATTTGTGAGCTAAGCCACTAAACTAATATATTTTAATATATTCAACCATTCGAACAACAAATTAAAAGAAACTGATCAAAAACCATTTATAGTAATTAAAAATACTTTATTTACAAAATTAATTAAAAATTGAACACATAAAATTACATACAACACATGTAATATTGAAAACTAGTCATACTAATGGTGTATTTGGTTCAATGAATGTAACATTCCTAAATGTAATGTGAGATTCTAGCATAAATATAGGATTCTCGTGTTCTGATGTAAAACATTACATTTAGCTAGTAATCTCATATTCTATTAAATTCTTTGATTCTTTGATATATTGTTGAAGTAACATTTCACTTATAACTTTTTAGGAAGAATAATATTAATTTTATTATACTACGTTTTGTATATTATATTCTATCCAAAATATTACTTTTAAAATAATTTAACTGTAACACCCCAAACCCGGCCTAGAAGTCTAGACCGAATCCGGGATGCTACATTGATCACCGAAGTGATCGTGGGAAAAATTTTACAAACCACTTATCTCAGTGAACCAAAAGTATTTAGAATCGTTTAATATCCAGTCAGTATAATTCACAATAAGACTTAATATAAAACCCGTATAATTTGGACGATTAAAAACATATATCAGAAACTGTACCAAAGTATTATAAAACCTTACAGTTCAAAAATCGAATAGTAATTAAAACTGAATATACAAACTGATAGTTTATTTCCACTAAGACTGTCCGAGACCTCCGCATACTGAGTCCAGCGTCAGAATCCAGAAAAGGTACCTGAAAAGAAACGCTAAGAGGGGGTGAGCTACTCGAGCTCAGTGTGAGATCAAAACCAATTAACTACGGAATCAGACACAGAAAACCAGTAGTAGTTCTGAAACGGAACATACTTACAGAGTTGTACAAAAGCAGTTGGTACATTCGACACGGACGTACCAGTAGACAGCAATATTTAGAGCATATCGAAATCACACTCAGTTACACAATCGCAAATATTACTCAGTCCAGTAGCAAAACTCTCAATAGTCACTACTCACTAGTTTCAATTCAGTCAGTCAGATACAATCAGAATTTAACAATTTCAAAGTGTCATAAATGCTTTTCAGTCAAACCGTAAAATAGACAGTCGCGCTCACACAAAACAATCAATAAGATGCATATGAATGCAGTTGAGTTAAAGAAAACCCATTCATCCAGCCAACACACCTCTCCGTCCCTCATCTCTCCTCAATAGAGCTATTAAGCTCGTCCAACCAATCACTCCATATAGGACCTCGAAAAGCCCATCCAACCCTACACTCCATATGATGTCATCCCGGCTTGCCCGGCAACAATAGCCATTAGCATTGTCCACGACCCTCCGGGTATTGGGACTGCCCTCGACCCTCTTGGTATTGGGGCTAACAGTATGCAGATAAACTGCCAGTCACTTATATTACGCAACAAAGCTAGCGTATAAGCTGTATTGTGCAATGCGGTAAACCGCGGTACAGACATGCAATATGAAACTGCCAGAATCAGACATGTGTACACTCATAACTCGAGTTCAGTATCAAGCTTATCGCACAATCAATCACAAATAACACACACATCAAGCCCAGATCAGAGTCATAATTACCCTCAGTAAAGCTCAGTAGAGGGTTGGAACACACAGAGTTGCGATTACACTTAAATTTGACCTAAAACCATTATTTGGCGAGATAGGGCCACACGCCCATGTGTTCCGGCCGTGTGGAGCAATCCAGGCCGTGTGGGGTCCAAACACCCGTGTGAAGGGTAGCACACGGTGTGACAGAGGCACACGCCCGTGTGGTGCAGGGACACGGTCGTGTGAACAGGCCGTGTAACTCACTGTCTAATTTCGCTAAAATAAGGTGCAGGGCAGACACGGCCGTGTGAGGGTCTCACACGCCCGTGTGCCATCAGACACGGCCATGTGTTCCGAAACACACGCCCGTGTGGAATCCCTAATCCCCAAACTCACACGCTTGTGTGCCCATGGGACACGGCCGTGTGGCACCCAATTTAGCCTGGAAACCCTAGTTCCCAAATCCACATGGCCGTGTGCCACGGCACACGCCCGTGTGGCCGTCGGGGTGATTATGAAACCACCCTACAACAGCCTCAAAACTGCCGTTTCAGCCACCAGAACCGTCCCTAACCTTTGCCCTATCAACATGTATCAGAAAGTGACGATTTTTCATCACTTCCATCGACTAAAAACCCAAACTAATGGGTTAGCATACAGTAAAAAAAAACGAATAGAAAATTTACAGAAATAATAAACACATAAAGTAACGTAGTTACAGTTTCAATCCCACACCTGTTTCGACGACGACGACTCGATGACCAGAAAATCGAAATTCTTCGAGCACCACCACCAAGCAAAACCCAGAGAAAAATAAAAGGATAGAACGTGCCCAAAAAGAAAAAGAAAATAATAATCATAATAAAAATTAAAAATAAAAATAAATAAATAAATAACTAAATAATTTAATACTTTTAAAAGATATAATTATTAACTTAATGAAAAACAAAACAAAATAAAAATAAAAAGGCTCTCCAAAAACACGCACCCAAAGGCTCGAACCTAAAACCTCAAGATACACTAACACTCCACTTACCCACCAAACCAACAGACCCATTTTGCCATTAAATTGCACGACTGCACACATATATGCAGCCTCCTCACTGTCCCTATGCTCAAACCCCAAAACTTCTAGGCCCAGAATTCGGGGCATTACATTACCATTCTATTTATCTTTTTAGTTAATTTTACCTTTAAATCATAAAATATAACATGTTTTAATAAATAAATAAATAATTCTTCTATTTTCCCAGTCACTTTGATCAAAATGGAGGAATCCTTAAGTTTTGAGTTGCTTATTGCTGTTTCTGATTCCAGTTTATTTATTAGAGAAAAGATATATGAAATTAAATTATTAGGGAAATGCATTCATTTATTAGTAAAATAAAATATTATAAATTTTAACATTTGTGTAGTAACCAGTAAAAATAGTAAATTTTGTGAAGATAATTCAGTAAAATATATTTTTAAATAATCTTATATTTTATTTACCAAACAACATATTGTATTCCATATTAAGTGAACCAAATATCTCATAATACATATTTCAAAATAATTTATATTCAACACAAATATTTTAGAGAAAATAACAAGAGCATAATACATGGGTATAAATTATTTTGGGATAATATATAATTTGGCACTTAAACTTGTCCACTCGTATTTACTTGGTTCTTAAACTTGTATATTCGTCAACCAGATTAATCATTTCGCACTAACATCGTTAGTTTGTACTGACGTGACATTTTTAGTCAATTTGGTGGTGCCACATGGTGGCCTCTCAGAATACCACGTGGTAAATATAATTTATATTTTTATATATTTTATTTTTTTAATTTATGTTTGCCACGTGGCATCATTAGATTGACTAATAGTGTTATGTCAACTATCAACACAACTAACGATTTAAGTATAAGAATACCAACCTAATTGATGGAACATAAATTCAAGAACTAATAGCCATCCACAAAATGGGGACCTGGACCAGTGTTCTTAGGGTTGATCAACCAACTAGGAACCGGATAGCAAAAATGGGTCTCTTCCCCCCACCCCAAGACTAGTATTAATAGATAAGCAATATTCACTTAATTCATATTATTTGTCCAATTTTATAAAAAAAATTATTTTAATTATGCATTTATTTTTTATATTTTCTAATAATTAAATTCATATTATTTTTCAAATTATTTTAAAATGAATAAAAAATTAATGTATGTTAACTTTTACAAATTTAAAAAATATTAAAAAATATTTTTATAATTTTTATAATTTTTAAATATTATTAATAAATTTTAATTTTTAAAAATAATTTTTATATTTTTTTTGAATTTTTAAAATTCTAAAAAATAATTAATAATTGATGTGAAGTGAATGTCAAACAATGCAAATTTAAAAATTAAAAAAAAGAGAAAATTTAATTGAAAGGTTAAAATTACTTTTTTGTAAAGCTATAGACCAAATAATATGCTTATTTTTTATTATTTTTTTTTAAAAAAAAAGTTGTAATGTGATATGAAACCAAAAGATTCTCTTTTTCTTTCAAATTGAGATTTATTAATGGATTATCATATGATACATTAATAGTAGAATATTTTTAATTAGTTTTCTATGTCATGTGCTGCACGAGTTATTATTGTATTATATAAAATTATTATTTAAATAACAGTATATTAATTAGAAATATTAATGATGTAATATTTAAGAGATATAAAAAATTTAAAAAAATATATATACTTAACTTTAAAGTATAAATTAACATTTTAAAAAAATAAAATGTATGCAATAAATTTTAGTTGAGAATTTTAGTAAAATATAATAAAGAATCTTTGTTTCTCAATGTCTAGTCTGACAATTAAAATTCAAAAAATATTGTTACAACATTAATATAAAGTAGCATTCTAAAAACAATTTATTTTGAATGTTTTAACTTAAATCTGAATTTATATCGTAAGAGGTAAATAATTTTTAAAATAGTCACGAAAAGATTACTATGTATTACATAGATTTTTTATTCGTGCCATACATAAATGTACCATATGTATAAATTATTTGAAACATAAGATATAGCTTTCTTACTTATGCAATGTACGAATAGTTCATAATTTTAAAGTTTGTGAATATTTTTCTAGATATTAATATTTATTTTAAAATAATATTTTTTAAAAAGAAATATAATTAATAGTTGTATTTAAAATGTGATTACATGTTTCCATTAGTTCTAACTAACACTTGAGCCAACATTACAAATAAAATGAGCAAATAAGTATGTTAAAAAATGAATATTTAAATCTGGTAAAATGAATAATATTTATTTAAAGTGAAAAAAATATTCATAACATTAAAAACTAATATTAATATATTAGAAGAAAAAAAACTAATTGTTAAAAACATTATATAGGAATAGATAACAAAATATATTACTAAAACTATTTAAATATTAAATTAGATTCAGTTATATATATTAATAATTAAATTTATATTTATGATTTTTTTTTAAAATATAAAAAGAATAAAATATTTATAATAAAAAATTGTAAACAATATCATTAAAAAATTAGAATTTATATTTATAAATATTTATATCATTAAAATTGAACTATGTGTCATCATAATAGGTATGCCAAGTGAAAAAAAATTAGGTTGTTCACATTAGTTAAGAGTCTAAGACCTTATCATATAATATATGTATGATATAATATAAAAGACTAATTTTAAAATTATAATCGCTAAATAAATTCATCATATGGTATAATTTAGACAATATATAAGAGTATATTAAATGTGTAAAAATTTAGTTGTAAATTTAATATATATATATATAAGAGTCTTAAATCAAGGGATATGTTTGAAAGAATTATTGACTAATGTTAGAAAATATCATAATTATGCTGACTAAATTTAGTTCAAAGATTCAATTTGATCAAAAGAACAAGTCACCATAAAGGCTTAGTATGAAACTAATAGCTTATGTTATACTTTTCTTAAACATTAAGTCTCTTTTTTTGGCGCTTTTTGTAAAGAGACTGGAAAAGGGGTTGTTTAAATATGAACACGAGATCTGATAGGACATAAGCAACACTATGTCTATATCTGATTAAATTCAATACAAAGCTTAATTTCATTATTTCATGAAGTTGCCTTTAATATTTAAATTCAGGGTTTGTGATTGTTTCTCGTAATAAATTCATCTATAAGATTTAAATATGCATTCTCTCCTTAATAGTATAATATATTTTACTATTTGCTCGTACCACTTGTTAAGATTTATGATTAATTTGTGTTGAGGTTTACAAATATCTTCCCTTGTATAACACTCCTAACCCGTATCCGTCGCCGGAGTAGGGTTACGAGGTATTACCGATCATTACACATTATTTAACAAACAATGCTCATACATCTATGCATTCATACTCAAATACCATTCAACACAATCATATTGTCCCTTATAAGAGCCTACGAGGCCTTAAACATGCTTTAGAAGTGGTTCGAGACTAAACTGATAACATACAAATTTTTTGAAAAACTTAGAAATTTTTCATCTATACAGGGGTCACACGCCCGTGTGAACAGGCCGTGTGCCTCACACGGCTCCAGACACGCCCGTGTCTCAGGCCGTGTGGAAACAGGGCATACATACTGACTTGGGTCACACAGCCGACCATACGCTCGTGTGTCTAGCCCGTGTGCCCTTCGAAATGGCCACACACGCCCGTGTACCAGGCCGTGTACTAGGCCGTGCCAAACCTGTAGGGTATACTGACTTATGCAACACGGCCAAGTCAAAAGCCTGTGTGCTAGGCCGTGTGCCATTTAGGGGGGTATACTAATTTGTGCCACACTACTAGTCACACGACCGTGTGGAGCATACTGACTTCAATTTAATTCCAACACCAGGGGACACACGGCCGTGTAACATGACCGTGTGTCGCACACGGCTGAGACACACGCCCGCCCGTGTCTCTGCCCGTGTGGACAAAAATAGGCCATTTGTATAGCCATTTTGCCACCCTATTTTTACATGCATACACAAGCATAAATTGCAACATTTCACAACTCAATTGGCAGCCAATCCATGACATTTCATACACATTTTATACCATTTCAACATACCATTCAAATGCCTAATAAGTCACATACATTTTCCATTCATATACTAATCATATATCAAGATAACATTTTCATAATTTCATTCCATCTATTACTAGCCAAAACATACCATATTTGAGTACTTAAACACAACCAAAATATTATACCAAGTTAAGCCAAATCACATGGCTTCAACTCATACCATAACATGTACCAAAATCAATATCTCAAGTAACCTTAACTATCATTCTTATAACTAGCCTATACATGTCATATTTACATATATCCACAAATTCAAAAGTACCAATCGGCAACTAGATAGTGTGATGCGTAACTTTGACTTTATCCGAATCGAGCGAGCTATCGAACCTCTATAATACACAGAAAAGAAACAGAGTAAGCTTTATAGCTTAGTAAGCCCGTATAATATAGAAATAATCTTACCATTTGTTACAAAATTAAACCATTAAACAAAGTAAATCAAATTCACTTGCCAAATGTCTAAACACAAGCATTCATCAATGTGTTAGTCTCATAAGTACATATATTCAACCTTTATTCCAATTTCATACTAAATTCATGTAACATATAAAACACATGTAACAATTCATTCACATTCATATAATCAACGATCCATAATATAAACAGTAATTCATTTGATAACAGTAACTCATTCGTATAAACAGTACTTCATCTGTATAAACAGAATTTATGCTCGTTGAACCCATTAGAACTTCAAAGGATACTCGGGTGATATACATCAGTAATACGTCAATTCATTATCATTTTCGCTCTTCCGAGCTATTATCAGTAAGCTCCTCCTGAGCTAATGGACAGTAAGCTCTATTGAGCTAAAACGGTAAGCTCTAACGAGCTGAAAACAATAAGCTCTAACGAGCTGATATATCGGTAAGCTCATACGAGCTGTGGTGAGTCCGCAACAAATGCAAGAGCTCGACCAAAACGGTAACCCTAGTGACATGTCACTCGTATCCTACGTATTCATACGGTTCAAACGGGGTTCGATAATAATCAGTCTATATCAATTAAGCATTTGTATTCCAAGTGTATCAAATACTCAATTATAAACAAATATCTCAAATAAATACAAGTATTTAAAGTTCGATTTTAATTACACGAACTTACCTCGAGTGGCTCGGATGGAAACTATCGACTATTCTACTTT